>QPKB01000003.1:32944694-33143903 GCA_003546025.1 Camphora micrantha | reverse complement strand
GATAAACAAAACGGGATAAAATACAAATCAAGAAAACCAATATAAAACCTCAAGCACACATAAAGCCATAAACAAGGAACCCCCAAAGGGCCCCACTAATACCAAAGTACTCAAAATCCCCAAAAGCTATTTCAAAGCTATTCTAAACCACTAAACCAAACTCCACAAGATAAATCAAGACTAACACGCAACTAACTAAGCACTAATCGAGATCACTCGGGTCGGGGTCTTACAGGTAGGAAACATATATTTCTGACCGTTGATGACTTTTCGCAACTTACTTGGGTTAGGTTCCTTAAAGAGAAGTCTGAGACATTTGAAGTTTTTCTTGATTTATGGACTTTGCTCATCAATGATAAAGGAAAAGATTTTCGTGGTGTAGTTTGTATCCGTTCAGACCATGGAACCGAATTTCAGAATTCTTATTTCAATTCTTTTTGTTCCAAGCACGGTATCAAACATGAATTCTCTACTCCAAAAACACCATAGCAAAATGGAGTCATTGAGAGGAAAAATCATGTTGTACAAGAGATGGCACGAGTTATGTTACACACTAAAAAGATTCCTCAACGTTTCTGTGCTAAAACGGTAAACACAGCAATTCATATTATCAATAGAGTTTACCTAAGGCCTAGAATGAAAATAACCCCATATGAGGTCTGGTGTGATCGCAAACCAACTATCAAGTATTTCAGAATCTTTGGGAGTAAGTGCTACATCCTGAAAGATCGGGAACACACAAGCAAGTTTGACTCCAGGAGTGACAAGGGCATTTTTCTTGGTTACTCTATGACAAGTAAGGGGTAAAGAGTTCACAATCTCAGAAACTCTTCTGTTATAGAGTCGGTAAATATGGTTGTTGATGATGCAGGAACTCTAGATTACTTTTCTAGTGATGAAGAAGTATTAATTATTTCTCCTTCTTCTAAATAGGTTGGAGAAACAAGTTCATGCAAGCTAAAAGACCCAGAACCGGAATCGAAAGATGCAAATAATGTTGAATCCAAAGATAAGCAAGCTGAGCCAGAAACATCATCCTCCGATCTCATGGTGCCTGACATCATTAAACACTTTGAAGAACAAAGTGCATCTATAAGCTCGCGACCTGTACCAAGGGTAATTAAGAGTCACCCAATTTCACAAGTTCTTGGAGATGCAACAGAGCCTCTGAAAACTAGAAAATGGGTACCCGATAAGGTAAGTCATTTCTGCTACATTTCCTCTATTGAACGAAAGAACATAAAAGAAGCTCTTCTTGATGATTGTTGAATTATTGCTTTGCACAAGGAACTAAAATAGTTTGAGAGAAATTGTGTGGGACTTAGTTCCTCGACCTAGCCACATCAATGTTATCAGCAACAAGTGGATCTATAAGAATAAGACCGATGAATTGTTGCAGGTCATAAGAAACAAGGCTAGGCTGGTAGCTCAGGGGTATACACAAATTAAAGGCATCGATTTTGAAGAAATGTTTGCCCCTGTTGCTAGATTGGAATCCATTCATCTATTACTGGCTATCGCTTGTTTTCTTCATATCAAGCTATATCAAATGGACGGCAAGGGTGCATTTCTGAATGGGTATTTTAAATGAGGAAGCCTATGTTGAACGACCCAAAGGTTTTCAAGATCCTCACTACCGGGATCCTGTGTTTAAACTGAAAAAAGCTCTATATGGGTTGAAACAGGCTCCACGAGCGTGGTACAAAAGACTAATTGTCTTTTATTGGATTGTGGTTTCAAAAAAGGGAGAATAGACAAGACACTGTTCATCAAAGAAGAAAATCATCACATCTTAATTGCACAAAAATATGTGGATATTGTCTTTGGTTCTACCTCATCTATGTTAGTTGATCAATTTTCTTAAAGCATGCCTAATGAATTTAAAATGAGCATGGTTGGAGAACTCTCCTTCTTCCTAGGCTTACAAATCAAGCAGTGCGAAAGTGGTATATTTGTTTCTCAATCAAAATATGCTCGAAATCTTTTGAAAAAATTCGAAATGACTTCTTCTAAACATTCGAGAACTACAATGAGCTCATGTGTCAAATTGAGCATAGATTTGAATGGCAAAGATGTGAATGAAACACTTTATAGAAGCATGATTGGTAGTCTTCTCTATCTCACTGCGAGTCGACCGATATCTCTTACTGTGTTGGAGTTTGTGCTCGTTATCAATCCAAGGCAAAGGAATCTCACATTCATTCGGTAAAGAGATTCATGAAATTTGTGAGTGGGACTGTCGACTTTGGAAATTGGCTAAGCAAAGACACAAATACAAATCTTGTTGGGTATTCCGATGCTGATTGGGCGGGTTGTGTAGATGATCTAAAAAGTACGACTGGAGGGTGCTTCTTTATTGGGAATAATTTGGTCGCTTGGAACAGTAAAAAGCAGACTTTGACTTCCTTGTCAACTGCTGAAGCTGAGTATATTGCCGCTGGAAGTTGTTGCACTCAACTTCTTTGGATGAAACAAATGTTGGCTGACTATAGGATTGATCAAAATACAATGTCCGTTTACTGCGACAATCAAAGTGCCATTGACATATCCAAAATCCAGTCCAGCATTCCCGAACCAAACACTTCGATATTAGGCACCACTTTATCTGTAAGTTGGTTGAAGAAAAGATCATTGTCCTAGATAAAGTACCAACCGAACATCAATCAGCCGATATCTTTACAAAGCCCCTAGACCCTAATTGTTTTGAATCCCTTCACAAGTCTCTGTGGATTTCCTCCTTTCGTTAATTTTTGTTTTACTCTAGTATATGCACATGTAGTGGCAGACCCAAGATTTTAATTTGACAGGTGCGGACCTTAATAGGTAGTTTGGTTTAAGGGGCAAATCGAGGATTTTCATGTGGATTTTGAGGGTGGGCTTACAATATTTTGTAAATTTTTTTGAAGCGCACGGAGTTTAACGATGCGACCGCACCCACATGATTGTGTTTGGGTCCGCCCCTGTGCACATGCACATTCTCACTTCCATCTATGAATATTTTTGCATGTGATTTTGTCAGTGTTTTGTGCACTTTTCGCAGTTATCATCTCTTGCACTATGGATGTTCTCCTCTGATCTTGATACATAAATATATATATATATATATATATATAATGATAATCATCGATTTTGTCTTAACCAGAGGATCAAAGCTACCTACAGTCATGTGTGATAGCTTCCAATTGATTGAAAAGTTTTGTTGGAGAAGGCTACCATGTCTGATAGTGTGAAAGCCGCCTATGAAGGTTCATGGCTATTTACAAAAAAAAAAAAAAAGAGGAGCGCAATGAATCAAAAAACGTGATATTATCAAATCAAAACAAAAAAGAGAAACGCAATGTCTCAAAAGTGTGATATTATTAAAAAAAAAAAAAGATGCCTAGTTGGATTTTGAACTAATTCGATCATTTTCTGGGTTTGCTCCCTAGTTTTTATTCTTTCTATTTTAAAATTATGTCATGATTAAGGGGGAGCATATCATATTTTACACACATTCACTTGATTTCGGTCGAATTGTGTATTTTCACGCTTATCCGTGTGTTTTTTTGTAGATGGGAAACACTTTTTTTATTTATATGTGTTGTTTGTTTCGTCTTTCAAAAAAAAAAAAAAATGTGTGGAGGAAATCGTCACAGACTGCTTTTCTGCGCCCTTTGTCCTAGTGCCAGAGCGAAACTTGTTCTCGCTAGAGCGAGACTGCCCAGTTTTCTTTCCAAAGAGTGGTCTCGCTATAGCGAGACTACAGAATTCGTTTTTAAAAACGAGACCAGGGCTCATTTTTTTTCTCTGCTCTTCTCGTCTTTCATTTGCTAGGGTTTCTTGTCTCTACTTTTGAGTTCTCTCTCTCTCTCTCTCTCTCTCTCTCTCACTTGCTTTCAAGATCTTCCATCTCTTTCTCTTCTCTGCTTAACCATCTCAAGAATAATCCTCCCCTCTTCACCTCATGGGTATTCAGTTTTTCTTTGCCTGTATTGGTTGGTTTGGTTGAGATTTGCTTGGATAACTCTTAAAAATCTTGTATTTGGCATTTTCTTTTACAATGTCGTTGGGGAAGAGTTACCATTGAGGTTGACTTGAAGAAATTTTGATTTTCGTTGAAGGTTGGGTAAAATGTGCAAGTGCTTGATCTGTGTAGGATACATCCCATGTTCTCTCTACTTCATTGGTTAATTTCTTTGGATGTATGCTTTGTGATATGTTGTCTCATCCTTTGGGATCATTGGAAGTCATTCACATCTTTTTGGACATGGCTATGAGACACTTGGTGTTTGATGAAATGTTTATACGAACTTTTGCTCTTCACATGTTTGATTTTGTGTCTCTGTAACTCTCCATGGTACAGAATGGCTCCTTAAACTTCAAAAGGGAAACTTCTAATTGGCTCTTCCTCTCGTTTCAATACTGAATGTTTCAAAGATGCCGAGAGTGCTAAACGTTATGAATCGAAATTCATCAATAGGACAGTAATTTTGAGAAAATAGTTGTACAAAATGATCTAACAAATACAAGCTTCTTGCATTGGCTTCATATCAACTGCCTGATGATCCTCATAAATTTGATTAATGAAGCCTTTGAGGATTGGGTACGGGAGTACTATTGTAATATGTTTGACGTTACAAATGCTAGTTTCAAAACCTATGTTCAGGACAAAACGCTATCAATGGATGCAAACAATATTGGCTCTTAGCTCAAGCTTCGAAGACCCGAACACTCACACTACCCCTTTCCAGATCCGGATAACCATGAGTATCAAATGAATGAGGTGGCTACCGTTCTCTGTGGTGAACCAACTGTATGGGATTTTACAGTTCTGAAGATCTCCGATCTAACTTCTGATTACCGGTTGCTCAATACGTTTGTCTACCATAACATTGAGCCTAGAGGTCATACCTCTGATCTTCTCTATCCACGGGCCTTTCTTCTCTATTCCTTGGGCACAGGCACAGCTATGGACATTCTACGAACCATTCTTGATTCTATGCTACAGATTTACGATGAGCCAAGGAAACTCACACTTCCGTTTGGTGCCATGATCTGTAAACTGTTAATTGAGGCCGGTTGCCAAGCATATACTTATGAAATGCCGGTCTCTAAAGGCAAAAGATTGATGGCACAACCAAAGCTATATCTGATACTCACTTGCGTGGCCGTATTCAGGGGGAGCAAGCCCCAATTCAAGATGATGAAGATGCCGATTCTGTTGAAAACCATCTTCTTACGGTTGAACACGCAGTGTTTGATCAATCTGTCTAGATTGAACACTTGGAGAAAAGGGTGGCAACTGATTTCACTAACATTCGTAATCAATTGACCGATACGTTTAATCAGCTTCGTCATCAATGACGCGTCTCTTTCAAACTTTAAGCTGATGGTTATGCCTTTCTTCTCCATTTCTTTCTATCTATTCTATCTCCATTTCTTTCTATCTATGCTTATGAACTTGTTTCGGACAGTTCGTTTCAAATATTTTGATTATCTCCCTTTGTTGTGCTGCTTTGTCAATTCTCTAACAAAAAGGGGGGAGTAGCTCTTTAGATAGACTTATTACTTGCTTATTATCATTTCTGAGATTTTATGCAAGATCTTTGCCTAGGTTTTTTTCGTGTAGGCTTTTCTTCAGAACTGAAGTGCTTGTTTATTTTCAGTCGTCTTGGGTTATCTTTTTTACTGTGTTAGTAGATCTATCATGCATTAGAAGTTTCGTTCACGAATTGTCAAAGGGAGAGATTTTTAGAATTCTAATTGGAAAATTCTCCGAGTTTGAACAAAACTCAACTCCTAATTGAGTTGTAATTTCTATTTCTTTTAGAAAAGGACTCTGGAGTAACCTCTTGACAGTGGAAGACAACTACTGGACTCCTTAGACAAGCCTTGAAGACTTCTAGTCCGGTTTGACGTCAAATAAAGAGTCCTCTCGGATGATTCCAGCGCCAACAGGTTTCAGTTCCACAAGACTGTCTTGCTATAGCGAGACTGAAGCTCGCTATAGGGACCTATGGTTTTCAGCGCAGACAGAAGGTGGTCTCGCTATATAGCGAGCTGTGGATTTTAAGTCAGTTCAGGACTCTTCTTCCCTGATTCGTTTCACTTCTTCTAAGAGTCGTCCTTTGTTTCCTATAGTCTGGTGCACGAACCTTGGGCTATATTAAGACCCTTGCAACCACAAAAGAATTACTTAAGCTATCTAATTCTCTCAAGCATCGAGCATTCATCTAAGAGAGTTTTTGTGGGCTTATTCTTGTCTCTTCTCGTTTGTGGTGATTGATTCTTATTTGGTATTGGGTTAATTGATTAGATTAATTAATTTGGTTTGAAATTCATATTATAATATGAGAAAGTTCCTTAGCCTGTGTTAAGGCTTAAACAAAAGGTTGATCTAGGGAGGTGGGAAAGAGTCTCTGGGTTCTGAAATGGGATTTGGAGTGGGTAGGAAGTGGGGCAATTGAGAGGGAGTGACGAGGCTGTCATAATTGTAATCACGGAGGACTTTAAAGAGCGATGATTGGGAATCTCATAAAGAATGGCTTCATAACGAATTCATGAAGGCGTCAGAAAAAGAAGAATGATTAATTATAAAGACCCAGTAACTAGTCGACCAACAATAGAAAAGGATCTCTGATTGTAGATTTCTGTTCTGAATTCGTACTTTTTAAAATCAACAATTTGTTAGTTTCTAATTTGCAAAAGAGTAAACCTACAATATAGAGACCATTTTCACAATAATGTGGTTTATCAAAGGTCTCCTCCCATTTTCAGAAAGAAAACCTTGAAAGATTGTCAACAAAAACACCTTGTCGGTGACAAACAAAACTGTGGAAATATTTATTTTCTAATCAATCGCTGCTCATGGATTTCATTACCATTTATGGTGTGCTTCTTAAACCAATATCTAGAAAGACTTGGGAACGTTGAACAATAAATATGACACCAAAAACTGCCCTATAGGGCTCGAAAATAAAATTGTGGCACAACACTCATGGAAGAACTGAACCTTGTCATGAATTGGCAGTAGAATCATCCATCTTGGGGCGCTTTGTATCAGGCACATCTCCTTCCTCATGGCTTTTACATCTATTGATGCTTTCTGGACCCAAAAGAGATACATGCTTGCTTGTGATATGCCGACCTGCTCGAACCTTTGGACCCCAATGTGGTTCAGGATTTGGAAGGAAACGGGCAACCTTCTTGGCCTGTGATTTGCTGAGGGAGGCAAATGCTCTTGCAAAATTAGCCTGCTCAAAATGGAAACAGCAGCAGTCATAACCTATAATTCCAATTTTGCAATTCCTAAAAGCAGAGACAACTAAATGTAAACAACTTCCTCTGGAAATTACTAAAAAGCACACACAAGATTCAAATACTCATCCAGTCAGCCCGCCACAAAAGGCACAGGCCCAAGTAAAACTTGAAAACAGAAGGTCTGAAAAGTAGCAATGTCTTTACTTGAATTTAGCAGTTAGAATTGTCCAACCAGGTTACTTTGGAAAGACAGGTGAGAACTGGATTAATTAGGCCAGATTATGTAACACAACTGACACATGGTTTGGGAAGCGACAAAGCGGTGTAAAATTGACTTCTTTTTTATGAAAGGGAACTGGATTGAATACAAATAACATTCATCTCAAATGTCATGCTTTGGTCTTTACTAACCTGACGTAAGATTTCAACAGCAACTAGTCTCTGCTTATGCCTATGTATATGGATTTTGGAAACATCATTATAATGATGAGGATTGGTAGCGAGCTGATGAACTAGTGGCCACTTCCAAAGGGGAAATAGGAAACGGTCGAATGTCAGATCAAACCAAACCCAAACTTCAAACTGATACTCCCTACACATAACACTATGAGAAATGATGCAGTACAAGCAGCTGACACATACAAGCCTCCAGTGAGGCTTACTTGTGGTTGAATCCATTCGCATATATTCATCTACCCGTTGAGATGGAGCTGGCCTAAATATGACCAAAATGATATTAAGCATTGGTGAATCATCCTAAGTTAAAACGATTACATTGTTGGGCCCTTTAATCCAAAGCTTCCATAACTCAACAAGGATGGACTTTCACCCAAACCTTATAGCATGACACCTTTTGATCCCACCTTAAACCGCAATGGGTGGTTTGGACTAGAGTACTAACACTTCCAGTCTACCACTACTGCTACTACTCAGTGCTACCACAATTTCTATCACCACAACTGGTTTATTATTTCTTGAGGTATCAATACTCAAATCTACAAATTCTTCTTCCTCTACATTATTTTATTATTTCTGTATAGCCCAATAGTTTTTTGCTGTGCCGGCTTTGTACCAACGACAAAAGGAGATTAGAGAAGTGAAATATAAGGGTAAGATTTGGATGAGCAGAATTACAAAAAGAGAGTGATTAAAATGCACCTGCAGAGTAGGTTCCTTTGCGAGGATTACACTTCCTGGTTGCTCTGGTGGTTGAGATTTCACTGGATGGTCCTTGACCTGTGGCAAACAAGCAATCAACAAAATTATTAAGAGAAATATCATTATCTTGCAACAATATTTATTTATTTAGTTTTTTTTTGTTGGAACATGACTTGACCGTTCAACCTAGTGGTTGCAGCACCTTCCAACAGTGCTACACCTTACAAGCTCATGCCCACTACAACACAATGCAATGACACCTGTGACAACAAATTTATTCTCAAACCTTAGCAGTCTGTTCATAGAAGTCGGGCAATAATTTGCAGGTATAATATCAATTTAGTACGACACGGGATTCGAACTCGTGCACGTCCAGAACACTCACCATGTCCTAGCACTGACCTGAGACATGTTTTCTTTGATTTTGTGCATTTGCAAGTATGACATGATGTGCGGTTGAGATGATGGCACATGCTATACCAGACAACAGAACAGGTGGGGCTCACATTAGTCTAAGGGGGGTCTAGTGAGACACATAACGGGTTGGGGCATGTGCAAGTAGCAAACGAGCTATCCAAATTGTGGTGCGATCAGGACAGTTACAGCACCTGTTCGCATTCAGTAGAGCAAGCAATCTCAGATGGTTGGGATCATCTTAACAGCAATCATAAAACCAATGATATGAATGTTTTGGGTTACAAAAACGTTTGCCCACATACAGTTTGTAGGGTAAATTTATCTCAGAACAAAAAAGAAGGAAAAGGAAAGTGGCTTATTACCCAACACCGCATGATGTCCCAAATAACATCCATGGGGGCATCTGTTTTCATTCCTAAAGGAGACACATGACTGCCTGAGATGCGATATCCTGCATTGATCACAGCAGAACGAAACATAACAGCAGATGGGGAGGTACATTTGAGAGTTGCACACAAGTTGTGAAGAGACACAAAGAGAGGAACATCAACCAACTCCTGCAAAATATTATGTCCTTGGTTAATTAGAAATGGTATTCCGAAGAATTAAAAAATATATATAATTAAAGATAAAACTGCAAGTCGAATAATGACTGTTAAAAAAAAAAAAAAGTTTAGGTATATTTTGGTAAGTCTAATATTGCAATGTCATGGAGGAATACAATATTCCAAGCCTTCTTAAGTGTACAATGTAGAAGCGTCCAATTAAACAATTGTGGGTCTGGCGAGTCTCATAGAGAGGTTCCACGAGTTGAAATTATGGACTACATCTTGCCAGAATGATTTGATCTCAAATCTTGTAGGTTATTTCATTAAGAATAGCCAATGGCTGTTTATAAGAGCACATTCAAAGATAACTACTCAAACTAGGAAACTCAATGTTACCCAAACTAGGAAACCTAATTCTTATCCCATCACAACTCTATCCCAAAATTACTCAATCTTAATATAGGAAACTTTCTCCTAAAATTACAGATAAACCCAATAACCTAGAATTAAAAATAAACCCAATTTCTTCCTCAATATTCTCAACATCATGAACTTGACGATTCCCTGAGCATCACCAATATTTGGAAAAGAAAAAAAATTTAAATGACCTTGGACGACAAGCCTACAATTTGAATGTAATGAGTAACTGTCTCCAGACGGAAGAGCAAAGATTGAAGGATCAGAAACCCAAAGATTTTTCATCATCCTTATAAATGGGACATTGATATCAAAATCTTGACCACCAAATTTCGAGCCTCAAATATGCATAGAATTAAGTGCCTTGATGTACAAAACATTTGTTGTTGCACCAGACTACTAGAGTCTAGACCATATGTTTTAATGTTGTCCAGCTGCAACGCTTTAATAAGACATTTTCATCGCACTGAAACACAGTACCGGTAATAATATTGTAAGATTTGAAATTGATTTTGACCACACATGATAATATTTTCAGATGGTGAAAACATTGTTATTTTGTGATTTTTAACGAACTTTGGCCTCAATTAACCACAAAAAATCTCATTCACGAAACCATCATTTTGTGCAAGTTTCAACTCCCTTCTCAGAACTCTAAATAACATGGACAGTGAAAATCAGCGGATTATAAAATGAAACACTCTAGAAAATTCATATAGATTAGTCTCAATAATATAATATAGAAATGCGTATGTAAAATAAACACAAGGTCAGACTGCTATTTGAAGGATGCTTACCTCTGACACTGTACCTAATACAGCAGAGATCCTGTCATAAGCTGGATATCGATCCTTCATTGATTTAACATTTTCTAATATGGAAGCAACCCATTCTTGGTCATGGATGGGAGCTGACCATATGGGCCCACCCATGTTAAATTTCTTCCCACAGTCACTGCATTCTTGAGGAACCACAGGACCAAAACCCGGTGCATATCTTACACTGTTATTCTAGAAAGATAAATATATTGAAAAAAGAAGTGAAAGGTTAGCATATTACTACAACATTCTGAAAATATATGTTTCTTGGAGAATAACACTTCCATGATAGTAAGGTTCCTTAGGCTAAGGCAGATATAACCACATGAACATACCTTGGTGACAGTTCTCCCAAGACATTGCAGATGGAATGAATCGCACCCAATACACTGATAAACATATGAGAGCTTAAGAGGAGTGTTCTTCATTGCACTTGCAGAACTGCAGAGTTCATGACCGTGTAAGTTATCCATGCAAATTTTTTTGTTCTTCCAATTTATTTATTTGATAAGAACAGCAACAAATTGAATATTCTATTGTAAGCCATAATACCCAATAATAATCGGTTCTAAATTGAACAAATTGGCCTATACATTAATATCAATGTAAACAGAAACAAAAACGTCACTCACGTAAAAATGCGCACGAACACACGAATGTAAAAATCCATCTGTACAGAGAGGACAGGAACAATATATCTCTTGTAGCGATTTGCATGACTCTGCACTTAAAAGAAAGCATCAAATACCATATCCATATAACCTTGATGAATCTCATAAGCAATGATATCAAAGATGAGACGCCTTTCTAAGGATAATACATTACCTCAATGCTGGCAAGGAGGATTCTCAAAGCCATTTCATGACAATATTTTCCTTTTAAAGGGTAGGAACCATACCTGATTCATGATCAATTATTAGAATATAACATCCAGCTTCCAAATACTAGAAAAACATACATGTTCTCAATTCCTTACAAAAGATAAAAACATTTAAGTTGGAACCATTCATATCTATAGTTCATCTAGTGTCCTGATGCACCAGTCTTTAGGAGTTGGGCAGATGTAACAAATAACATTAACTGGTTATTAACAATGGAGATTTTCCAATTTTTTCGGTTTTTCCCACCTTGTTAAAAAATGGGGGAAATGTTTAAAATAAGGATAAGAGTTCAAAGTACAACTTTAAGTCATATAATCATAAGTATCTCTTCTTTCTTTTATTTTCTTTTCTTCCCTCTGTTCTGGTTCTTCCAAGATAAGGCTTTGTACAGCCAGAATTCAGACTTGAAGGATTATATGGATAATATCAATATGACTGCTGCATGCAAGAAAAGGAAGGTCCAAATATCAATTAAGAAACTCATCCTCTAAACCACTATGCATTGGCGACATAAGATTCCTATCGGCAAAACTAGCATGCACATCAAAATAGTACAAAAGAAAGCTGATAAATCTTCTTCAAAAACGAAGAAGAGGAAAAGCAGCACCAATATAAAGGGAGATGAAGGATCTCTGTTGGTTTGTTATTAGGATTTCTCCCCAGAATGTTGGCACCATGCACTGTAATTAAAGGCGCGCCTCTAGGCCCCAGCCAGGCGCACATGCAGCGCCTCAAAGCCCTTGGGGCGAGGCGACGTCAAGAAGGCGCAGTGAAAGCGCATAAGGCGTGAGCCTTTGAATGAGGCGTGAGGCGCACGCCTAGTGGGCTTCGATGAATGCAACCCAAAACTTAAAATAAAATGAAAATGGTCCAGCCCTAAAGGTCAATGGGCTTAAGTCAGAAATTGGTCCAGCACTCCAGCCCAACAAAGAAGAGCATATATCGTGCCCTAAGTCAGAAACGAAACGAAAAAAAAAAAAGAGAAACAACAGAAGCAAAAAAAGAAGACGACGACGACGATGGCGACGAAGAGGAAGGAGGAAGAAGTTGCTCTTTTGGCATTCCAGCTTCTTCACACCGCTACGCAGGTACATCACGTTCACTGCTTTCTTTTTGTTTCTTTTTTCTTTTTCTTTTCTTCTGCTGCTACTGTTTTCTGTTTTCTTTCTTCTTTTTTTTTTTTTTTTTTTTTTTTTTTTTGTTTTGTTTTGGTGATCTCTGCTGCTAGTCTTGACGGTGTTCTTGCTGCTGCTGTTTCTGCTTTTTGGTGACCTCTACTTCTGCTGCTTTTTTTTTCTGCAGCTGTTTTTTTTTCTTTTTTTTCTTGTTCTGCTGCTGCTTTTTGGTGATCTCTACTTCTGCTGTTTCTTGTGCTGCTGCTTTCTTTCTGTTCTTTTTTTTTTTTTTTTTTGTTGCTGTTGCTGCCACTGATTTTCTTTCTTTTTTTCCTGTTCATCAATCAGATCATGCTTTCTTTCTTCTTCTTTTTTTTCCGTTGTTTAGCTGCTGTAAATCTGCTTGTTCTTTTTGTTTTTTTGCTCTGCTGCTATTTTTATTTCCTGCATCTGTTTCTTTTTTTTTTTTTTTTTTTTCTGCCGCTGCATTCTAGTTTTTTTGTTTTGGTAATCTCTGCTGCTACTTCTGCAGCTGTTTATAGATGTCACACTTTTGTATTTTTGTTGGTACTTTTGTTGAAAGTTTAGCATTTAGAGTGATGGATGCTTTATGACTTTTAGAATTCTTCTAATATTCCTCTTCTTTTTTGCTGTAATTTGTGAATTATCTATCTATACCAAAATATATATCAATGTGCGCCTCGCTTCAATGAAGCCCGCGCCTTAGCGCCTAGGCCCTAGGAGACCTTAACGCTTTGATGTGCCTCTCGCTTTTCAAAACATTGGCACCATGTATAAAAGGAGGTTTCCCACTATACTCATGTTCTCTTCCCATATGATCCATTTGTTGATGGATAGATATCCATTTGTGTGTCTACATATACATATACGTATATGAAAACGGGATGCAAAGAAACCATGAAGGAGGTTACTGCTGTGCCCATGTTAGATCCCTTCACACCACACATGTTTTGATAAATCAACCACCATTTGAACAAGAATGAGGATTTTCAGAGCCTTCTGGCAGTACTGTGAATAAGAAAATGAGAGGCAGAGATGAAGAGACATTATAGGGCTAAAATATTGTCTTTTTATTAGTTAACACTTAAATGCCCTTTTTATTATGAAAGTATCAAACAACCGCTTTTCATCCATGTCTGTGGAATTTAGAAACTACTATTTTTTATTTTTTTTTTTTTACTGTAAACTACTAGTACTTTCAATTTCAAACTTTATGTTTGTGTTTTATCTTAAGAAGATGAAATGATGTCATGGTACTTCCAAAAAACCACCAGTACTTGTGACAATGGTTAAAAGACCACTGATGTGATGGGGCTAAGTGTGAATGTAAAATACACTAGAAATTAGACAAATTTATGGAAGATCCATCTAATCTTTGTCCTACAAAGAAAGAATAAAATATATGATTGAGAAAAGAAAACCATTCAAAAAAAAAAAAAAAAAAGATTCAGAAAAGAAAAGGAAAGCACAGCAGTTTGGGGCAAAGAAGGAAAACAATGGATGCATCACAAGAATAGGCTAAACCTGGAAGATATGCCAGCATCCCCGGAAAATTAATACATGGGTGCCACTTGAATGGAGTGGCTAAACCAGAAACTCTACACTATATGATGCATTAGGGCATCATAGTTTCCAACCATAAAACTCACTTTGAATAGCAAACCTCCCCGTTGCCCCCACATAGCACAGCCAAATCAGTAGCTGTGCACATAAGCATGCCTCCATCAGCAACTGACTGAACTGCAGAGTCCAAGAACACAGAAGGTGACCCATAAGGATCAAGATCAACCTGAAACCCCAAAAACATAAGGGTGTGAAAAGTCATGAATCAAATACGTGATTTTTTTCTATTTATAAAAGACTACAAAAAGTTCAATATAAAAGTTTCAACAAAAAAAAGTTCATTAAAAGTTGAATATCTGACACCTAGTATTAACACGTTAGAATATAGAAATAGATTATTTCTTTTTTTTTTTTTTTTTTTTTTTTTTTTTTTTTTTTTCAATTGATAACAAAAACTTATATTAAGATAGATGGAAGTACAAATGAGAAATTAAGAAAAGCAAGAAAAGGAGATGACACTATAGGAGCCTCATACTATAAGCCCAACCAAGAATAAGAAACAACATTAAAGAGCCAATAAAGGAATTAAACATATCCAAACGTTGCATTGCCAGAAAATCTGCTATCTCATTAGTAGATCAAGTGATCAACTCACGTGTCAGTAAAACACCTGAAGCGTAGGTGACAAGGATTTAATTTCAATAATTAGATACTAGAACTTATAGGGACTCGTCCACATGAGATACCTAGGAAATAGCATTTAAGAGTCACTCTCAGCAATCAATTATCAATCTATCATCAAAGAACCTGATGAAATCCTCATTGCCTCTAGGATTTCCAGCACCTCCACTTTCTTAGAATCCTTCACACGAATCATCACCTCTCCATTAAAGTTGCAAAGCACCGCACTAATATCTGCCAGAGTTGGCTTCCCTCTAGCCAGTCCATCGACATTGAAATTATAGAATCTTTGTAGACATACAACGATCAAAGGTCGCGATCTACAATTTGAATTTTGCCAAACCTATGCAAGCATAGATCCCAACCATTCTATGAGCGGCCAGCCGGCCACTTGTACTTGTGTCACGAGAGCTCCAAGCTGTACACTTGTAAGACAGTGGGCTCCATTGTATATGAGCCCTGGCCAAAACATGGACCTTGGACAAGATTGTAAGTAGAAAACATGAAGTCAAGAAGTTGGCTATGGACTCCATCAAACATAAGCATTTCTCCCAATCATTCAAACGAATGGATAACCCACCTCAAACAACCCTGACCCCCTTCTTCTCCGAAAAACCACCCCCACTACAACAGATAGATGAGAAACAAGGACATGCAACACTAGAAAGTGTGGCCACACAGAGCTGAGGTGATCTACATGCAAACATGTAGTGAGTGGATCATAGGCTTGATATATCCGATATATAATTTAAGAAAAGCAGGACAAGTAGTTAGTGGCGCAAAAGAGTTGTGGTTGACCCACACGTGAGCCTGCACACAACCAAATCTGAAGTGACAGTACAGAACATGGGCCACCTAATCCAAACGTCCCACGGTGTAAGAGTAATTTAAGAATACACATGAGAGGACCTTAAATAGGCTCTTGGACATCCAAAGAAGAAAGTTTCTATTTATACATGGATTTTCTCACCATTCTTACATACATTCATTGAACTTAACGACCTAAGAAAAATAGAAAAACCTAAAACAAGGAAGATTCTGTAAGGAAAAGAGACTAAAATAAGAATATCACTAAATAAAATAACAATCCACAGGATTGTTGGATAATATTGCCTATTTGGGAGGCTTGGGAGTTGGGCCTCTTTCTGCACACAGTTGGGCATGTTAGGCTAACAGTGGGATCTAGGTTTGGGCTCAATAGATCTGGGCCTCACTCATGCGTCTTGTGTTCGTTGTGGCCCATTATCTAAAAGCCCATTCTGTGGCGACCCCTCTTGGGCTCCATCACAAATGACACTGAAACAATACCATCCAGAATGAGATACCAAGTATTATTGTGCACCTTATCATAGCCTTATGAAGGGAAACTAGGAGTTAGGAGGAGCTCATGTAAGAGCTGAGCAGCAGGAATTATCGAAGGTCATTAATTCTAGAGTAGGGGTGAGATTCCACAATGTGATCACAAGATAGAGCCTCACCTCAAAAGGTTCACGTTATCATAAATATCGGGGGTACAGATAATCCATAATTACTGGCCGATATGGTACATATCAGCTGATAATTCAAACCATGATTATTTATAAAATGATTGCTAACAGTCATCTGGGCACATCCCAAACCATCTCAAATAGCATTCATTTACTAGTTTTCTTTCAATTGGAGCCAGCCCTTGTATACTTATTTAAAACTCTCATGTTCTGTTACTCCACACATCAGTTGTTTCCGAGTAGCCCATTATTCAACTCCTTTTTTATAAGTTGACATCGATCAGCTCCATATAACTATGTAGGTTTAACTGACAACTTTTCAAAATGACCTTTTAAACTAAGTATACTTGACATTACACAACACCGATGAAAATAATTTACTGACTTGTAGATGAATTCCTTGAAATTTTCTCTTAAGTAAGGATAGTTTGTCTTTTCTGGTGAGGAAATTTCAACAATTTTTTTAGGAACATAGAGAAAAATAAATTGTCTCTAGTACTTTCTTATAAGTTATAAGTATCTATAGTCGAATCATGTAAAAACACAAATGTGCATGCAAAGGCCTGGAAAACTCTTGTAATGAGTAAATGCTCCACTTTCTCCCTAGCTTTTCTTTTCATCATTGTTGTTGAAGCTCTTAGCAGGATGACAATGAAGGCCAAAGAAGAATAGTTGGTTTGTTTACCAGTTTCAACACTAAATATTCGAAGATTGAGATAGCTGATAACCCACATTCACAACTCTGATAACCCACATTCACAACAGGCAGATGACACAATCATTTTTTTGGGAGGCCAACCACAATCAGATAATGAACTTGAAAATTATTTTGCAATGATTTGAAAGAATCTCAAGCTTGAGAATTAATTATTCTAAGTATGAACTCTTGGGTGTCCATAGTGAAAAAAATTATGCGGAGATGCTTTCTGACAATTTTGGTTTTAAGGTATGAAGTGTTCCCACTACTTCTATGCCCTTCCTGTTCGTATTGGGATACTTGCCAAGTCATCAAGGGAACCAATTACTGAGCAGTTTGAAAGAAAACTTTATACATGGATGGAATTTATCATTGGCAGTAGGATTATGTTACAGCAGCCTTGGCAAGCTTTCAGTTTACTTCCTATCAATGTTTCACTGCCCAACTGTAGTTAAGAGAATAGAAAAGATCCAGTGTGATCTTTTGCAGAACAATACTGAAGATAAACTGCAACATCGCTAGGGAGGTCAGAAAACAGTGTGAACCCATTAGTGGAGGAGCGTTTGGTATTTTGGTAACTGAAAGGAGGGTGTGGTAGTTACCATTTGGGCAATTAGAAAACGGCCTTGCTTTTCAGGCAACATATCAGCAGTCAGTCTAGGCCACCCATTTTCCTAACCACAAATGGATGGTTAAGATTGCCCAATCAAATTATTCAAACGATAAATTTAAGAGGAAACACTATTTTATTGGTCAAATCAATTATTGGAGCTCTTTTCCTAATCAATATGGTCATTTTGTAATGCATAGATCAAATTCATGATGGAACCATTTTTTCCTTTTTGTTAAAAACTTAAAACTCTATTTTCAAAATAATCTATAACCAATTCCTGGAGAAGAAAAGGCAAAGCAATCACAATGGAAAAGTCCATACCACATCAAATTCTTTTTGGTGTGTAAGCATATATACTCGAGCATCAGCAAGATGAGATTCCACCTTTGAACAGGCCACAGGGCCATTTAACTTGATGTTCCTCTTGCAGGCTTCAACTGACACTGAAAAACCCAAAAGTATCGTGGTTCACCCTACATGCATTTCTCCAATATTGAATAAGCGAATAATTTATAAATAACTGAAAGAACTCAAATAGCCCAGCCATATGATGAAGGATAGGTAATAGAAAGTACTCACCATTCACATTAAAAATAAATAAAAATAAAAAACACAAGGAAAGGAATTATTGTTTTGTGACTGACAAATGCCAACAAGATTGAAAGAAAATGTATATACATGGTACAACTTGAATCCATTTTGCAAATAGTCAACTCAATTCTCAATCAACCTTTTGTTCATTCCTATAAAAAGCAAATGTATATACATGGTACAACTTGAATGTTTTTTTAGTGTTTTTTTTTTTTTTTTCTAAGAAAAATTTCTTTGATTGATTTGGGGTTTTTTCTTTTTTTCTTTTTTTTTATTGGATGGTAACCTAATTTATTGAAAAAAGCCAACCAGCATAAGAGACATTTATTGAAAATTAAAAGGTAGAGAAAACCAAACAAAAAAATAAGGAAATTAACAACAAAATAAAAGGCAGCCCCCAAAAAAAGCGCCTAAAGAACTAGGGAGGAAACATATCCACAACAAGACGCAATGAGAGCTGGACCCAAAGCCCTTGTCAGTTACTTCAGAGGACGATGGCAAGGAAGGGCGTTGGGTGTTCACGGGTACACGCCTGGACGCTTACCTGGGGCAGCCAGTTTCTCAAACAATGCATCGAATGCTCTGGCTCCAGCAAGTGGCGAGGATAGGGCTTCTCACTCTTCAGGGGTTTCCGGCAAGGTTGGCAGCATGGTCGAGGCTAGGTCTGATCAAGCATCATCAAAGGATGTAGAGGCATGTTCACCTTCCCATTCCAAGGAATGGAAGGTTTCGAGGAAGGAGATGGTACCTGTCGTTTATCATAGGAGAGGAAAGGGATGTCCTAGACTTCCAGGTGGCACATCATTGAGGTCAAAGGGGGAAAATAGGTTGGGCAGGGGTAAGCTCCCTCACTCCTCTGAGGTAAGTAGTGCTGATGTGCCTTCAGATAGTGGTTTATGGGTGAGATGTTGAAGCTTCAATTCCCTATCCTCAGAATTGGCTACCATTTTGTGGTCAAGACATAGATTTGACTTGGGATCATATCCCTACCATTGAGTCCTATAAGGCCATTTCCTAGATCAAGGGTAGTGTGGTCAATTGTGGGATCAAAGAGGGTGTAGAATGTAGATCGAGATGTAATGGGATGCGGTTAAGGGGTAGAGGCTTCAATGTCATACGCTGTGGACAGCTGGGCAGACAATTTTTCCCAGCAAGTGGCTCGTTGTGCTGTTCCTATCCAGGCAATTTTTGGCATGCCACACCTCGGTCTCAGATAACTTCCTTCTGCAGGTGTCTTGGAAAGGGATGGATGGGTTTAGACCCTTCAAGGGACACAGTACATCAGCTGAGATGATCAATTCGAAAGCAGGTGAGCCTTCATCCTATTCGGAGCCCGGCCTCTCAAAGGATGTGGTCTATAGGACAGTAGGTGGGCCTAAGATTGAGAGGCTTGAGGACAGTTTAAATAAAACTCGAGTTTCTAAGTGCTATCTTGTTTGAAGGGCAGAGGTGGGCAGTGGCCTTAAGGATTTTACATTCTCCCTTAAGGATTCTAAATTCGCTTGATTGATGGGTGCTTCAGGCAAGGGGATAAGAAACCCAGGCAAGAAGTCGTCTTCTTTTCCCCTAACTGCAGCCAAGATAAGAAAATTAAGGACAGCCTCTCATAGAAGCAACTCTCCTTTCCGGAGGAAGGCCGCGTGGTTTTCGGTGGTATCTCAGATGCTGGTTGTAAAGTTTCTCAAGGTGATCGGCTGATGCTTTCGAGTTTATACCAACAAAATCAACTTTTGGAGAGAAGAATCTAGCCATGGTTGTGGGGACCCAACTCGGTCTGCAGAAAGAGGCAGAGGTTAATCCAGATGAAGTTGTTTGTTCTAGATTTAAAAAAGGATGCTATGGAGGTGGTCCAGGAGGGCAAACAGTAAGGAATTTCTATTGGTGTCACAAATCAATTTTTGTGCAACATATTACAGACCTAGAACAGAAGGATGCAGATGGTAGTGCCAAGTCAAGGGGTAGGGTCGATGATGCTCGACAGGGGAGCATTGTTCCAGATGCGTGAGTTGGTAGTTCTTCTGGGGGATTTTATTTTTGTTTTACTATGATAATTGATGATGCCAAAAAGTGGTTTTCGGGCACCACCGGTCAAGTGATGAATAATTAATACGAGACTTAATGGGGAGAGAGAGAATTTATAGTGGTTCGGTCAATCGTGACCTACGTCCACTCTTGAATGACTTTGGTTGCCGGATACTTTATTAGCTCAAGGGTGTACGGAGCAAAGATTACAAGCTTTGAGAAGGAGAGGAGAGAGTCGTGCTTAGGTAACCATATCTTCCTCTTCTAAGTGTTGGTGCGGCTTACAATTTATAGTCGCCCCCTAACAGGTTGGGGCGACTTACTAGCAACTAGATAGCTATTGTGGTGGAGCTCACGACTTTTTCTCAACAGACGAGGTGGTTGAGGTGCTCTCCATGAGGCTAGGTCAAAGATGAGGAGAGGACTGACTCCTTCCAAGGTGGCGAGGGTGAGGCTCCTGGATGCTTTAGATGATGTAGCCAGGCTATGTAGCTCTTTGACAAACTTGACTTGACTTAGACCACTTTGGGCTTGGTGGGTCTTTATAAGATTGGGCTTTCCACATGGATTGGGCCATTTGGGCTTGGCCCATCATTTGGCCCCCAATGCCCCTTGTCTAAGAAAACTTGGAGAAGGGGCATTAGCTTGAATTTTTTGAGCTCTGGGTGGTGGAGACTTCCTTTGCCGGATGACTATTTTGGCGCTCGCGAGGAAGGAGCAGGGGCACCCGCGTGGAGGTCGATGCTGGCCTGGGCGCCCGAGTGGGGGCTGCAGCAGTGATGGAGGGCGTCCAGGGCGCCCGCGTTGCAGAAGCAGAGATGGCGGGCGCCCGTGCTGCAGCAGTGATGGAGGGAGTCCAGGGCGCCCGCGTTGCAGAAGCAGAGATGGCGGGCGCCCGTGTTGCAGCAGCAGGCGAGACTGCAGCAGCAGCCGAGGCCTAGATGGCAACAACAGCGGCCAAGATGACCTTAGAAGGCGACTCTGCCGAGGCCGAGATTGGCAGCAGTAGTGGCCGAGATGACCTTAGAAGGCGAGCTGCCGAGGCCGAGATGCAGCAACGGCGGCCGAGATGACTACAGCGACACCGACGAGGCCGAGATCGAGACTACAGCAGCAGCCGAAGCCAAGAGGGCAGCAGTGGGTGAGACTGCAGCAGCAGCCGAGATGGCCGCAGCAGGCGCCGAGATGACCATAGCAGGCGATACGGCCGAGATGGCGGTAGTAGGCGAGTATGCCGAGATGACCTTAAAAGGCAAGACTGCTGAGGCCGAGATGGCAGCAGTAGAGGCCGAGATGACCTTAAAAGGCAAGACTGCTGAGGCCGAGATGGCGCAGTAGAGGCCGAGATGACCTTAGAAGGCGAGACTGCCGAGGCCGAGATGGCAGCAGCAGCGGCCGAGATGACTGCAACGACACCGACGAGGCCGAGATGGCGTGCAGACGAGATCTGCTGAGATGACTGCAGCGACACGGCCGAGATGACGGCAATAGCAGCCGAGGCCGATGCTGGCATCAAAAGGCGCCACTTTGGGCTAGCTAAAGGGGGTCTGGTTGCCCTGTGGATGCTGGGTTGGCTCATTTGGGCAGCCAGACAGTTGGGTACACTAATTTAATGTAGTCCCTCGGGTTACAGATGACCTGAGTTTCAAGATCCTTTTGAAACTGTGCTTTTAGTGCCCCATGAGAGAGCCGCTAAAGCTGGAGATAGGCTGCCTGTTTGAGAACAGTGCAGAGGTAGGCCAAGCTTTTTTGGCGACCCGCGAGAGAGCCGCTTAGCTGGAGATAGGCTGCCTGTTTGAGAACAGTGCAGAGGTAGGCCAAGCTTTTTTGGCGACCCGCGAGAGAGCCGCTAAGCTGGAGATAGACTGCCTGTTTGAGAACAGTGCAGAGGCCAAGCTTTTTTGACGACCCGCGAGAGAGTCGCTAAGCTGGAGATAGGCTGCCTGTTTGAGAACAGTGCAGAGGCCAAGCTTTTTTGGCGACCCGCGAGAGAGTCGCTAAGCTGGAGATAGGCTGCCTGTTTGAGAACAGTGCAGAGGTAGGCCAAGCTTTTGACGACCCGCGAGAGAGCCGCTAAGTTGGATATACAAGCTGCCTGTTTGAGGACAGTGCAGAGAGGCAGGTCAAGCTTTTGGCGATCCACGAGATGATTCACCTCGCCTCGACTTGTTGATTTCCTCAGCATTCATATATTTTTGAGCTTTTGCCATCAGTTCTGGCATGCTCTTTGGCGGTCGCTTCACCACTGAAAATAGGAAACTCGAGGAGCGAAGGCCTCCTAGGAAGGCTGTCATGGAGACCTTGTCATCGGGCTCTTCAACCTGAAGTACCTCCTCGTTAAAACGAGTGAGGTAGCTTCTGAGGCTCTCGTGTTTATCCTGCTTTATGCTAAGCAGGTGTGTGGCAGGCTTCTGGTGGCGGCGCCCTCCGATGAAGTGCGAGACGAATGACTTGCTCAACTCTCCAAAGGTGGCGATGGAGGCTCGGGCGAGGTTGGAAAACCACTGCCGAGCGGAGCCCTTCAGTGTGGTTGGGAACGCCCTGCACATTATCTCGTCAGGGATATTATGCAGCTGCATTTTGGTTTTGTACGTCTCTAGGTGGTCCAGTGGATCCTTCGTCCCATCGAAGGTCTCCATAGTTGGCATTTTGAACTTTTGAGGAAGTGGGTAACTTGCCACGCCGGGCTTGAACGGTGTGTCCGTTCATTGCACAAGGTAGTCTATTGTTTCTGGTCCCTGTGCCTTCATGGCATTGAAGACATTGCCCAGTTGATCTTGCATTGCTTTGATCTTTTCCTCCCATTGATTGCCGGGCTCCGTGGATCGATCGTAGAAGTGACTCCCCACTTCTATGCTTTGGTTTTCGTCCTCCTCTTGGAAATGAGGTTCCTCCCTATTAGAAACAGCGGGAGGAGGTCGAAGCCCGCCATAGTTCGCTCCACCTGGAGGCGGGGGTCCTCCAAGCTGGGTTCCACCGTGGGGTAGAGGAACTCCGTGATGGGCGCGACCTTGAGGATCGACCAACAGCACTCCAAGAGGGGCGTTATGGGGAGCTCCCTGGGCGCCGGTGCCAGGGGGATGGGCGCCCAGCATGGTTTAAAATCTCGGTTTCGGTCGCGGTATCGGTCGGGCCGAAAAACCGATATGATATCGGTATCAGTCGCGGTTATCGGTCCACCGCGGTCGTCGCGGTGTGAATTTTTTTTTAAATCCAAAAAAATTCACAAAAATATCCAAAAAATCCAGAATATTAGAAAATGCTAGAAAACAATATTTTTTTCCATTAATAACAACAATAAATCAAAATATCGGTCACCTTAAGTTATGAGTCCTGTCTGTGTCGCAGTTTGTTGTCTTTTCCAGCATTTCATATAATGCAACCATTATCAATGCTCATGATCAATTTATTAGTGTAAAATAAAAGAAAATAAAGATAACATATCAATCATCATTTAATACTAACTCATGATTACAAGCATTTCATTATGATTTAGGGCTAGGCCAGGCCCATTGTTAGATAGGCCACACTTGATTTTTAGTTATGTTCTATCAACATGACTTTTGAGTAAAATTTCTATAGGGCCCATTGAGATTATTGGCACGCATTTTTTTAAACAATTGATCAACTAATCAAGCTTAGAGTGAGGCAAACTCCTATTAGAATAAAACTTTTTCCAAGCCCCATAAAAGAAGAGCCAATTATTTCAAATTAATGGTTTAGATTTTCTATATGTGGGGCCCACTGTGGAGCCCAAAGATCATTTATATTGTAAGTTAACCATTCTCCACTGCAAACTTTGCCAAAGTTGGCTGACATTTTTTTTTTTTTTTTTTTTTTTTTTTTTTTTTTGGTTGGAGCTAACAAGGGCAGTTTAGTAATTGTCTAAAGGGCATTTGCCCTAATCGAAGGGTTTGTTTGCCTTTCCCAAATGGAAATAGAAGGCGGCGGCAGAGACCAAATAGGGAAAACAAAGAAAAAAAAAATCGGGAGGGAAGAAAGGGAGAGGTGGTGGAGGAAGGAGGAGAGAGAGGGTGATGGGCTTACCCATGTCCCGCGGTGATAGAGGAGGATGCGGACGACATGCTGCAACTACTCCCAGGTATGCTTCAGACTCCTTTCTCCTCCAGTCTCCTTCCCTCCCTCTTCTCTTTTTTTTTCTTTTTTTCCCTACAACCTTAATGTTCTCTGCTTCTGTTTTTTTTTTTTTTTTTTTCCTTATTTTGAATATGCTGGAAACTTCGGACGGAAAAAAGATCGGAGAAGAAGGTGGGTTTTTGTCGGTATCGGCCGATATAGCGGATTTGACCGATATTTTCAATGTATCGGCCGAAACTCTTCGATATTTTGGCGATTTTTTACCCCACTGATGTCGATACCGGTTCCCTTTAAAATATCGGAACGGTATGGGCCGATACCGGTACGTATCGGCCGATATTTTCATCCATGGCGCCCAGGCCCTGGGCGCCATGTTGATGGGCACCCAGGCCTTGGGTGCCATGGGGATGGGCGCCCAACCCCTGGGCGCCATGTGGATGGCCGCCCGGGCGAGGCGCTCCCCTGTGAGGAGCTCCCTGGCGAGGCGCTCCTTGCGGTGCTCCTCCAATTTGCACTCCTCCTTGCCCCGCGAGTATAAGCTGTAGGATTTGCTAGTTTTGAGTTACCAGCTGCTGCATTGTCGCCAACATTTGTTGAGGAGTGGGATCAGGAGCGGTAGCATTTGGAGGAGGATTATTCGGTGGAGGATTATTTTCTTCCTCTCGCCTGTGATTATCTTCTTGTCGCCTCGTCGATCTGGTGGTGGTCACCATAGTTTTTGAAAATGGAGTGTTATGAAGTGAGAATTTGAACGTTCCCACAGACGGCGCCAAACTGATGATGCCAAAAAGGTGGTTTTCGGGCACCACCGGTCAAGTGATGAATAATTAATGCGAGACTTAATGGGGAGAGAGAGAATTTATAGTGGTTCGGTCAATCGTAACCTACGTCCACTCTTGAATGGCTTTGGTTGCCGGATACTTTATTAGCTCAAGGGTGCAGGGAGCAAAGATTACAAGCTTTGAGAAGGAGAGGAGAGAGTCGTGCTTAGGTAACCATATCTTCCTCTTCTAAGTGTTGGTGCGGCTTACAATTTATAGTCGCCCCCTAACAGGTTGGGGCGACTTACTAGCAACTAGATAGCTATTGTGGTGGAGCTCACGACTTCTTCTCAACAGACGAGGTGGTTGAGGTGCTCTCCATGAGGCTCGGTCAAAGATGAGGAGAGGACTGACTCCTTCCAAGGTGACGAGGGTGAGGTTCCTAAATGCTTTAGATGATGTAGCCAGGCTATGTAGCTCTTTGACAAACTTGACTTGACTTAGACCACTTTGGGCTTGGTGGGTCTTTATAAGATTGGGCTTTCCACATGGATTGGGCCATTTGGGCTTGGCCCATCAATAATTATCAGTTGGAATGTCAAGGGCCTGGGTAATCCGGCTAAAAAGGCGGTGACCAGGAGGTTGGTGAGGATTTATAAACTGGATTTATTACCTATGCAGGAAATAAAAATTCACATCAATTTAGGAGTTATTTGTATGAAATGGGGGTCCCAGAATTGAGGGTGGGAGTGGATTCCGTCTGATGGAGCTGCAAAAGGTCTTATTGTTATATGGAATGAGTTGTCCATAAAGAAGGTGGATGTTTTCAAAAGTCAAAAAGTATTAGCTATTCTATTTCAATCTGTGGTGGATGACTTTAGGTGGTTTGCAGGGAATATCTGAGGTCCAGATGAGGAAGTTGAAAGGATTAAGGAGTGCTTTTTGGGATAGTTTGACTTCAGTTTATTTACATTGGTCAGTTCCATGGTCTTTTGGTGGGGATTTCAACCTGACTAGATTTTCTCATGAGAAAAGGGGGAGTGGTATCCTTACGCGTAGTAAGAGGAGATTCTCAGATTTTGTTGAAAGAGACAACTTTGTGGATCTGCCTTTGGCTGGGGCGAAAAACACTTGGTATAATAATCAAGAGGGTGGTCATGAGCAAGAATGATGGGTTCCTTATCTCTAGGGAGTGGAGGAGCATTTTGTTGGTGTCAATCAGTCTGCGTTGCCTAGAGGTTTATCAGATCATAGACCCATTAAGCTCAACTTGGAGTGTGTGGATTGGAGGCCAAGATCTTACAGGTTTGGAAATTGTGGGCTCATGCATAAGGAGTTCCTTCCTCTGGTCCATCTTAGGAGGGATCAAGATGATGTTCCAGGTTTTACGGGCTTTAAAAGTGTTTAGAAACTTCAACTTCTTAAAATCAGGATCAAGGCGTGGAACTTTGAACTGTGAAGTTCTGGGCAGAATTGTTGTCATTAGAGATTGTGCATTGAAAAAGCTTGAGTGGGATTTGTTGGAGGAGGAGAGAGGGTTGACTGAAGAGGAGCGAGAGGCTAGGGGTTTGTCGCTAGGGAGCTATGGAAGTCTCTTTGGAGAGGTTTTGTGGAGCCAAAAGTCTAGGGCTCTTTGGTTGAAGGATGGAGACAGGAATACTAAATTCTTTCATCCAATTACTAATGAGAGGAAGACGATTAATCATATTAGTAAAGTCGAAAAAGGGAACAGTTTCTCTAGTCATCCCAACGAGGTTAAGGAGGAGATTGCCAAGTTCTTTGAGGAGCTATATAGTAGAGATAGGTCGCCAAGACCTCCTTTGAAAGGCCTCTTTTTTTCCCTCTGTTTCCGCCAGTCTTGGGGTTTGGATGGAGAGGGAATTTGAAAAGAAGGAAATCAAAGCGGCCCTTCAAGAATGTTGGGGTGATAAAGCGCCAGTCCAAACAGCTTCAATTTCTCTTTTATTTGGGAAGCTAGGGATGTAGTGAAGGTTAGATTTTTGCAAGATGTTCTCTAAGTTTCATCAGAGGGGCAGATTGTGTAAGGAGATTAATGCCATTTTTTTGTCTTAACTCCTAAAGGTTCCTAACCTAGTGGAACTCCGGGAATTTAGAACTATTAGTCTAGTTGATTGCATTTATAAGTTGCTTGCAAAAGTTCTTGCTAACAGATTGAAAGCTGTTCTGCCAGTGCCATCCATAATTGGGCCATATCATGGGGCTTTTGGGCAGGAAAAACAGATTCTTGATGGTATTCTTATTGAGAATGAACTAATTGACTCTAGAGAGTGTTCCAAGTCAGTGGGTGTTATTTTAAAGATTGATATGATAAAGACTTACAGCCATGTTGATTGGG
This sequence comes from Camphora micrantha, assembly GCA_003546025.1. NCBI lineage: Eukaryota > Viridiplantae > Streptophyta > Magnoliopsida > Laurales > Lauraceae > Camphora > Camphora micrantha. The sequence continues at coordinate 33,116,420 of QPKB01000003.1, read as the reverse complement.
TCTATGTGCTATACATGATGAGGAGGTTTGGCTTTGGCAGCAGGTGGTGTGATTGTATATGGAAATTTATTTCATTGACTTCTTTTCTAGTGTTGGTGAACAGCTTTCCATCAAGATTATTCCGATTGTCTCAAGTGATTAGGCAAGGGGACCCTCTCTCTCCTTTCTTGTTCATGTTGGTGGTAGAAGCCTTAAATACCCTTCTTCTTAAAGCTAATGAGGGCAGCCTTATGGGGGGGTTCTAAGGTTGGAAGTGAGAATTTGGCAATCACCCATCCTCAGTTTGCCAATGGTACAATTTTGTTTAGTTTGTCAATGTTGGAGGTTGTTGTTTCTTTGAAGAGAATTCTTAGGTGCTTCGAGCTCTCTTCAGGGTTACGGATAAATCTTTCCAAAACTTGATAGTAGGTGCGGGTTTCCCTGAGATGGTAGTGAGGCCTCTAGCTTCGAAGTTCGATTGCAAGGTTGGTAAGTCGCCACTTTTACACTTAAGTTTTCCAATTGGGGCTCAATCAAAATCCATATCAGTTTGGAACCCCGTGGTTGACAATTTTGAGTGTAAGTTGTCCAGTTGGAATAGGAGTTCTCTCTCTTCAGGATGGAGAATTGCTTTGATTAAGGCTTCTTTATCTAATTTTCTGATTTATTACGTCCCTTTTGTTGATGCTAGCAGTGGTCAAGAAGAAATTGGATCTGATTCGGAGGGATTTCTAACGGTAATGGGAAGAGCGGAGTGAGGAGAGGAAATTACATCTTATGAAATGGGATAATGTAATCAAAACAAAAGTAGTGGAAGGTTTAGGGATTGGTAATCCGGAGTTCAAGAATTGGGCATTGCTAGTTAAGTGGTGGTGGAAATTTCGGGAAGAAAGGGAGGCTCTATGGAGTAGGGTCATTGCGGCAAAATATGGAGGGGTGAGTGGGGTTGGGGACATTCTGAGGGTGAGAGGGTGCCACGGGGGGTCTTCCTTCGGGCTGGTTTTCAAAGTTGGGGAGGGGAGTTGTGTCCATTTTTTGGATGGATGATTGGTTGGGTGGGGATACTTATCTGCTTGGTCCAAGATTGTGGTTGACAAGTTCTCTTCGGTCCAAGATTGTTTCATGGGGACGGAGGCTTTGTGTCTTGGGAAGTGTCCTTTAGGAGAGTCTGCATCAATTTGAGTCTTTATTGAGCCTTCTTTCTAATGTTTACTTTTGCAGGGGTGAGGCGGATCTTCAAATTTGGAAGCCATGCCTTCTAGTATTTTCTCTACCAAGACTTCTTTAAGAAGTCTAGAGACGGGTGCCGGATGATAAGCACCCCAGTTTTGGAGTTTGGGCGGGCTTGGCTCGAGCTCCTCCAAGAGTGGAGGCTTTTGTTGGCTGCAGATTTCAAGAAAGGTGGCTACTGCGGATACTATTAGGAGGAGGTATCTTAGAAAAGGATATTCGAGGCATGGAGGGGGTTTTCTATTCTTTGGTTGGTGTGGAAAGAATGGACCAATAGTTTATAAGGGAGTTTCAATGGTTGTGGAGGATGTAGTGCACTTAGTTTTCGTGCGTATAGCCAAGTGGGTGTCTAGCAAGAAAGAGTTTGATGGCTTAAGGGTGGATGGGGACCCTTGTTTAATTGGGAGGCCTCTCTTTCTAGTGGTGTTTCTAAGGTGAGGAAGTTGGTTTGATGAATCCCTCCTATCCATAGTGTGTTGGAGTTCAATGTTGATGGTGCGACCAAAGGAAAACTAGGTCCGGCCGGTGTTGGTGTGGTGCCTTGTAATAGAAATGGTATTGTGTTGGCTTTGTTCTCTAAACATGTAGGTTGCATGGAGTCCAATGAGGCAGAAGTGGTGGCTATTTTAGAAGCTCTTCAGATTTTTGTTTCTTCTTCTCATTCCAAGCTTGTGGTGGAAAGTGACTCTTTGCATCCTTGGAGGTTTCAGTTCTTAAAAGAGATTAAAGTGCTTTCCTCTATGATTGAAGTCGATCTCCATCATGTTGGCTAATGCCTTTGCTGACGCGGCAAAGCAAGGGGTGAAAAGATTTATTCCTTTTGTTGTTGTATCTCCCTAGTTTTTGGTTGTTTTTTTTTTCTTTGTTGTTGGAAGTTGTGGCTATAAGCCTAAAAGGGTTATATCTTTTTCTTTCCTTTCTAATGAAAGTTATTGTTACTGATTAAAAAAAAGGTGGGACTTGGGAGTTACCTTTATCATTGTCTACAGCTATAACTTGGCCAATCTCTTCTACTTCACGTGCATACCGTAAAGCTCTTAGTCCAGAAGCAGACAAAGCCTGTTGATGGTAAAATTAAAAAAAAAAGGTTATTAGCAGTTGAAGAAATGCTAAACAATACGAGGTTAACGTCGGGACAATAATCCTCTCAAATGAGTTATTCCTTATGGAGCTCCACATATCATAAGTTTATCATTACCACCTGAAAGTCTTTTGTTATATGAGGAATTATGTGATCATACAACTCAAAAAAAAAATCTAAAAAAAAAAAACCCAAAAGAAAACTTGATGCATCTTTATAAATGTGGTGTCCATTGTTCAATAATATGACTACTAATCTAACTAGGGCTAAACTTTGATAGGGCCCAACCCAAACTTTGTTGTTCATTTGAAAAAATATTAGGTTTTTATGTAATTTAATTATGCTTGCATGGCATTAGCTGCTGTTTCTTCTTCCTTTTCCCCCCGTTTTTTCTTTTTTGAAGTTGAGACTTTATCATTACAGCCACAATGTTTTTTTTTTTTTTTTTTAAGATGAGTACTTAAATACCCATAAAGGTGTCGTTTGGCAATTCTACTTTTTAGGTTTGCTCGACTTGAAATTGATTCAAACATATGTTTGAGTGCTTGAGACTGTTTGGGAAAGTTTACGTCAATGTCCAATTGAATCAGCTTTAAGAGCTTTTAACTCTTTTTCAAAAACTAACAAAAAGGTAATTTTTTCAAACAAATCTAGTTAAATCAACTCTATTTCAAACAAATCAGACTTTGCCAAACAGGCCCTAAGAGAATAGTAAACGTTTAGGAATACCTGGGCCCATGAACCACCTGCTCTCTCATTACGAATCTCAATTTAAAGATTTTGGTTGGCCCAATCCTGACCCAACTCATCCAAGTTGCAAGCCTAGTTCTCATTGTCTCACCATAGGATATCAGTATATTTATAATTATTGATATATATGGACCACCTAGGATGTGTCAGAATCTTCCAATCTTGTAGTTTTTGGGACAACACTGATCACACCACACTCGTGCCCTTCACATTACCTATCTAAATCAACCATACATTTTTTTGGTCATACAAGCATGGAACCTTCTTTTTCAATCTAATTAAAGGAATAGTCAGGTACAACTATCTATACTATCATTTTAATGCAAGCCCACTGAGGCTCCTATTCCTCCCACAAAAATACATGGTGGGTAGACAAATAAGCAGGGTGTTGAATGGATTGCATATAGCTAAATATCAATTGGATTTGATGATCACAATTCACAACCATCTCAATACTCCACAATACAGGTCCGGAAAAAGTTGGTTCAACCATTCATTTTGCATAGTCTTGATTCAATGATTATGATTGTAGAACCAAACTGAAATAAGGCCATATGTAATCAATGCAACGCACTTCCTATCAACCATCCTCCATAGAAGCAAGTGGCCGAAGTGTACCCAACTCACAACATGCATTTGGACTTGATCATTCTCCATTTCTCCTACTTAAATAGCCCTACATTTGTAAACATGAAGAGAAATGCAATGTTTGTGCATCATCTTTCCATGATAATATCATACATATGGTGGGTCACGTGATGTATAAAAGGTATATGCAAATTCCACCCCACATGATGATCCAATAATATTTTATCAAGCATAGTCCTGCGTCATTAAATTTGAGACTTTGGTTGTAGAAATCCACTTAAACCAAATGGTCTGGATCTTATCATCGTTGCCACCACACTGTCATTGATTCCTCATCCCATCTATTAGGGGTTGGCTTAGGCCCTGTTTGTTTGCATGGCTATTTCTAGGCCCCTTTGTGATACATACACCCCTTAGGTGTAAGATCTCCCCCTGTATGACCAAGGGGCCTACTTTGAGCCCCCTGCTGACTCTGTCATAAGATTTAGGATCAACGGGTTTTTGACCTTTTTACTTTTGCATAGCTCATATCTCAATCATGATAGATCCATTGGAATGCACACTCCCGTATTTAAACAAAAAGTGATCCATTGGTAATAGTCAAAGCCCCTCAAGCAGATCCCACAAGGCTTTCACCCGTGAAATCCATGAGTGAGGTCACCCAAGAGATCATAATCTATTTATGTGTATACTTTCCCATTTACCTCATTCATGAAATCAATAATTTTTTAGAGTTTATTGATCATGTTATCATGTGCATGATTATGCTCAAATTTAAGCCAAGCTAAGATTAGCTCATGTATAATCTAGCATGAAATCAAGCCGAGCTTGAGCTTGGTAACATGAGGTCAAGCTGAGTTTTAGCTTAGCTCCTCACCATCACTTGAGCTTGAGCTTGGCTAAGCTTTCTCAGCTGGCTGTACATCCCTAGTAACATTTACAAATGGAAAGGATCCTATGATAGGATAATGCCAAGGCATGGCCAATTCCACTAATGCTATTGAAAGGTAAACCCCACTTGACATCCTCTATTTGATGAGAAAAAATATATATTTCATTAAATCAAGTATGATATTAATAAGTAAAAAGAAAGTCAAACCTCAAGAACTCTTGGTGGGTTTAGTTCTCTACGCACTTTCCCTCCCAATGTTTTGAGTAATTCTTTTGAAATGTCAATTGGTTCATCTTGAGTTGGATCCATCTGTACTCCACATTTTCCATTTGGTTTTTCATCATGAGCAGTAATGACTTCCTCCGGTATAGGCCCAGAAGAACCCTCCTCAGATACCTGGTGTTCTACTTTTGCTTTTTTGCTCAGAAGTGCAGCATGCTCTTCTTTGCGTTTGGATATAAAGGTCCTTAGAACAGCAATTGAAATATCTCTGTTGTTAACCTGATTAATGGCTAATGAATCAGCATTTTCAATAATAACAATAGGAGTAATTAACAAAAAGAGAGGATGTTTTGGCCAAGGAGTTGTTGCAAGCTGAAGTCACGTAACAACATCATGGAAAAGTTATAACAGAATTTGCATTAAAGAAACATGAACTGAGATATTTGCTTTAAGAAAGGCTACTTGCTTGCACTTCCTTACTTTCCCTCATTGTTCACTAGTATCTAGATCACTCATGTTACATGTACCATATATAAGCCACATGCAACAAAGCACACCTATTAACCCTCCTTACAATCCATGCATAAGAGTTATTTTTGAAAGGTATGCATAAGAGTTGTCATCCTCCTTTCAGTATCGACACTACTGACCATAAAATTCTCACATCAGTTGATTCTGTTGCATTTAGCCTGCCCACATAGGGACCTGCCAGATGAGCAGTTCAAACGAAGAAGGAAAATAGCAAACAGCAAGCAAGACTACTATCTGTTTGCTTTGACAAAGATCAATATATAGAGATGTGATTCATCTGACTTCTCACTCAGGTGAAACTTCACAACATAAAAATGGATAATGGTAGCAAGACAGAACATCTTATTACCTTACATGGATGCTTTTATGTTATATTGTTTGATACCATTGATTATTGTTGCTTCCGCTGAAATATGATTCAAATGTGATGGTAACTTGTGAATGTCCTCACAAGTGATATCCTGTGGGAACCACAGGTGTGTGGCAAAAATCGCCATCCTTGTGGACCCTACACCAGTCGTGCCCAGAAAGTGCCCGGTTTGGGGGCACGACAACATGGGGTTTTTTTTTAATTTTTTTTGGATGGTAGACAACGAGGTTTCTCATGCATTTATGATGGATTATCTCCCTAGTTGTGAGATTTGGACTGCACAACTGTGTTGAAGTGATGTTTGTTCCTTCCTTGAGGATTTACCTATTAAATTTGACACATGAGGCACTTCATAAATATCATGTATTCTATTAATAAAATATTTTGGCTCAACAAAGCAATATCATGTGGTAATAACCAATAAAGCCTAAAAAGAAAACCCAAAAGACAATAAAATTCCCCCTAGCAACTAAAAGAATTGATCATTGAAAATGTGCACAAGATAAAAAAAAAAGGGCAATTTTTAAGTAAATTTTCTATCTATGCATTAAAAAATGGAAATATTCCATGCAGAAAACACACAAGAAATTAGAAAGAGAAGAAAAACCAATAACAAAAATTAGAAAGAAACAATTTTTATTAAGCATCTCTATTCAAAAAAAAAAAAAAAATAGGAAGAAAGGAAACAACAAAAACTACTTTCAGCAAATCTTCCATCTTTTGTTATCAGCACGGGAAAACAACCCAGCAGAAGTTCAACCAGGATTTTATAAGACCACAAATGGAAAAAAAAAAAGAACAAAATCTATCCAACACCACAATGCTCCACAGTCTGAAGTACCAATGACTCAAAAAAAAAAAAAAAAAAAGAAGGGTAATTTCTATGGGTTATGTTTCATGTGCTTTTTAGGGAGAATTGTAGCTATGGATGGATTTTATAAGCAAAAGTTTCATTAACTGAGAGAACTAGCCTTTATCAGAAACAGAACATAATTTCAAATATAAGAACAACAAGCCAAATACTCTATAAGCACATGATGTGCTTAATCCAATTCCTGAAAACACCTTAAAAGCCATTCTTTATTGATAGAAGAAATAGAGAACTGCAATATTTGATGAATCCTCTATAAAAAGTGTTTTGTGTGTGTGTGTGTGTGTGTGTGTGTGTGTGTGTGAGAGAGAGAGAGAGAGAGAGAGAGAGAGAGAGAGAAACTGGAGAATATCAAGTGAAAGTAAAACCTGGGTTTTATTGTAAAAGACTTCATTGTTGGCAAGCATCAGAATCTCAGCATCTCCTTCTTTGATGATTGTGTAATCATTGGGATCAGTGGAAAGTGTTTTGCTCAATTTCTGTTGCTTCTCTTCAACATCACCCATGTTTAAAAGAAGCAGAATATGAGATTTCTCCTGTCATGGTTGAGGAGAATAAAGTGTGCAAATTAATATTCATTGAACAAATATGGGAAAGGCACCATTTGTTGGCAAGAACTATTGAAATGGTCGAGTGAGAAATCATATCAGGGAGCAAAAAATAAAACAGATAGCTATGCAGTTATAACCCTACATAAGAAGCATTAAAATCTAAAAGTAATACCAAAAAGTCTAATCATCCTAGTATTGGTTTTATCAACATTTGAAGCCAAATCAAAAATGTCCTTACTCTATATATAGTTGAGGCCCATTGTAATTGCTTATGCTATTTTCAATTAATCATAGATTATCTAAGTTTTCTTCAATTATGATCTATTATCAAGGATTGGGCCGTGCCAATTCGGTATCAGAGCCGAATTCCGGTTGCCCGGGAAGACAAATGGAACTCTCTCTCCTACCAGAAATTCTGTTAAGGTCCTAAATAGTTATAAGACTTGATTTTACGTGTTACATAAGAGCCGACCTTCATGTCACGGGTTCATGTCATGGAAAGGGCTAAATGGAGAAGGAGTCACGGAAATGGCTACAGGGAGTAGAGTAAGAGCGGTATAAAACAATTGAGAAAAGGGCTACCTACTGTCAGAGAGAGGGTTGCCTGGAGCAGAGTGTTAGCCATCCCAAGAGGGAAAAGGGCTACCTGCTATCAGAGAGAGAGCTGCCGTGGATGTCGGCTAGGGAAGCATTATTCGACGCGTTTTATCAGTCGTATGGCTTTTGGCGTATTGGTTAGGTCCATAACAAATTCCAACTCAGCCAAACCCAACCCCGCTATCAAACCCCTCCCACATTATACCAGCCATACAAAACTAAAACCCTATAAAACCCAAATCCCACTTTCGTTTCATAATCGAAAACCCCAAACCCTACTGCCGAAAATAAAACTCCCTATTCTATGAAGTTCCAACAATCCAAAAGACCCCAAACCTCATCGAAACCCTAAACGAAAAAAAAAAAAAAAATACTCATCGAGCCTGATCCAAAAACCCTAATCCATCAAATGTTTACACCCCTCCACCGTCTCACCACACCACCTTAGTCGAACCCAACCAACCCTACCACCATCTCTCCATCCATAGAACCCCACCTACGTTTCCAACCAATACTCCATCCACCCAATCCCTTTCCCAGAAACCCTAAAACCCAAATTTACCTAACCCCAAACCATCTCAACCTATCCGACTACCCCACTCTCACCGTCCAGAAACCCAATCCAATCCCCAACCCAAAGAACAAAAAATATATATACGATATATATAGAGAACAAGAGAGAGAGAGGAAGAAGTAAAGACTAAGTCAAGAAGAGCACCGCTTGGTCTGCTCCTGTCTAGACTACTGACTGCGAGAACCCCAACTTGCCTATGCTTCTTGCCTTTTTCTAGTCAGGAAACAGCAGCAGCAAGCCCAAGCTGTCCCTGCCCTCTTGTATCAGAGCTCAACATCTCCCTCCGATCAGACTATCTCCTTTGTTGAAGCTCAACTTAGCGACCCTTTTTACTTTCCCTCTGCACGGTGGCCAACACAAAATCTGAAAAATAGGATATCCTTTCTCACACTCTAAACATGCACCAGCCATAGTTTGGGTCTGACTTGAACCCAAAGCCAAACCAGTAAAAAATAATAATAATAATAAATAACTCTCAGCCCATGGCTACCCACACTAATCAAGATTTTTGCGGTAGAGACTCACCAATATTCAGCGTGACAGCTGCATTTCAGATTTATATGTATGGGTGCAGGCCTTTGAAACCACAGTTGAGGATACTAGCAAGGCATCTACCAACCCTAATGATGAATCTTCCCGTGCTTCTGTCGCACAACCTGAAAGAATTCAGTTGGATACTGATTCTTGTGAATCAGTCCAAGAGTTCCTTCAACGTCTCTTTGATGAGAGGGCACTAATGATATGCCACATGCCACATACCAAGATGACATTTATAAGAAAATCAAATTAGAGATTGATGGTTTTTCTATGCAACTTGATTCTAGAGGGCTTATCTCGATTGAGAATTATTTCACTTAGCATCATGTAGAAAATCCCCCCTAATGAGTAACTTTCGTCAAGATGAAGCTGAAAGGTCCTACTAGAATTTGGTGAAAAAATATTGATGATCATAATGAAAATATGGGCTGCCCCCGTATCACTCGTTGGCAAGTTATGATAAAAAGATTGGAGGACAAATACCTATCATTTGACTATCCTGACTCATTCTAAAGATAGCCTTATAATCTTCAACAAGAATCCATGACCATAGATTAATATACTCATAAATTCCATGAGCTTTGTATCCTATGCAAAAGTAATGAATCAGATCACTTAATGATCACTCCTTATCGAGAAAGATTATGCCTAGATATAAAACATGAGATCGTAATATTTGATTATGCCAACATTGATGAAATCTCTCGCAAGGCGTGACAAGTTGAGCAAGAATTGCATTGGCAGACTGGATGATGCTTTGGTACTCAAGCCAGGAAGTCTTTCTATAAAAAGGGTCCAAATTCTGATTTCAACTAGACCCCACAATAAGGGTTATGCCCACCTCCAGGCCAATCACAGAGCCAAATTCAAAGGAAGCAACAAGTTATGCCACATGATCAATAGAATCCTCAGCAAATCAAAGATGACAAGCAAACTAAAATAACGCAAAGGACATGGTAGAATAAATTGACGAGATATTGAATGTCATTCTTGCAAACAACGAGACCATTATGCCAAAAAAAAAAAATCCACACAAGAATCTGCATTGTAAACGTGATTCATATGAAGATCCAAACAAAAAAACATCATTTGCTTATGAATGCCTATGATCGAACTCATGGGATTCTAACCCATGTGTGAATGTTATGAATTGCTTGGGAACCAAGACAGCCCAAAATACATTGTTTAGTCAATCTAGCAGACTATTTTAAAATTTTAATACACCATTGGGAGTTCTTTTATGATCAATGAAAATTTCATCGATGCGAACAAATAGGAAAGAAGGGTGTTAACCCTACGAGATTCCAGTTTGCCTTCTTTCAGTTTTTCATTTTGTTTTAGAGTTTGGGTAGGATCAACCAAGCATCCAATTAATGGAAAATAATTGAAACATGCATGGAAATGGGGGTTTGACGAGTCCATGAATTCCTTTAAATAAGAGAAGACTGTGTTAATAGAATTCGTGTTTAGTCTATAATATTTGAATCAATTAAGGGCCATGGCACAATGGTTGTTTGTATCTAAAAATATTGTAGTCGAACTGATAAACTATTGCACAAATTAAACTATACAAACTAAAGAGCAATATATGTTTAAATTATAGTTTACAGAAATCTCTGCAAACAGAAGAGGATTATCAATTCAAAATCAGTACACACATAAATAATTCATTAGGAATAATTAGGTTACATGCATTGCATATTAAGAACCTGCTAGTGAGGCGAGCTTCAGTTGGTCATATCTTGCTGAAACTCTTGCAAACCTGGGCACAAGTTGAGAGCTCTTGGAGTTCTTCGACAACAACTTGGAAGGTGCACAAGAGCGAGGTATGGATCAGTTTTCTTTTAAAAAAAGAAACGATGAATGGAAGAGGAGAAACGAAGAATAGAGAGCTTGGATCTGGTTTTTCCTTTCTCTCTCTGGGCGGTGAAGTGAAGAACGGAAGGAGAACTAAAGAGGAGAGACTTCATCTAAGTGGGCAGCCGGCCCCCATATGAACTGATGTATAGTCAGAATAGAAGCACTTGGATCCGGTGGATCCCACAAGCAAGTGGGCCATGATGGTGTAGAGAATTTCGCAAGCAGCACACATCTTCCCTTTTATATAAGGGTAATATATATATATATATAGGGGATATTCAAGTGCATGTATCCCTCACCGTGTGTGGTGAGATCACTCTTTTTGGAATACTTGAAACTTCCCCAAAAGGGGTGTCCCTCACCACACATGGTGAGGGATAGATGCACTTGAATATTTTCCATATATATATATATATATATATTTATACGGATAATATAATATTAAAGTGTTTTACTTATTTATTTATAAATTATACTTCAGTTTGGTTCAAATGCAATTAGATTGCAGATGTTTTTTTCTTGATTGTTAACCATCTACACCACCCAGTTTGATTTCTTTGGTTGGTCTACGCAATTTATTGAATTTTACTCATCCATGCAGAACTGATAGATGAGAAACCAAACCCATTTAACTTATCACTAAATTTTGAGATACTTCCATTTGCTTGTATGTAAAGCTACAGCAAAGAAGAGCAACACTTGTTTGATACACTATCCTGTTATTAAAAGGTAGAGTTACGAAGTTAATTGGAGTAGTACATGAAGATGTTCATGGATCTGACCCACCTTAATTAGCCAATCACTGATCTTAGATTTCTTGGAGATGTTTTTCGTGCTTTTTAATATTGTTAACCCCTATTGTTTTTTTACATTTACTTCTATTCTAATTTTTTACATTCATAATTATTTTACTTATTTGCTTAAAAATTATATGAAAAATCAAAAAAAGTGGAAATTATAAATTAGAATTTTATTTATAAATTGTGTGAGTTGACTATTTTTTCTCCTATATATTTTAATATATAAAATGTAAAAATGATAAATGATTTAGTTGTTTTTCATTTGGATTTATTTCCTTTCCAATAATATGCGTCAAAATCTCGATATACTTTTACTTTTAGGCCTGAGCTTAGCATGGGCCTTTGTTGCTAGCTCTTATATAAGCTCACATACATCGAGATATCCCAATAACGCGTGATTTTATAATCCAACGGTCCACACATCTCACAAACAATATATAAATGGCCCCACCTAAAAACCCAACCCCTCTAAAGAATCCATAACCTCTACTGTTCTCTCTAATTTACCGGAAATTAATATTCTAGAGTGGATGCGAATTTAACAGTCACCTATGATGTTGGAGTTGCAATGACCATTACCACAAATCCACTTTGGATTATCAAAGTAGGTTTATCTCCGTTTCTTCAGCCTGAAATTTGACCCCATGACCGTTTTCAGCTTTCCTAAGAGGATCAACGGTTTAGGATCGTGCTCTAGGAGCCCACGTAAGTCCAAAACTACACATCATTCAACTGTTTTGTTTTACAAATTCCTTGATATCTATGACGAATCAATAGTTCAAATTTCTCCCTCCGGCCATGTTTTAGTCTTCTAAAAAATTCAAATAGATCAGATCACATCTTCATGTCAGGTCCCACAATTTCAAAAGAACAAAAAATGGACAGGAACTTATCACATGAATATATGGTCAATTTAAACTGAATGTATCAAATGGTTGTAAGTTTTTCATAATTTTTTTAAGATCTACAACAAGACAGACCTAGTTCTTTTTTACTCCAACGCGGTTTTTAGTCTTCAAAAGAGGATCATCGATTTGGATCATGATTATGGGCCCCATAAAAGTCTAGAAATTAATATCTATAGTTATGGTTCTTCACAAATATATTGATATCCATGAAGGATCAGTGGCTAAAATTTGACCCACTAGCTTTTGTTCCCCTTCTTAAACCTTCCAACGATTCATATCATCAGTTAGGGTCCTAAGATTTGAAAAATAAAGTTAATATATATATATATATATATATATGCTGATGATGATGATGATGCTAAAACCTCTAGACGATAGCACATGTCTGCAAGGTTTCCAGGCTATAAATTTTAGAAATTCTACCTCTTTATGAGGTTTGAAATAAAGGATCCCAACATGGTTATAAACTGTTTATATCTATTTTCAAACTGTTTTAACACAATAAGAGCCTAGAAATAAACTTGCCAAACAGGCACTTATTAATTTAAGTTTCTATGTTCTATTCTTATAAATGCTTCTCGTGATTTTTAAAAGGAAAGGTTTTAAGAAAAAAGATTTTAACTTATTTTAAACAATTAGCAATATATCTAATTTTATTAAATAAAATTTATTTTTTACAAGATTTTACGAAAAAAATCTCAAAATTTGGACATTTCTCGAAAAGGGTTTCCAAATATTGTGTCGTACAAAAGAGGTCCTCCCCCTTTTTTCTATTATTTTTTTATGCCTTTTTCTGAGCGACTCGTCGCTCGTTAGAGCTTCTCCTAATGCCTTCTTCTTCCTCTCTCCCTCCTATTTCTCCATCTCCCCTACTAATATCTTTCCTCTTCCTCTCCTCCTATTTCTCCATCTTCCCCACTCCATCTTTAATAGATATTTTAGGTTCATCATTATTAATCATTGCACATGTATAGTTTTTTTTTTTTTTTTTTTTTGGTAAAAGCACATATATAGTTGTGAACCCATTAGAATGCATCCTGCGGAAAAACCTAAATGAACCATCAGACTGCAACCTCTAATTATAACCAGAAATCATGAGATTCCAGGAGATGTGATGTGGGTGTGGGATTTCATCGAGCAGGAGCAGCGCGTCATTCATTGCATCGAATTTGCAGTAAAAATCTGCATGAGAATTGGCAATGAAGAGATCCGAATGAAGTGGGAATGCTTTGATGATATGGGCATGGATGATTCTGGTCTCTGTGACTGCTGTGGGATTCCTGTTTATGGTGGGGTGATTGAAGAGATGAAATGGGTTGGGAGGAAGTGAGGTTCTCTTCAAATCCGCATTGAAAGAACGCTTCATCTCATCAGCGCATAGCTTGGTATTGACATAGCGACATCTGTTGTGGAACATACCCATCCACAAAACCGAGTTTGTTTTTGGCTGTAGGAGCCATCTGCATAGCACGAACCCAAGTTGAGTAATTATCTCCATCAAGAGGTGTAGAAACAAGGATGTTCCCAGGATTGTCATATGGATGCAAATAAAAATGATCATTGTAATTATCCTTGGACAAGGTGTTGTTCTTTAAGGAGGAATCACCAGAAGCCATGGTTGATGATGAAGGAAAAGAAAAAAAAAAAAAAAAAACTGATAAAAGATATGAGTTGAAGGTAGCAAGTAGAGTCACGTGAGTTAGGCTTCTATCTCTGATACCATTTTAGTGTAGGATCCCAAAATTGAAGGGATAAGACACTATACGAGGAAAAATACACATGTGCATGAGTTGGCACAAATCAATAGCACACGGCAACAGATATGACTATGTCAATACTTGGAATGGATTCACTAGCTATTGATCTTTTGCAATAGACCAGAGGACTACATAATGTATATACCGCTGCTCTCCTCTCCTCTACTTTGGATGGGAGACTTAGGCCATGTTTGGTACCTCTACTCTTCTCACATTTGGTAAAATAGAGCTAGTTAAAATAGAGCCATTAAAAAAAGAGCCATACAAAAAAGAGGCTAAAATAAAAAAACATGTTTGGTAATGCACAAATCTATTTTAAATAGACCGTTTGGTATGTCCTTTAGTTGCCTCTTTTTAGAGGACTTTGCCTCTTATTAGAAGTGTATTTATGTCATTATCTAATACACTATTAAAATCACCCTCATCAATTAGCAAATTAAAGGGTTAATTGGCTTAAGAAAGATCCCAACATTTGCTGCCCTTCATATATATACACACACAACAAAATAATTCTGTTGGCTTAAGAAAGAACCAATATTCATCTCAATGGTTTCACCATGACCGATCCACACCATCCCAATAATTTGTAAGCATTCTCACAGTTATCTCCAATTGAAGGACTAAAAAACAAAAACAAAACAAAATAAAAAAGTGATTTAGAAATATCATAAAATTGGGTTTCCAGCAAGACATAACCACCTGAATTGGGTTTCAAGCAAACATGGCCTTAGTCTTTCTTAGTTGAAGTTGCATGCACTGTTAGAATACTCATTTCCTTCTAAGATTAAACTATTTAATCCTACAATAAAGAACCCACAAATAGTCCTTCCAGCACCGAAAACTTATGGCAAAAAAAAACCTGATACAGTTTCTGTTTTGATTCTAGTGAGATGCAGGTATCAAGGCCAGCGCTGTTCAAAATATCGATGCAGAGGTTTCATGGTGATATCAATTTACACCATCTCTTATCATCACTATTAACCACCTAAATTGGGTTTCGGGCAAGACATAACACCTACCAACATTATATTTCTTCTTTTCCTCCTAACATCTCCTGCCACCACTAACAAACTCCATCATCACCATTAGCCACCTGAAACCTCAGCCATACCTGCCTACCCACACACTACCTGCAAACCAGCCACACCTGCTAACCCACAAACTGCCCAGTCCACTGCCAACCATAAAAATGAGAAGTTAAGGGGAACACAGTCTTATACATGTAATTGTTGTGTCACATAAGCAAAGAGAAGACAAAGCATGCACATTTCTGAAAATCTTGAAACAACCTGTCATCAAACATTTTCATCAAAGTCTAGCCTGTAGCATTTCCATCAAACATTTGAAACAAAACACACTTAAGAAGATGCATCTTGCCAAATGGCATCTGCAATTGAATTCCTCTTTGTATCCATCTCTATCCTATCTGTGATATCAAAAGTATAAGTGTTTTCTCCAAGATCTTCCTCAGTGCCACACTCTACTTGTGTATTGGAACTTGAGAATTGTGCAAATAATTGATCCTCCATATCCTCTTTCCTAATGAAATTATGCATCGCCATTGCAGCAACCACGATGCTCCATTGTACAGGAAATGGGTAATGAGCCATCCGCTTGAGGATAGGAAATCGAGCCTTCAATACTCCAAAGCTGCGCTCGATCACATTTCTCAAGGATGAATGTAATCTATTAAAATGCTCTTCTCTAGTATGAGGAATGGCAACACCTTGAAAATCTTGAAGCCAATAACGAACATTTCGAAATGGAGAAAGAAACCCTCGCATATTTGTATAACCAGCATCAACCAAGTAATATTTACCTAAAGAAAAATATATAAATGTTAAAGATAATGTCAAAACATGTTGTAGCAATCATTTGATGTAAATTAAAACACTTTAAATGCTATCTTACCAGGTGGGGCGTGTGGAAACTTAAGCTTTTCATCAGAAATGGTATCGAGGAGAATCCGTTGATCATGAGCTGTACCTTCCCATCCGCATACCACATAAGTAAATAGCATGTCAAACGAACATACTGCCATAACTTGTTGCATGCAATCCCCCTTTCTACCTCTATAAGGGATTTGTTTCTCTGGTTGGATAATGGCATGTACAAGGGTGCCATCTAAAGCACCAATACAATCCTATAAAAAAATAAAAAGATAAAGATAAAAATGTCAACAATGAGAAAACTTAATGTTATATAGAATAAAGAAGACAGATCAATTGTAAGAATAAAAGAGATCGATACCTTAAAATATGGCTCAAAACGTGGATTCAAGAGAATTTCCTTAGGCACTATATCTAGAGGAGGTGGCTTTATCATGTCTTTCACAAACATCATCATTGCTATCAGTACCTGACGGAAGTGTCTATGAATTATTTCCCCTGAGTGTTGAAATCTATCTTGTATCACTCTATTCGTATGGGCATGTGCAATGACCATCATGAACATAGCCAACTGCTCCTCCACGGGTAAATATTTACTATCTTTTAGTAACATCTTTTTCTCTAAAATACATGCATAAACGCCGAAACACATGTTGTTCCATACGTAGTAACTGATGACAAATAATGGGGTTACCATTTAAAATTATTTGGACATGACCATATCCCGTTAGGATTGAGTTCCTACATGGATCCTTAATCAAGCATCGTTGTTGCTTCTTGTACAACAATATAATAAGCATGATTTTTTGAAGTAAAACTTGATCCATACGCACTGCATAAATGTCAAACAAAAATAATAATTAAAGCATCCATAGTATCTGACAAGTCAACATTCAACTAAATGAACATTCTTGCAATAAGAAAGATAACATGTTTCAAACATCCATATTTCAAAAAGAGAGACGAAATTCATGTTTCAAACCTCCATATTTAAAAAACAAAGGAGATAACATACATGTTTCAAACCCAAATATAAACTTAAACAACTAAATGTTTCTAACCCAAATATAAACTTAAACAACTAAAGGCCACTATCACTTCCAGAAGCATTTCCCTTCTCTAATTGCAATTGATGTTTGAGCCAAGCTATCTTGCCCTCATCTGTCCTGAATCGCATCCAGATAGTCCTTTTATCCTTAACCATAAAACACGTAAGAGCAATCAAATATAGTGGGCTAGCCTCTGAAATTTCGGGCATGGCATGCAATACGTCAATGCAATCATCTATGGTAGGTCCTTCAGATTGAACTGAAGGAGTAGCTACCTGTGTTGATGCCTTAACTGAGGCTGCAAGGTCGATTATGCATGCATTTATTGCATCATTACTTGCCACTAATTGCTTTTTAGGAGGCCTTGGTCGCTTCCGCCTAATATTTCCCATCATGGCATCTGAAGCATTTTCACTAGCGGCTGAGTCTTCTGGCAAGATGGAGGACCGGGAATTTGTTAGGTTCAAGGATGGAGTGTCATCATAATGATCCAAATTAAAAAAAACTTGAATCCACATCCGTTGTGATATCTTCAGGCACGCCATCCATTGTTGGAGCCCATTTATCATCCCCTCTTGCTGAAGTGCCATCAAATAAGGCAGCCATCTCTTCAGGAAAAGGAAGGGGTTTGGACTTAAATACTTTCGCATCTTTATGGGTCTGCAATAAAGATTAATGATAAATGTCAAAGGCTTTCACCTATCCTATAAACACCAAAACAACTACAAAATACATATACCTTCAGGTATTTTGTCCATCGGTCCTGTTCCATCTCCACACATCCTGTATGCGGGTTGAAGCCTATACCAGTTGGCTTGTCAAGTGCAACCAAGCATTGTAGAGTTTTTTCAGATTATCCAATTGATTCTTCAATTGTTTTTGGTTAAAACCGTGTCCTGTCCTTTGAGTAAACTTCTCTATGATCATCTTCCATGCTTTTGAGCTAAATTGTATCCCCGGACGACCTCCAGATTTTACTTGGTCCAAACAAATGTCAATGAGACACTTTCTCATGCCATCAGACCATTGAGCACGATCTATGTCATCTGTTATTTTTTACTTTCCTTTATCCGTCATGATTATCACACCTAATTACACATA
The DNA here is from genome assembly GCA_003546025.1 of Camphora micrantha. NCBI lineage: Eukaryota > Viridiplantae > Streptophyta > Magnoliopsida > Laurales > Lauraceae > Camphora > Camphora micrantha. The sequence continues at coordinate 33,098,283 of QPKB01000003.1, read as the reverse complement.
ATTTAAATGAAAGCACATTTGGCAAGAAAAATAGACAATATCCACAAGTTTACTTGAGTCCTAAAAAATGTGCGATTTTGAAAGAGAGGAGCTACCTAGAAATCCCGGACAAAGGGAGGTGGGAAGATTGCTGCAATTTGATGGCCTTAAATCTCACATGATATCAATTTACACCAATTTGTTGGCTTTAAATCATCTAGGACTCACTCAAAGAGCACTCAATGTGAGCCCGAATAAGCAGGAGCCAACCCAAATCAAACTGCTGGTACTTGAGACAATAGCAGATTCATCACAAATCAACACCACATGATTCTCCTCTTATATTGCATCAATTTCTCAGCCTCACATCCAAATGCAAAACTAAAAAAAAAAAAACAAAGATTCTGCTACAAAATAAGCATTCAAAATACAACCTCAGCACATAAACCATGCTAACTCATGGATCCATTTTGCTCCTCACAGATATTTTTAGTGAGGGAGGATAATTGTTCTCAACTATAATTTGCACTGCTGAACCTCCTCCAAATTGATGGAGAAAATGGAGTTAAAGACAACTCTCCACAGCTCAAATCTGTAACAGTAGACAGTTTTCTCCACATCCAAACATGGGCATTAGATAATTTATTTTTCCAACAGACAATGAACAAAATGTTGTTTTCATATTGAAAAAAAAAAAATTCAATCTAAAAACCTAGAAAAAGAGACCTATGGAATCCACAATCCTGCTCGGCAAACACGAAATGACATGATGAAGAAAAAAAAAAGATTAGGGATTCCAGATGAGAAAGAGCCATGAATTACGACCTGGAATCAATTCGGTTTGGAAAAACCGTAACATGAAAAATTCAATACCAACGACGACATCTTTTCAGTTGCATTATAGTCCAATATTTAGAAAAGGATCCAATTTCACTTCAGAAACTTTCCGGGAATTGAATGCTGACAAAAAAAATCCAGCGAAAGAAACATATCCTCATCAAAAAAAGCATTCTCCCAAATACTCCTCAAATTATATTATATGACAATTTTCTCTAAATTGATATCCAATCATTCAGAGAAAATTATCAAAAACTTGTACACGATTCAATTCAGACACTCCATCACAACATAATGCCCACATCAGATTGAGCCTTCACCAAACTCATGTCAACACAATGCAAATCCACCCACATCAGATCAGATAATGGAAATGATGAAATTCCAATCCTTGAGTCACATCAACTGTCTTCTACAGGAGAGAAATAAGAGAAAAGAAAGAAACCCAATATTCCCTTCACTAAAACAACTTCACAATGCAATCTGAATCTGAAGTTCCTTTATTACCAAATATGCAACTCCTCTCCCTTTCTCCATTCCCACTCTACTGAAAATCCTCCATCAAACTACTCTCGACGAACCCCAACAGTACAACACCCAAATCAAGCATTTCATAAAAACCAAAACCCAAATCGAAAACAGCTTCCTTCCCAATCCAAACGATCTAAAAACCACTATCCACCACCTTCACATATCAGATTCAAGAAATCCCAAAAGTAGAAAAACAAAGACCCATCTAAAAAACCAACATAAACCCATCATCCCAAATCTCAAACAACATTAATGGAGCTCAAAACACTTACAAAATCTGAACTGACTAACAACCCATGTGCCAAATCGGCGGCATTACACTGCTACAAAGGGATCTCGACCTATATTGTATTACAGACAAGCAGAGACAATGTCTTACCAGATCCATAGTTACATGAGGAAATTAATGGAGAAGGAATCGTTGAATGGGTGGAGGGTGGAATGGGTGATGACTTGAGTAGGGTGTGGGAGGAGTGAGAAAGCCTACCTAGACAGGAAGTTGGCAAGGCGGAGGAGGCGGCGCTAGTGCTGCAGGGGGAGACGTCGTGTGGGACAGACGAGGAAGATGAGGGCGCTGCGTGGAGGCGGGGGCTGCTGCGTGCGTCTGACAGTGGCTGCTACGTGAGTCTGGAAGAGGAAGATGGAGAGAGATGGGAGAGGAGAGATGGAGAGAGGAGATATGGAGGGAGGTAGGGGGCTGTAAAATCTGGGCGAGAGAGGTAGAGATCTAAGAGGGGTGGGTTTTGAAGGAGATGAAAGGGGAAATCGTTTTTGGGAGAGTCCATAGCAACCATCGAAAGAGTTGTAGAGCAGGGATTTTTGGTGGAAATAAAACACTGTCTAAGGGTGTTTTAGTCCGAAAAAAATGCCTCCGCCTCTATATTTTTAAGGGCCAATAGATCTATTTTTCAGGTGCACTGATTTGAGGCTTTTGCAAAATAGAGGGTTTGTCTCTAAAAGTCTAAAATAGGTAGAGGAAAAAATCATATGCCAAACACCTCTATTTTTCAATCCCCTAGCTGTTTTAGACATTTAGAGGAATAGAGGCTTGTAATAGACCTCCCAAATATGGACTTAATGGCATCAAATATATATAGGGAGATGCTCCTATGAGAGTATCTCTCACCTTATTATGAGAGATAAGGTGGGGGCCCTCACATTCATATTTAATGCCAACATCTTAAATGTGAGGCCCCTACCTCTATATTTTATATAAGGTGAAAGATATCTCTCATAGGAGTATCTCCCATATATATATATATATATATAGGGGATATTCCTGTGCATCCTTCCCTCACCATATGATGGGGGACAAACATAATGGGGCCCACCTAGAGACCCATTAATCATGAAGACTTGTGGGGGATGAGAAGAGACAACTTGGATGAGACCATATATCAAATTTGGGGTCAATTCCATGCTTCTAACCCCTTTATTCGTGGCCCATAAATTTAATTACTTTATATTAAAGGAAAAACTTTGACCCTCGATCCAATAGTCCAATCCATTTGGATAGGTGAAAATTTAATGGGTCTAGTGTATTTAAGGGGGTTTCATTTGTGTGGATGGTTCGGATGTGTTATAAAGTCAAACACATGGAACCCAACATGGTGAGGGACAACATAGTGGGGTTGACTTTATAAGACATCTGAACCTTCTACACACATGGAACCCCCTTAAGTACACTAGACCCATTGAATTTTCACCTATCCAAATGGATTGGACGATTGGATCGAGGGTCAAATTTTTTCCTTTAATATAAAGTCATTAAATTTGTGGGCCACGAATGAAGGGGTCAGAGGCATGAGATTGACCCCAAATTTGATATAGGGTCTCATCCAATGTGTCTCTTCCCATTCCTCACAAGTCTCATGATTAATGGGTCCCTAGGTGGGCCCCATTAAGTTTGTCCCTCATCATATGGTGAGGGAAGGATGCACAGGAATATCCCTTTATAGATATTATATATTAAAACAAATGGGGAGGTGGGCTGTGAGGGGTGCCGCGTCAGCACCTATAATTTCTCATTTCAAAAAAATACTTATAAAAATACACAGATCTTTGGGTTTAATGTGGGCCACTGAATAGTTATAATCTTAAATGTAATCCCTTAAATCTATATCACACTATTGTTTCTAGCAACAAAACTCATCTGATTTGTTCTCCCTAAAATCTCAATCACTCTCATTTTAAAGTAAACCTTATCTCATTTTCATTGCAAGATTAGAATCAACTCCCTTTAATAAAGGTTTGTGGGGCCCACTTTCATGGTGTTGGCAGTCAGAGAGAATGAGCAAGACTAAATTTTCATGATCTTAGAACCGATCAATCATCCACATAAAGTAGAAATAACAGATGGATTTGTGGGGACCACTTCGATCTCCCGATTGATAGACACAGTCAAAAGGCACCACCATCCAGCTTGGCCATCAAACCAACGGCACGGATGATGGAACACCCAACAAAAGGGACCAATTAATATGGAGTTGTATCAAGACCATTATTTTTGTGATCTAGACCATTAATTACAATGTGGAATTTAAATGGACCAAACACACAACCTCCCTAAATTGCACATGTCCACTAGGCTTTAGTCAGATCCGGATTTATTGGACTGTTGGATCGACTGTGTACTGATCCAAATGGATTGTTGACCATTAAACTTTTGGGACTGGATGGAGATGGTAGAAACCACAGTTGGGACTAATTTTTTGCAAAGAGAAAGGTTTTAGGGAGTCCTTAAAATCCCCTATCACCACCCCCATGTGGGTCCCCAGGTGGGCCCCACCACAAACTTGAGCTTAACTTAACGTAAGCTTTAACTTAAGAGAGCTGCCCTTATATACACACACATTCATACTTGTGTAATAATCAATGCCTTTAAATTCAAGAGGTCGTTATGTTATATAAGTTTACTTCATTTTATATTTACTTTTATTACATGTTAAAAGATTATAATATTCAAAGATAATAAATTTCTTTCTTTTAAGCTTATTTTATCTTAATAATATTTTAAAATAATTCTTAAATTTTTAATATATTTTTATTTTTGGCTCGGGCTTAGCACGGGCGTTTGTTACTAGTGTGTGTGTATAACGGACCACTGTCATCTCCTCTTGAAAATGCTGGATTTCTAAAACGTGGTGATGGGTGAGAAATCTGGTAAATGGAAGTGGGAATGATGGCGTTTGGATAACTTTGCAGATGGTGTGGAGGAAATGGAATAATAGGAGGAGGAGAGGAAGAATAAGACATTAAGAGATGCTCTGAAGAGTAACGCTAGCGTCTCCCTCGTCAGACATGAACGACGCTAGGCATTAGGAAATGCTCTGACGAGCGACGCTAGGTCGCACATGAGCGACGTTGCGTCGCTCATGTCAAAGTTGGAAAAAAAATAAAATAAGGCCTGACAGACCTCGTTAGTACAACACAATATTTCGGTACCCTTTTCGAGGAATGTTCAAATTTCGAGATTTTTTCTATAAAATCCTCATTTTTTTATATAGCCCTGGTGGGCCGGGCTTAAATATAGTACTCTCATCCGGGCAGGGCCGGGCTTTAGGCTCTCTACCACTGAATTCAAGTCTGACCCATATATTAAATGGGCCTAAATATTAAATATAGACCAGGCCAAAATAATAAGAAAATAAAGGCACAAACCCAGCCCAAAGCAGGTCATGTCCGGGCTGAGCTCGATCCGCCCCCCGTCCATGAGCACCACTACCCGGTACTAGCAGAGGACAGTTGGAGCGTATTCCAGGATGGAAAATCTTGCGGGTCACAGACAAGCTTTAAACAGTTTTCCTACATGTCCTATGATGGGGTCGCATAGCTTTTGGATAAACTCAAGGGCCAAGCTGCCAAGGCAAAATGGCATTTGGTTCTACACGTGAGCCATTGCTGATGGCTTGAATCGTAGTACACTTTTCTGAAACTCCATCATTATCATTGGGGCTCACATAGTGATAATCTGAACACTTCAATGGATCCCATCCCTTCAAAGATACATCCCTGGGTTTCATATCAAAAGGAATAAATCTTACTGTCTCAAACGTAACTGGCGAGAACGTGGCTTTGAACTGAAACTTGAGGGCATAGGATTTGGAGAGGATGACATTTATTTTAAATCGTCCGACTCATCTCTCTGTGTGGCCATGATGTAATTCAAGTAACTAACTTATAACACCATGTGGCGCCAGCATGGTTTAAAATAAATGGACCTCTAGTAAAAATGAAAAAAAAAAAAAAAAAAAAGTTCATAAGTCTTCAAGCTCACTTACTGATTCTAGCCGAGATTCCCGAAAACTTGCTCTTTTTTTTAGTCCAGATCCACTGTTTCTCATCCAATCCATGATCACCAAATGTGTAAAATCTTATGCCAGCTAATGAGCTAATATCCCTTGTTCTACAAAAGAGGGAGATACTATTTCGTCCGATCAAACTTAGCCGACTTTGTAAAAATCTTCTCATACTACTGCATAGACATCTACTCTTCATTCACAACTGCTTGAAATGGCAATAACAGCATATACTAGGAATTATTCTCATTTTCTTTCATATTATCAACTTTACAATCCAAATGGGAGAGGAGAAAAATAAGGGATTCTTGTACATATTCTCATTTTCTTTCATATTATCAACTTTACAAGCAAGAACTATTAACTGGTTTGAAGTGGATATCAGGGAACAGTACAAAACAAAAACCATATATATTGAATATGGTTGTAATGACTTGGATTGGCATTGGTATCAAAATGAAAACTGATTCTCCACCAGAGTCCAGTACAATGTAGCGCGCCTGTTCTTTAAAGAATCGGCAATTTGGATAGAAGTTGCCCTGCATCATAGTCCCAATGAGATTTACTTACTGAGCAAAATCTGTCAAAAGAAGTTAACAAAGAGAATAGAACTACTGCAAGTAGTGACATGCTAAGTCCATGACCTTTGTATAACATATCTACTTATGAACAATCTTCCTAAAAACTTATACCTTCATAATTCACAAAATCCCCATTTTTATTTATTTATTTATTTATTTTTTTGTTTTCTGTTTTTTGTTTTGTTGTTGTCATTTCTGGTTAAGATCTTACAGCAAAGATTTCTACTTGTGGAATTGGACATGCACACAGAATGGATATGGCTTGGAACTCTGAAGAAACAGAACTCAAAAGTATCAAATCAGATTATTATATATCCAGGAACTAAGAGTACCAGAGGGCTTCTTCATTTTTACCTTCTGGAATTTAATGTAACGGTCCCTCTCATCTTAGCAGATGACAAAACTTAAATCTCACTGTAAAAAGGGATTTTCAGTTGAATCAATAGTAGTCATCAAAGTAAGCATTTTGAGGGCCCTCCTAGTAGACAGTTGGATCGCCCATGAGTTAAGAAAGCCTATTGGTCACCATTAGATTGAAGCAATTTTCATCACCCAAGACAGAAACTTCTATTTCAACAGTGACCTGACACCGCATAATTCTGAATACTTATTAAAAATAAAACTTTCATGGGCGTCACTGCCATAAAATCATTTGTTAAAACACTACATACAAGATACACTATTCAGTTGTTGAACACTACATAAAAGATAACATTATACAGTAATCACATTACCACAAATAGGCATCTCAGTTTTGAACTGTGGATATAGGTAATATGACAGAACATCCACACATCATTGACATTGACATCTTCTTTATTTTTATTTTTAATCTATCCTTTTACTTTCTTCACTCCATGAAATGGGCCAATGGCTTTGCCTTGAAAGTTAGAAATGTACGTGTAAGTAGAAAATGTTGCGATGACACACAACCACATCAGAAAGCCAAGTTGTATTGAATTTGCACCTACATGGTTTTCAATAAAGCCAAGCAACAGAAATGAGTGGAGGGAAATATGCAGTCATAACATCAATGCCCCCAAAATACTTTATCTTCTATGACTAATAACTGCTAATGTGGGGTAGAACAAGTACTACTTTATTAGAGTTGGTTTGGCATGGCAAGTTTCAAAGCCAGCAGCTGCTTGATGCGAACTCTCCCCTAATATTGGTGAAGGGGCAATCCATCATGAGATTCGAATGAAATAACAACAATGGCACACAAGGAACCACACCATGCTTAGAGATATAGCTTCTCAAAAGCATATGAGATACTGCTAAAGGGACCATCAAATAGGGACCATCAAATCATTATTAATATGTTACAAATAAATTTCTAGCAATGAGGGGTATGTTTAGTGCTACGGCTACCTGATGCAGGACAGACCTCAAAGGCCACATGTGTAGGGCCCAAGATAGGATACTTTGGGGATTTTACTATTTTATCTAATTAATTGATATTAGTTATTAGTTTTATTTTAATGAGTTGTAATTAGGATAGGATGGGGACGACACCAACAATACGCATCGCCAGTTAGATGACAATGAATTTGTCTATCATAAGAGAGTGGAACATTATCCTCAAAAAGTTCTTTAATATCCCCCCGTGCACTATACCATTCAAGATTATCATAACTTGCTCTAACTCCAGTAACTGCATGCAACTTCAACTCATAAAAACAAGAACACCGTCTATTCATCAAACTGTGAAAGAAATTGAAGCACTTACTCCTTGATTAGTTGATCCACACGAAGCCTAGGAATCAGCTAACCATGCAAAAACTCAACAAACTAGTGTATTGCCATTATAATCTTAAGTTGAGAAATAGAACTAGAGAGAGAAGGGCAAAGGATGATCCTTCTTATTGTCCTTTTAATTTGGATCACATATTCAGAGAGGATGATCCCTTGCTTTGTTTCAATGGATCCTGAAAGGCGAGCAAAGGGACTTTTTTTCCATTGCAATGAAAGATTCACTCGAGGACATCAATGTAAAATCAAGCAGCAGTTCTTTTATATCGGGGGTGAAGATGCATGCATAAAAGAAATAGATGGCCCAAAGGAAGAAGAAGAAGAAGAAGAAGAAGAAGCAATAGTGATAGAGCCATTTATTGATGTAAGTATGTAACCAACATAGAGCCAGAGATTTCATTCAATGCCCTAACTGTGACTACTTCACCACAAACTAAGAGGATCCAAGGGAGGATTAAGCGGCAATCATTAGTTGTATTGGTGGACTCAAGAAGTACTCACAATTTTCTAAACTTGCAAGTAGCTACATGATTGGGATCCTCACTCCAAAAGAATGGCGAGCTACGAGTGACGGTTGCAAATGGCGAGTGAGACCCTAGTGAGTAATGGTATGTGTCCAAATCTCCTCTTTTCCATTCAACAATATGAGTTCACTGCTGATTTTTACCTATTAGAATTTGGAGGTTGTGACATGGCCCTTGGACCACAGTGGTTACAAACCTTATGACCTATTTTGTGGGATTTTTCTAACATGTGGATGCAGTTCAAGTTAAATGGGAAGGAAGTTACCATCAATGGGACGAGCCAACCCTCCATGCAAATTATTATGTCATCAAAGGCATCTAAGGCCTTGCGTAGTGGGCCAGTGGCGCAACTTGTGCTCTCTTATATATGTGCCCGCAGGTTTCTCCATATGCAAATAAAACAAATAGCAAGACACAATAGCAATTGCTAGGAGAATTAGCGGATATCTTCCAAGAGTCAACTGGGTTGCCACCTTGCCGCCAAAATGATCATCAAATCAATTTGAAACCAGGAAGCAAGCCGGTAAGTGTGCAACCTTAATCGCTATCCCCACTTCCAAAAGAGTGAAATTGAGCAACAAATTTCAAAGATGTTACATGCTGCCATAATCCGACCTAGCAACAACCCTTATGCTTCTCAGGTTCTACTGGTTAAGAAAAAGGACGGATCATGGCGTCTGATGCATTGATTATTGAGCATTAAATAAAATCACAATAAAGGAAAAAAATTCCCATACCCGTGATAGATGAATTATTGGATGAACTTAATGGTGCTGCATTCTTCTCCAAGTTAGACCTTCGCGCCAGGTATCACTAGATCCGAGTCAAGGAGCGCCACGTTGAAAAAAGGCTGCATTCTGAATGCATGATGGCCACTAAGAGTTCTTGGTCATGCCATTCGGACTTACAAATGCCCCTTCTACATTTCAGAGCCTCATGAATGATATTTTTAGAATGTACTTGTGTAAGTTTGTACTTGTATTTTTTGACAATATTTTGGTATATATACAGACTTGGAATGATCACTTAACCCCATCTACAAGAGGGTTTTGGCATCCTGTGAGAAAATCACATGTTTGTAAAACGGTCCAAGTGCAGTTTTGCCTCTTCTCAAGTGGAGTATCTTGGTCATATCGTCTCCAAAGACGGAGTAGCAGTTGATCCAAGAAAGATACAATGCATGACAGATTGGCTGCGTCCCACTACTATAAAGGCACTACAAGGGTTTCTCAGGCTAACTGGATATTACAGAAAATTTGTTCATGGATATGGACAACTTATTGCTCCTCTGACGGCTCTCTTAAAGAAGGATGCTTTCCACTAGAATGAGATAGCTGAAGCCACATTTAAACTATTAAAGAAAGCAATGACAACAACCCCAGTCTTAACTCTTCCGGATTTCTCCAAGATGTTTGTGATTGAATGTGACGTGTCGGGTGAAGCCACTGGGGCCATATTAATGCAGGATGACATGCCCATCGCTTACATCAGTAGTTTTTGGAGGGAAGAAAATCTCAAATCCCAACAGACCATTGCAGCATCAAATACTTGGATGAGCAATGAGTTTCCACGCCTTCCCAGCACAAATGGTTATCCAAATAGACCATTCCCAACATCAAATAGTTGGATGAGCAATGAGTTTCCATTCTATATGCTGTAGCAAAATGGAGACCTTATTTGGTGGGAAGAAAATTTCAAATCCGAACAGACCATTGCAACATCAAATGCTTGGATGAGCAATGAGTTTCCACTCCTTCCCAGCACAAATGGTTATCCAAGTTAATGGGGTATGACTATGAAATTGTGTATAAAGAGGGGGCTAAAAATCGAGTGACCGATGCTCTTTCCTGCTATGCTACTATCCATGCTATATCCATGCCTGTTCATAAATGGTAAGAAATTGTTAAGGAAGTTGCTGATAATCCCTATGAAGTTCACTTAATGGATGAAATAATGTTTGGATCTTCTGCATATCTCAACTTCACTCTCCATAATGGGCAATTATTCTACAAGGGGCGATTGGTATTGGCTCCTGATTCAAAGGGAAAGGCGACCCGTCTTACGGTGGTACCATCACTCAAATGAAGGGGGGCATCCAGGGTATCTCAAGACTTATCGGCGCATTCGTTGAAATTTTTGGTGGAAGGGAATGAAGCGGGATATTAAACAACATATTGCAGCTTGTGATGTTTGTCAACGAAACAAATCAGAATCAGTGGCCCCACCCGGACTCCTACAAACCCTTCCAATTCCGGAAAAAATATGGACAAACATCTTTATGGACTTCATTGATGGACCTCCACCTTCAAAAGGTAAAGCGGTGATATTTGTTGAGGTAGATAGGTTAAGTAAATATGCCCATTTCATTACTTTATCTCATCCTTATTCTGTGGCCCAAGTTGCCCGAGCCTTCATGGAAAATGTCTTCAAATTACATAGAATGCATTGTAATAGAGATGTCGTAGTTACAAGCTGATTCTGGAAGGAGCTCGTCTGATTACAAGGCATTAAAGTATTAATAAGTCCGGCATACCATCCCCAAACCGCTGACCAGACATAACGAGTGAATCGTTGCATAGAAACATTTCTCCGTTGTTTTTCAAGCACATAACCAAAGTAATGTAAGCACTGGTTAGCATGGGAAGAATGGAGCTACAATACCACCTTTTATGAAGCCATCAAGATGACACCCTTTGAGGCTGTTTACAGGTATTCCCCACTATCTATAGAAACATATGTGAGGGGTACAAAATGCTCATCATGTCGAACAAGAGCTCCTTACAAGAGATCACATCCTTAGGTTGTTGCACAAAAATCTATCAGCCGCACAGGCTCGAATGAAGGCACAAGCAGACAAACAATGTTCCAAACATCATTTGAGGTCAGTGACTTCGTGTATTTACCTACAACCTTATTGACAATCTTCAGTTGCCATATGCAGCCCTACTAAATTGGCTCCGTGGAATTATCAATTATGGACCTCATCGCATACTAGAACGCATTGGAACCATAGCCTACAAGCTAGAGCTACTCGCCTCATCAAGAATCCAACCGGTATTCAATGTTTCTTGCTTGAAGGTGGTAAATTCAGAAGTTCAACCCACCAATTTACCCGTCTACATAGATATGGGGCTAGGTGATTTAATACCTCTAAAAGAGGCATCATCAAGCTACAACTGAGGTGGTTGATTTCAAGTGGGGTCAATTGTCATGACCCCTACAATTTCTCTCGTGCCATCTGTGCTTTCCTTCTCTGATATGTCCTTCTATTATGTAATTAGATTAGGATTGCTTCACTTTCTAAATTTCTGCAATTACTATTTATGCAGTTTCTATTTTTCTACCAATGTAAACCCTATAAGAGGGGCCTCGAACTTGCTATGGAGGCATTCAGAAATCAATAAATCTAATTAGTATCTAGAGGTGTTGGGTCCCCTCGAATGATCCGAGTTTTTTTCCTCTTGTTTTTTCTTTTTTTTTTTTTTTTCTTTTCTTTTTTTTTTTTTTTTTTTTTTTTTTTTTTTTTTTTTTTTTTTTGCAACTTTACTTAAAATATGCTTATTGAATCTTCGAGGCCTTCTTGAATCAACATTATTGATTGCATCCATCAATACTGGGCCCACGTTGCCGATCAGTATTCTCGCAAAAGTAGAATCAATTAGTGTTACAAGGGAAATTATCAAAGAAACTTTCATAGAAAACATAAAAGAAGAGCAGGTTTGGCTTATATTAGGGAGGGAACCAACCAGCAACCCATGTCTTTTCTTCGCCCAAATTAACAAATCATATGCATTTATTTTAGGCAGGAATTAGAACAAGCCAGATATCTATTATTATAGCAGGAAAGGCAGGTAAAACATAGTGTAGTACATCCAAATCCACACACACACACACACACGAGAGAGAGAGAGAGAGAGAGAGAGAGAGAGAGAGAGAAATCAACTAAAAACCATCACATACAATCAAAAAGCAGAATCCATTACCCAACACACACAAACCCCCCCACAGAAAAATCATATCAAATCAAATCGACCCAAATAAGAAAAAATCAAAATAAAAGCATCACACACAATCAAAGAACACACCACACATAAAATCAAATAAATCAAAAAACAAGAAAAAAAAATCAAATAAAACTCATCAAGTCCAATCAAAGAATAAATAATCTAAAAGAAGACTAACAACAATCAAATCCTTAAAAAAGAAAAAAGGGGATCTTTTTTTTTAATTGAAATAAATAAATAAAAAACGCACCAGGCATTTCATTTCGCCCGGATCCAGTCGAATTATTCCCCAACAGAATCGCCTTCCCCAAACCCGACAGATTCGAAACCAACCCGAAAAAGTAGAAGATCATCACCAGCCCAAGAACCCAAGGCATTAAAATAAAACCAATCACGAACGTCACCGACCCGCACAGCATCAGAGCCATGGAAACCCCTAGCAGGAGCGACGCCAAAGCCGACGGTGAGATCTCCGACCGCCGTGGAGGCGCCGTTGCCGGAGAAGGAGGCGGAGATACGGAGACGGAGAGAGGTGGAGGGCGGAGGATGCTGAGGAGGAGAGCGCAGAGCTCGTAGAAAACCCTAGATTGCTGATCTTGCGCTATCATCTTGTTGGAAGATGATGATGACGACGACGACTTAGAAAGAGACGGAGAGATAGAGATAAAGAGAGAATGGGGATGATTTGCAAACCCTAACCCTAGAAAATAGATATCTGGGTCTGATTTTTATTATTTGATTTGGGGGAAGATAGGTTGGGAAGATGGCTTGGGATTTTCTCTCTCTCCCTCTCCGTCTCTTCTCTGTTCTCTTCGTGTGTTTGTTGATTGAAAAAGGCGTGTGTTGATTATATTTTTTTTACATGGTATTTGGAGGTGGCTAGTATTTGTTTCCGAGAGAGAGAGAGAAGAGGTGGCTCGATTTGTGAGATCGAGGGATTGGGAAAAGGGGAGGAGGAAGAGAGAGTTAAAAAAAAGAGCTGCCGTTGTTTTGGGTTGTGACTTGTGAGGCTTTATTTAGAAGATATATCCAATCCACAGTCCACATGTGATGTGTAACTTATAGTAATCGTGTGATGTAATAAGTAGTTAAATTTATGTTGCTAAAAAAGCCATCAATGAAACAGTAATGGCCCGAATTTTATATTATTTTGAGTCATATGTAATGGTAGATTGGTGGGTACCTAAAAAATTAGGATTATGTTTCCATCAAATGGTGCGTGTTACTTACTCAAAAGTGAATTCAAAAGGTCATGATCCTGAGATTCCAAGTTGTTGCTTTATAGATTAGGGACTTGTATAGAGTAAGGTGACGTATTAAGCATTTAACAAGACAAAAGGAGAAAATTCCAATATCAGTGATTCCAAAATAAAATGAAAAAAGAAGAAGAAGAAAAGGAAGGGTTTTATTATCGATTCAAATAGTAGTGTTTCCAAAAAATAAAAAAAATATTTTATTATTGATTTGAAAGTATTAGATCTAATAATTAGAAATGTTGATCATGCCTATTTTTGGTAAATAGCCGGTTCAAAGCACCCTCTTGTATTTTCTAAGTCAAGTGAGTCTCATAGATTGTACTAGCATGCCTCTTCCAAGACAAAAACGCTTGTGTCTAACTTGTGTCCATTTAGACAATAATAATAAATTGTTTAAAGGTGTGGCACAGGTTAGCTAGCACCCACACCATCAAAAGTCATATTCATTTGATCGGCTATCTATGAAAAATAAGCTATTATTGGGTGTTAATGGTCATTCGATCTAAGAAAATAAAATCAAACAATAATATATAAAACCATTTAAAACAGTTGAAAACCGATGCTTTTGATCATCGAGGTGGTTAACATTCAAAACCGTAATTTTTTTATATAAAGCTAATCTACCAAATCCACTTTCACATGGTGAAAATAATTAATCCCACCTTTATGTCATGTAATTAAATATTGTTAGATTAGTAACAAAAATTATGCTAGCACTTTTTTTTATCATGAGAGGAACTGTAAGGCATGGACTCGCAACAAATTCGTGAGGCTCCTCAGCGGAGCCTACATATTAAATGCAAACTTAGAGATAATGGTCCTATAAAATGGAATTTAAAGCTTAATTAGTATCTATTCTAATACATATATGTTTTTGTTGTTAAAATACCTACTTAGTAAACTTCGAATCGCTCCTGCCTCTATTTGTAACTTATTAGTGCACCAAAAATCTATGTATGGTCCTAAACACTACCTAAAAAGTGCATCAAGAAAAAATATTATTAGCACAATTGTATCGTATAGACTTAAGAGTACATGAATCCAAAAAATGTGTTATTCTAGAATTTTTTATAATAAAAGTATCATTATTTATTTATATGTTGATGACATAATTATTATCTAATTTGATTTTTAATATAGTTTTTAGAAACCAAGAAATTATCCTCATCAATCTTTAACATGAAAAGCATGAGTAATACAAAATTAGCTATTGGTGTTAAGATAGTAGAAGGAACAAATTGTCTTTCATCTCCACTCAATCTTATTATACAAGTGTACTCGGGAATTGTAATTTGGTGAAGAATTGTGATAGATACATCTCAAAATTGGAATATGTTAGTGTAATTGATAAATTATTGTAACATAACTTTTCTAGTAACCCTGCTACACACATTAGAATGTTATTAATTGCATGATTGGTTATATGAAAATGGCCCCAAACCATAAATTGCATTATTAGAGGGATCTTACCATCCTTGACAATGTCATATAGGGTGTTTGTGCAGCACTGCAAAAGAGGAAATGTAGGTTTCCCCTTCCGTGACACTTTCTTCCCATGGGCGAGGTGGGAAACCTAGATCCTAGCTGGAAGGGAAAAACTTAGATTTTTGAGGCACTAGAAATTGAGAAACCACGGAAAGAATCGCTGCACCGAACAGGTCGACTAGGGTGTTGGATTTGTTGTCCCCCTTTTTCGTGGCAACTACCTTATACACAAACAGACCCTTAGGGTGTGTTTGGATTATAGGTGGAGTGAATTACGGTGGTGTGAAGTGTCAAATCAATGTAAAGTGGGTGGGAGTTTACAGGTAGAGTTGACCTTGTGAAATACCCAACCGTGTTTGGCTACTGGTGGTGAGGTGGGAAGCCTTCACCTCGTCGTGTTTGGATTAACTATTGAGTGAAGTGCATGAAAGTACATTTTTGATACATCAATGGAGATAAGCAATAACAATGTGTAAACACTGTGTTTGGTTTCACTTGGTGACGAAGTAGGGAGCCTAACTCCACCGTGTTTGGACTAATTATGAAGAGAAGATGCATGAAAGAACATGCCAAACACCTCAATCTCAACTAACTACGACAATTGTAAAACCAGGTTAGGTTTTCACTGGTTAAAATTTTCTCCAAAGTCATTCCATCTCCTATTCTCACATGAAACAATATTGAAATCTAACATTCAGTCCCCATTTCTCAATCATATATATGGCTGAAGAAATGAATTCATAAATTAATTTGGTATACATAAATGTATTTGGTTTTAGATGCCATTAGCCATGACGAGGGGGCATACTCATCATTTTGGATGGGGGCTGCTGTAGTTGAACATAAACCATGACATCCAATGATCGGTTTTAATAATAACAATGCAATTAGCATCTAAAAAACCAAGTGATTGTATAGCAAGAATGCTGGGATGACTAGAAGAAAGACCTAGTGCATGCACAACAACTTAAATTTAGAGACAGTTACACCATAACTGTCAGCGTAACGATCCATGGGAATTCATGCTGTGGACTCAACACTACCTGAATTGCACGCAGTATTACATCATGAGTACGTAAAATTACGTTTGTGATACATTTTCTCTGTCAATATTGGTTCTACATCACTACTGTAGAAGGGTCTATGTAATTGAAAAAGGGAAATAACCATTTAAAAAGCACAGAAAACAGGGTGTTGTCTTCATTCAGTCTGCGGAGACTTCATGAAGGAAAATCATATCAGCCTTGAAAATGTGAAGTTCGTATCAGACTTTACCACCCAGAATTGGAACTATGCTTCGCGTCTCATCAACCTCAAAGCAAAATAGTTGTGCGGAGTTTCGCTGGCCTACCATTGCATCACCTTCCCGTGCACATTCCAGAAAATAGCTGATGTTGTGTTCCTCAGCACATGCAAACGTACACCTCTCAAAATTTCAGGGCACAATTAATATCTGTTGCACATTAACTGGAAGAGAGAGAGAGTATATAAAGCAGGAATGAGTTTTCTATTGTCCTTTCAAGGCATTGTGGGATATACAAACCTATCACAATTACTTATTGTGATCAAAGCAACTGAAGGGGCTGGTTCCACAGCAACAACTACTTACAAAAATCAAAGAATATAACATCATATTAAACTTATTGCTACCCACATAACCTGCTGATGAAAGGGATAAGCAAATATCCCACTGGTGATAATCCCAATGTTGAGTTAAATAGCTGAACATTATACCTGCACAAAGATTAAGCAAGAGGAGCAAATACTATTTATTCATGCTGTAAAACAGTGGTTAATCATCCTATTTTGAGGAGCAACATGACACTAAATACCATTCAAATCCATTAAAACAAATCTTACAATCACAGTAAGAGCCTATTAACAATAATATCTTATAGCCACACTTGGTAAAAATCTGGTATCACAATATTCTGTACGACGGCATTGTAATCCAGAACAAAAGGTAGTGAAGTAGGTTTTAGAACTGAGCCATAATGTGGATACCTGTGATGAGAGCAATCTGGTAGTGTGCAAAATAATTGTCATTAATGCTCTTAAACAGTCATCATCAGAGAACATGGTGGATAGACAAAGCCATGCAGATCATCACAACACACAATATAAATATGATTATAGCAAGAAATGCAAAATCCCATAACAGATTCTTAAGCCTATTATGGATAGGATCATGTATCAGACTTTGACTGTGGAAGGGAGGCTGTTATGATTCGCTTTGCTGCGGATCATTTTCACAATATTATTTCAAACTCTGCACAGCTTCTTGTACACTACTGAATCCTTTTAAATGCGCATTGAGATACTCATGCACTTGCGCCCTGCATTCATCCCAACTTCGATATATTCCAACTTGTCGTCCTCGGTAAACCACATAACACTGATATCGACCCATGAATCCGCGCAATGAGAACTAAAAACAATTAAATGCACATTGAATCCACCATACGAAGAAGCCATAATAAAGGCATTTAGGCTTGGTCATTACAAATAACAGTAAACATTTGTTATATGTCAATGACAATTACCACATCAAACCACTATAAATATAAAGTAAGTGTCTGCAATAGTCTAGCAAAATAAAGTGTTTGAATCCAAACGCAGACTCAACACAAACATAAATAGGTTTAGAGTTTTTTAGGGGATCCCATGGGCCATGATCATATTCAGTCCATGCAAAATAAAGTGTTTCAATCCAAAGGAGGACCCAACACATGGCAAAAAAAGACCAATGTCCCTACGCCAAGCGACGACTTTCGAATTAGCTCCATCTTATTTTCAGCAGCTGCCTCAGAATCCAATCACACTTTTCATCTGTACTAAGAAAAACAGTTGGTATATTCCCATGAATGGTTAGCCATTCATGGGCCAAACTCATGTCCAGCCCACTCAGTTCTGGAATTTGATGCAGCTTTACCATTATCATATCGACAACCTTCTTCTTGGCATTCTTAGGCTATCAGTCACATCATGAATAACGACTTTCAAGCCTTCACCAGATCTCTCAATGCAAGAGATGATTTTGAGCATCTTAGAGTTCCTTTTGCAATTGTTCTTTCTCTTCAATGACCCCTCCACACCGCTAGAAGCTATTCTAAACCCATGAAGTTGGTCAGTAGGCCCAACATCCAAATCAGTCTACGATGGATTGTAGTAGCGTGTGTCAGAGTCGCATCAAGCACGGCTTGGAGCAGCAGTGGTAGACCTATCATATTGTCTCGTGGCAACGTCGGCACGAAATATGAGTGTGAGCTTGTCATAGTCAATCATCTTTGAATGATATGGCTTAACATCTGGATGTCCATATAGGTTCAAAGCAATATTACTTCAATGTTAATCATAAATTTTTAAGATGTTGGAGTTTACCAAAAAGAGTTGTGACCAGATTTAATCTCATGTACAGGTTTACCTCAATCCATGCTGTCCACACATCATCAGAAGCAATGATGCGTTTTGTTGTGTTATCATTACCAAAACCAGATGCATTCAATAGCTTAGTTGCTATTGAGTAATTTTTCTTATGAAACTTGCATTGCTCTGCTTGGTTAGCACATATTCCCCATTGCTATTTGCAGTCATTGCCACTGCCACTACCTCATAAGCTTCGCCCTTGAATTCGCGGTCTGCTTTACGACCCAAAAATACTTGTTCGTACATTCCATCAAGCAATTACCCATCCATCAGTGCATTGAATGTAACATTTCTCCCCTTTGACATGGCTACATAGAGAGAAGTGAGAAGATAAGTGAAACCAATATAACAATGAAAATATAAAGACGCGAACAATTTAGTACAATATTCACTAATTTCAAATCTGAAATGAAAATTTTAAATCATAATTAAAGTGGGACATTTTCTAAAAATAACAATACATAATAGCACTAATTTCATCTCACTCTTGCCCTAGATGTGCTATTACAGTACTCATTCCAAAGTCTCATAGCAATATTATCTCTAAACACATGACATTCCTCTCTCTCCCTTTGAGAGTAAAACATTAGGGCCTACACATTGCCATAGTTATGTTCTGACTCCCCCATAACTTCTTCATCTATTGTTTCCGCCATGACTAGGTGATCTCCATCCTCATCGACCACAATCTCCTCGTCAATAGCTAGGTTAGAACCACCATGCATCCGGATGAAGTTGTGCATCACACAACAAACGCTAACAATGGAGACTTGATCTCTATAGTCATACTGTGTTGCTGTCTTCAAAATTGCGAACCGATTTTTTAGAATACTGTTACACCCCAACCCGAACTAATCGTAATTAAGGCTAATTAATTAAGATTAATGCTAATTAAGCATGAATAATTGGATTAACTAAGGTTAATGACCCAAGAGGGATGAATCAGTCTCAAATGACACATTAAGCCTAAATGAAATGGATTTGAATAGAATTGAATTGATTGAAATGAGTTTTGACTCAAACAAGGTGAGTTGAGGACTTTTTCGTAAATACGGATTTATACGTATTTCGTCAAATACGGAAATTCTTGGTACCAACGTGTGTATCTCGAAGAGTACGTCAACTTTCGTAATAAACGCGATTCCATTTGACCTCAAATGGGCCAAGTGGAGCCTCATTTGACTCAAAATGTAAATATAGTAAATAAGAGGGGTTTTTAGTGTTAAGAGGCTTATATTAGAGTCAAATGGGGGAAAATGAGCTCATTCTCATTTCATCTCTTGCAAACCAAGGAGAAACCCTAGAGCTCTCCATTTTCTCCCTTCCTTTTCCATTTTCTCTCCATTGAGTGTGAGGCTAGGAGTGATTGAAGTGGGTTTTGAGGAGTCCCTCTTCATCTTCATCTTCTCCATCAAGCAATCCACCATTGTTGAGGAGTATAGAGCTTGAGAACCATTCCTTTTGAACTACAAGTAAGTAAATGACCTTCCTTTGTGATTTCCCAAGTCCATTAGTGATTAAGTAGTGATTTCTAGCACCAATGACTCATGGGAGTTCATTTGGATGTTATTGTTGATTAGGGTTTGAAGTTTGGGGATTTTAATCTCAAGCCAACCTAAGTAAAAGAGGAGTTTGGCTAATAGCTTCCAATAAGGCAAGTATAAACCTTGCTTGTAATTCATATTGATCATAGTAATTGTTATAGAGATGCATGATAGATTTGTCATGGATTATGTGCATGTTTATGTGGATTTTGGGTTTATTAAGAATGCTTAATGATGTGATTAATGGATGTTTAGAAGTGTGATTATTGATGAATGTGAATGGATGATGCATGAGGGGGAACAGGAGGTTCCATTTTTACCATGCAGGTTGTAGAAGTGTGATTGAGAAAGGAGAGTAGAAGAAGAGTGAGCTGCACAGAATTCGGACTGAAATTCTGCACGGTTCGCTCGAGCGAACTGGAGGTTCGCTCGAGCGAGCAAGGCTCTGTTTGGGGAGAAATGGGTTTTTGCACAGTTCGCTCGAGCGAACATTTTGTTCGCTCGAGTGAACAGGTTTCTGTGGGAGTTCGCTCGAGCGAACAATGAGTTGGCTCGAGCGAACAGGGTTCTGCCTGAGGTCCGCTCGAGCGAACAGTGGGTCCGCTCGAGTTTTGGATTTTTACGAGAATTTGGAGTACGACTCTTGAAGGTAAATGCGTTCCGATTAATTTCGAAGACTAATCATGGTTAGACTAAATTATTGAGAATTAATGGTATTTTAAGAAGGTTCCTTGAGTGAACTATAATTGACAATTGCCTAAGCTCCATGGGTGTTAATTAAGGGGACTTGAAATGCACATACTTAAAATACAAATGTGATGTCCATCAAGAATAACACGTGCATTTGGAAACCAACGGTTACACCCGAATGGTTGTTTAGGATTGAAATAGGATTGGAATAGGATTGAGTAAAGCCATGTGTGGTGAGTATTACTCTCGTTGTGTCATTGTGATCAATCTAATGAGATTGACATTATTGTCATTCCTTTCTTTTGTCATGAAAGGAATCATTGCACTGAATTGGATCCATAAGTGGATTCCTTACTGACTGTTATTGATCATTGAGTCTGGCACTACCTAGCGATTGTATTAGAACTCCAAGTGAGTTCAATGAATAATGAATGACTAATCCTGCTGCAGCAGATGGTATTGGGGGTGTTCCGGAGCTCCGTGGTGATGCTAGTGTCCCTGGCCCGGACACTGGTAAGTCCCACTTATATATATATCCGATCATACCTTCGGGTAGTGATTGAAGCCTCCCTTTGAGGGGAGATGGTAAATGAATAAATCCCGATCATATCTTAGGATATTGATTGAAGCCTTCCTTTTAGGGAAGATGGTAATGAATTGAATGAAATACAATTTAAGAATGCTATGGTAGTTGCCAATTGGTACACGTATACTGACTGTCACTGTCTATTACTGTCATTGTCTATTATTGTCATTGTAGAATTGTCATTATTGCAATATGGATGTATTGATATACTTTATTGCAAGAATTGTTTATACATTGTTGAACCGTCGTGTTCATTAGTGTTATTGATGGCATTACAGGCCAGGTTGCCCCTGCCGGTGCTGCAGCGCCCCCGGCGCCAGCGGAGGAGACCGCCGGTTCCTCCAGGAGGACTGATAGAGTGGAATCGGCGGGATACCATTTGACTTGGTATTCGAGTGCGATTGGAATATTTTGATAAATATTTTGAGAAAGGTTTTGATAACTGTTTATAAATTCGTTTGGGAATGTAGTTAACATTTGGACTGTAATTAATGGTTGTCTGTATAATGATTTTGTATATGCAGCATTTGGCAAATGTGTATTGAAAGCAATACATGTATAAAGACTTTCTTTTTGTATACATGTAAATGATAAATTGTTGATGTCAAATATATATTGTTTTCCGCAAAAGTTTTATATTTGGCAGGTTCTTGTGATTGATATCCCTTGTGGATCTCGTTTTAACTTCGGTTAATTCGGGGTTTACGGGAGTAAGTATGATGATCACGGCTCGGCTCGGGCCCGGGTCGTGACAAATACCGAAGGTCCTCTCTATGACATTGCGAGCTTGCGAGTGTCTTTTGTTATAAAGTTCATTTTCATTCTACGGATCTCTTTCCCTGAATTCACTTAGATGATATCTTACTGTTCGGTATGGTGCCAAAAACCCTTGGGCATTTGCGTAACCAGCATCTACTAAGTAATACCTTCCTACTTAATCGAATTGTAATTGAATGTCACATTAAATAAAAAAAATAACTATATATGCCCATGCAATGAAAAAAAAATTAAAGCACGACTTTACCATGTGGGACTTTCAATCTCTCATCGCGTATCAGAGCACTCTGTAAGACACGTGCGTCTGTTGCTGAACCCTCCCAACCAGGTAAAACATATTGAGAATTCATGTCAAAACCACAAGCACCAAGCACATTTTGGGACAAGGACCCTTTTCTATTACGAAATGATCCTTGTATTTCTAGTGGGACACGGATGGGAATATGTGTACCATCTAGAGCTCCTACGCAATCCTATTGGAATTGTGAACTAATATCATTTGCTGTTACAATATGAATGATATTTTTTATATTTAAATGAGAGACATGCCATTACCTCAAAGCCATTTAGGCCCCTTGGTATGTGCTCCCTAGCTTGCATTAGCACTTCTGGGGCAATACTATTGATTGTAAAGAGTACCTTCCGAATGTGACGACTTATGGTTTCTCCAGATCTATGGAACCTAAAACTATTTGTTTTGTATCTCACACTGTGTGATATGGTATGCAAAAATTCTGCCACTGCCTCCTCTACAGACACAGCACGAGTGTCCCTCAATAACCCTCTCTCTCGCATTGACTGACATAACAATTTAAACGTTTGGGTATCCATTCTTAGTTGGCTTTTACATTCTCCGTCCCTCTCACTAGTTAAAGTTGCAAGAAATTCAGCCCTGCCAGCGCCTCTATTAATTTGTTTTACCTTCTTTTTAGAGAGGCAGTATTGCGTTGTAATTAGCAACATTTGCTGCCTCCAAGCCGCTATACTCCCCTATACAGTTCCTAATATTGCTTGTTGCTCAGCCTCAGACTCACTGAAGTCTTATTCATTCTCTTCTATACTACTGTTCGGTGTAGGATCCATATCATCCATTTACCGATAATTGCAAAAACTGTTAGTCTGAGTATGGAGGAGACAATCATTCCAGTGCATCATCAGAAGGGATTGGTAGACCCATGCCATAGCACTAATGAATTTTGAGCAGTGTACAATAATCCAGAAAACTAAACAGCAGCAAAGCAATATTTCCATAATACATTTTCTAAAATACATACAAAGTAATATTTGGAGAATAATGATTTATTAGACAAGCACATCATATAAATGAATAGGCATAGGAATAATACATTCGGAGCGAACAACAAAGCACTACTATGGTAGACTCTATGTGTCACGATCTGGGCTATAATGTTTACAAGAACAAACAAATTAGTATAAAGATACAGATAGCGTTGATGATCCTGACATAACCGACCGAGCAAATTCTGTATTTTAAAAGTTCACATTTGAAATACAAAACAATCCACAACATTGGCCATACTCATGCACTACTGTTAGCTCATCAAAGAAAAAATAGAACGATCCGAGACCTCCAAATTTAAGAAAACAACTTCTAGAGAGGATGAAGATGAGTACCTGCGCAGTCACTTGGACGCTTGAAAGCCTTGTGCCACTTTCATCTCAACAGCGAACCCATCAGCCAATTTATAGAGAAGAGATGACAGACGATGGAGTGAATGCACCCAGATACAGATTGGGGGGAGAATTAGGGCAAGTCACCTACTCCATCTCCTAATTTGATTTTGATTTGAAACATCGAAATGAATGCCATCATGATGATGAGCACTGTACAGGTGATAGAGTCGCAACCCCTTCCGTATTCACCCTCTCTTGAATCGCCTCTGCGATGAAAGACTGCTAGACTCTCCAGATCTCAAATGAGATTTTTTGTGAACACCCACAAAGACATGACAACAGCTGCGAACTGGGACTCTATCTCTTATCGGAGGTGTTTGTGTTGTGTTATCAACCCTTTCAATGTATTTTTTTAAGGCACCAGCTGTGGAAGCTGCGATAGATCTTGAGTCAGATCTTCTCAGCCATGATTTTCTACTGCAGGTTGCTTATCCACATCTTATCGGTAGATTTCTCGTGGAATGAGAAGAGATCTCAAGCTCAGCTGGCGGAAGGGGACGTTGAGTGTGGCCTTGAAGTCACCTCTGGTTTTACTGCATCATGAAAAGATTGGCAGAGGGAGTATGTGAAAGTTTTATAACCTTTTTTATCCAAACAAGATATGTTACAATTTTTTAATGTTACCGTTCGACGCATTTCACCTCGTCACACTTCACTTGTGATGCAAACACGGCCTTAAGATGCAAATATGCATAACTTATAGCAGTATGAAATCAAAATTAATTGTCTTTGAATTTTAATAGTGTAATGCTGCCACGAGCATGTAATGGTAGGTATAGTATGAAACAACTCCTCAAAATATGATAATATCACTATAGGTGACATTCGATTAAAGGCCAATTATTTATTTATTTATTTTTTTTTCATTTTGATATGTCACGTAATTTTAACCCACAATCTCAGAATTGGAATAACAAATACCTTTCACCGTGACACGGGCTCTTGAAGGGGGCAAGATTAGAGGCCAATTGGGCATATCCTTTCTACAATGGGCTTTGCAAGAAACAAGAGCTGGAGTCTGGGAGGGTGGGGTTAAAGTAGACATGTCAAACGGGTTGGGCCGAGAAAAACCCTGGCACGACACGGCCCGCCATGGGTCGGGCTAGAGCGGGGCGGGCCGGGTGGGCCTCCTTCACATTTTTTCCCTTTTTCTTTTTTCTTATCAGTATTAAAAATAAAAATTAGTATACAAGCACGGAGAATAACAAAGATATTTAAGTGGTTTGGTCAAACTCGACCTACTCCACTGAGAAGAGAGAACCATTTGAGTCTTAACTTCTTGAAGGTTTATAAATAGGATTACCTTCAAAACCTTACAATCTCTTTTATAAAATAAAAATAAAAAAAGAATGAAAAACTTATATATATTTACAAATTACAATAAAGAAAAAAGTAAAAATCAGATGTGTAGTACACTAATGTATTCTACTGGATTATAGTCTTCCATTGATGTCAACTCTTGCTTCTTCTTATCTGCCAAATATCAGTCTCGTAGGCAAACACAACACTCTACCGTTTTTTCCGTTAGATTTGTTCTCCTGTCATCCACCACACATCCACATATACTAAAAGCCTGTTTTGATGCTACATAAGCCATTGGAATAGTCAATAGATCACAAGCCATTGCCACCAACACCGGATAAACGCTTTTTTGTTGCTTCCACCGGGCTAAAAGGTCAAAACTAGATGCATCCTACACTCGTATTACACCGACGTCAAGATACGATGATAAATTCGTCACAGTGTTACTTGAGCTTGAGCTGGATACCATGCCCGTGAACATGAAAGAATACCACACATCCCACTCACCAACACCTATTTGCTGGAATTCTGAATAGCCTATACTAAGCCCAGTTGTACCCATTTGTTCACAATAAAATTGAAAAAGTGCTTGTAAATTTGCCATTATATCTGAAAAATATTTAAATCTATATAATTTATATTTTTATTTATTCTATCAATAAAAAACTGTATACTACTTAATTTTAACCTAGGATCAAATATAGCAGCTAAAGAAAATATCATTGGAGCATCTTTCTAATATTTATTAAAATTTTCTTCCATGTTTCTAATATTGCTACTCAGTAAAAAATGATATCTAAATCTATTGAATTATAAAGTAATTTTAAAAAGCTTCATTAAAGCTTCATTAGATGTGAGATAATATATACCGGAAAAAAGTAATGTTGAAGTATAAAAAGCTTTTAATAAATCTCTTATATGGACACATAACTTCCAATGTTCATCACTAATCATCAACTCTTGTGCATGAAAAGTACAAAATTCATTCAAAACAGTCATCCGTTCAAGTGCCTTGTTTAACAAATCATACATAGAATTCCATCTATCTTCTACCTCTTTAGGCATTTTAATAGCTGATACGCCTTGCCTCGCACATATTTGGGCATACAATTGTCTTCTTTGTGCGGAGGAGAAAATAAATCTAGCAATGTCTTTAATAGTATCTGTGTAACTTACAATTATATATATAAAGACAACAGCCTTTTCGCAAGAGTGCGACACGTGGCCCATCTTCAATTTTTTTTTTATTTTTCAAGGGCGCCATGTGGGCATCCCAAAAAAATGACACGTGGCATCACAGATAAAAGTCTTAAATCTTCTCCAACTCCCCTAAAATTCCTCCCATTCAATTTTAAACTTTCTAACATCACCTCTAATTCTACTACCTCCTAACTTCACCTCTCTCTAATCTATTGTTTTTTATTAATCTGTGGTACCTACTGTCAAAGCCAATTTTTTTCTTTTTTTCAAAGTTTGAATAATATATGGGTCCCATTGTGAAAGCTAGATTTTCTTCCTTTCCAAACTAACAATTAACGAGGCCACTTTCATAAGTTGTAAATACTACATTTTTCTCCTTATTTTCATCTCAATATCGGTATGATTAATATATGGGGCCCATTATGGAAGCCAATGGATTTCAAACTCCACATTTAATATTGACACTCAATTTATGCCTAAGCACAAATATAATCAAATCAAGCTTCTAAAATATCTACTTTTTACTTGATATTCCCCTAAAATCTCATGAGATGGAAACTAAGGGCTCTATTGTGAAAGCCGATTTTTCTCTTTCCTAACTCACAATTAAAGAGGGCCACTTTAATAGTCTATATTTACCACTTTTTTCCTCCTTATTCTCCTTTCAATATTCGGTAATGAGTAATTTGTGGGGCCCATCATGGAAGCCAATTGGTTTCAAAATTCACATGTAGTTTTGAAAGTGACAATCAATTTATGCTTAAGCACAAATATAATAAAATCAATATCCTAGAATATCTACTATTTATTTATTATTTCCCTAAAATCTTTCATCTTTTTAAACTTTCAGAATATTTCAGGTCATTTTAAATACTTATAAACATTTTTAATTAATTAAAACTTTAATTATTTTTTTATCCCAACGCAGGCCTGCTGCACTAGTATGCTTTAAACCAACCTTTGCAATGAGATTTAAGATGTGATATACACATCTATTTTGAAAGATAGAGCTATCTATCAAAGTTGCAATTGGCATCTGCATTCTCATTAATTCAATAGCCACTGTATTATTACTTGCATTATCTAAAGTAATAGATAAAACTTTTTCCTTAATATTATATTCATCTAGTTTTTTCCAAAATAAATGTACTTATTTTAGTGCCACTGTGTGGCCATTCAAAACAGTTAAAACTAATTATATGTTTATTAATAATCCATTTTGCATCTATGTTATGTGCAGTAATACAAAGAAAACTATCACCCCCTTTAGAAGTCCACATATCTGTGGTTATGACTATTCTACCAGAAATTTTTGCAAGGTAATTTTTTATATTTGTTTTCTCTTCCTGCCAGAGTCTAATAGCATCATTTCTGGCTGTATTTCTTAAAATACTGTGAAATTGCGATTGTCAGTATTTCTAGACCCATTCTTCAAGAAACTCATTTTCAACAAAAGAAAATGGTAATTCGGATAACATAATCATTTTAATAAGATTTTGTCTAACACTTTGTGTATTAAAAGAAAAAAGACCCAAACTGCTACTACTACTACCACCACCAGTAGTAGAAATTTTGGTATGTGAACCAGACATCCCTGTCCCTGCATCCGTTGGCTTATGTAAGGCTAAACATTTTTGCCTATGTCTTGTCAAATGGCCGGTACCCGATTTTGACTCGGCACCAAAAATCTTATTACAAAATTTACATTTTGCCTTTTCAACTTTCTTTCGATTTTCAATAACATCAAACCTTATAAATATCTCCCAAACTACTAAAGTTATATTCCTCTTGGTTGGTTTACGGGTACTCCTAGGAAAGGGGAGTGGTAAATCACCTACTTCATCTTGTAATTCAATAAAATCTTCTTCTACCCCTAAATTAACGGAAGAAGATTCTGTGGGAAATCTTCTAGCTATATTTCAAAAAATAAAATTTATAAATAATAACAGTAATAGGCTAATAGCTTTCTTTTGTGATAATTAATATAAGAAAGGGGAGAAAATGAGAGTTAATATAATATAATATAAACTTATATATATGGAATATCAAATTTAAATAATATAAATACCTCTAAATCTTTAAAGGCCCCTTTAATCTTGTCTCTTGATGATTTGATCTTTGACCATCCAAAAACGTTTTAGAGAAAGTGAAAGAGTTAAATGCTTTGAGAGAGAGTTAGATAATGTATAAAGAGTGAGAACGTTGTATAAATTGGTGAGGAATGGCTGTGTAAATTGGTGAGGAATGAGAATGGGAGGGTTATGGTATTTATAAACTTAGTAAAATAAAAAATGACACAAAATACCTCTTATATGACCGTTTTATAACTGTTGGTGGGGTAAAATGGACTTAAAAAAAAAAATAGTCATTTTTTGCTATTGGGGTGGGCCCGGAGGGTCGCAGAGGGCAGCCCACGTGCCAGGCGTGCCTGGCAGGCCGGGCGAGCCAACGGGCCTAGGTGCCTCGGCCCCTGCGGGCAATGCTGGGCCACGGTCTGTTGACTAATTCGGCACGGCCCGCATTTGACATGCCTAGGTTGAAGACCTCGAGAAGGGTGGCCTTGGAATAGACGGTTACCTAAGATGATTAAGCAATACTGCCAAACTTTTCAATGAAGGTTCTCTGTACCCATAAGAAAAACGAAAAGTCTACCTGTCCCGAATTCGGGACAGGTAGCAGGACTCTAAGAAAAAAGTTCATTTGCTTATTCAAAAATTCTACACACCCCGGGGTATCCCCCGGGGTGTGTAGCACGACTCTTGCTTATTTTTGTACCCAAAAGTAAGTGTGACTTTCACTTTACGCCGTACGAGTAGGTGCAAATCATGCAAAACATCATATTCATACGCTTACCTACTGTTGCAATTCGAGTGGCCCCTTTTTTTCCCCCAAAAAGACCCAAACTCAGTAGGCGCTGGGCACTAGGCACGCCCGGCAAGGCCCGCCTAAATCCCAGCCCGTGCCGGCCCGGCCCACCAAGAAAAACCCTACGGGCCGTGCCATGCCTCCGTGCCGGGCATGCTCGGTATGTCTATTTATATTTTTTTCCGATTAATTTTTTTCATCTTTTCGGTATTAAAATTAAAAATTAGAATACATGCTGATTTTTGATACGAGGAATTGAGGATCTTCATCATGAATTATTATTTCCTACTCTTAAGAAGCTAAAAGTACATAGATAATACAGGCTGATTACATGAATTGGCATAAACATTTTGTGATTAAGTGCTTGTTTTGTTCCCTGATGCTCTTTTTTGGAGTGAAACACCCAAAAGGGGTAAGTCTCTGAGACGAAAGAGCTTACATCCCTGCTCACTTCCTTTTGACTCGTGAACTTTTCTTTTGCCCTGAGTGGTTCTTTTGTCTCACTTCTTTCGCAATAAATTATCATAAAAAAAAGATAAATTGCTGTATGTACCACCACCCAGTGCTTGAAGGCCTAATCTGATATCACAGTAATGAAGAGTAATTATAGTGCTTGCACCAATTATTTGGTGTGCATGCCATGCACAACCCTGCTAGTAGTGTCTGAATGGGTCAAACACCAAATTGCATACACAAGATGAAATGCCTCCAAATATCTTCAATGACCACTAAATCTATATGAGAAATAATGATGAAAAGAATATCTTGAATACCTCCAAATATCTTCAGATCCATGAAGATCCTCATACCAAGACCATGCATATATTATGTATTTTTTCCCGTGGGCCGTTTTTGGTGGGCCGACCCATGCCTGCCATGCCCAGTACCCTCAGCCCAGCACTGGGAGCCCCGGTCCGTTTGACACCTCTACTAAGCACCTTCATCTATGTTTTAGTTTACACTGAATTCTGCATTGCCCTTTCCACTGTTTGGCAATTCACTTGTAAAGTGAATTCAAACAAAATAGTTATTTTTAAGAGATAGGAAAAAAAGAGGGGTATTGTTAAAAAGTATAAAATCTCAAAATTCACCTTAGTACATTTTGTCATTTTATGGTGTGGAAGAACTTTTTTGACTTTCTTGATTAAAAAGAGAGATTTTTTTTTTTCTTGTAGAGGAATGAGAGATTGCCTTTTTAACTCTTTTTTATTATGAAAAGATTATTTTTGAAATTTTATTTTTTTATGTCTCTTAAAAATGATCATTTACTGTGAATACACTTTACAAGTGAAATCGAGTTCTTGCTTGTAACCTTTTGTTACTTCTCAAAATAAAACAAGTTCGGGTTTGAAATAAGAGACATGTGTTGCATGGTTGGAAAGTTCGACTCCTTTTGTTACTTGTCAAAATAAAACAAGTCTGGGTTTAAAATAAGAGACATGTGTTCCATTCTTGGAAAGTTCGACTAGCCGGCGAATGTGACCCTACTAGTGACGCTGGAACATGCCCCTTGCGTTCATTCACAATTGTTTATGCCATGTCAGCAACCAGAGGTGCCAATTTGGCCCCTGTAACTTCCTCTTGCAATTTATATGAATTAGGATGAAGCCCCTCTGACCCCTAAACGTTAAGTCCTGAATAATATATTAAAACTAATATCCTATTCATATAAATCTATTTATAATAAATTAATTAAAAAATTTAATATACCAAACCTTTTATTGCTTAATTTACATCAGCATACACAAAATAAATGATTCATATGCTTTTATGCTCATTTTGAATACTATATAAATTTTTTAAAAATAACCTTAATTTATGAAGGTGGAAGGCATCCCTTCAAATTGTGTTATATCCACACAAATGGGCCCAAGAGACATTCTACCGAAAATGTACATATTTAGCCTAAGAGACACCTTTTATTCAAAAGACACATATTATGTGTTTTTGGAAGGATACATCCACAAATGAGCTCTAATAAGCTGATGTGACTTCTTCTAAGGCCAAAATTGAGGATTTTTTGATTTTTTTTTTTTTTTTTTGTAACCTACATTGAGCTTTCAAGAGAAAGAATAGGGCCATTGTTTCAGACTCTCCTGTATCAATTTGTTTCAGGTGCTATCTATGGTGTTCATGGCTTGTCTTCCATTTCGGCAGTCCAAATAAAGTAGCCTTGATTTATCTGGTAAGAATTTCGCTCTATGAGTTTGTGGGTTCTCTCCTCGCATGTGCGAG
Organism: Camphora micrantha; assembly: GCA_003546025.1. Classification (NCBI taxonomy): domain Eukaryota; kingdom Viridiplantae; phylum Streptophyta; class Magnoliopsida; order Laurales; family Lauraceae; genus Camphora; species Camphora micrantha. The sequence continues at coordinate 33,066,716 of QPKB01000003.1, read as the reverse complement.
TCTCTAGGGATTTCAACCCCTTTAACTGAAATACCAAAAAAAAGTAAAAATAAATAAAAGTAAAGTAGTCGGGCTTGATTTATCCTGTTCGGCAACTCTGCTAATAGAGTCAAGTAACGTAAATCCCCAATTTCCTAAAAAAAAAGTCCAATCAAAAGCACTTTAATTCAAATTTCACACCATATTTTTTTTTATAAAAAAAGTAAAAAAAACTAACCTCATTTCTGCACTAAAAGACAAAAAAAACTCCACAATCAATACAAAAAACCAAAAAGATTTCATAATAAACAACTAAAAATAAAATACCATCATAACCCACTTATATTTTATTCTTTCTTCAAAATAATATTGACTCCACTCAATTCCATTAGTAAAGCTAGGCATACATGCTAGCAACCCAACTCAATATGTAATAATATGAATTTGAACCTGATCTAGATCAGTTTGGGGTATAAAATTCTAGCACAGTGACTTGACTTGATTCTAGCACAGCAGAACTCAGAATCAAATGAGGCTGGACCAACCAGAATCTTACTACATATCTTGTCTGTTTTATATTTGGTGGGGGTTTTGATGAAGCAGCGGATGTACCAATTCTCAAACCCTTAACCTTGTATATGTGCTTCCAATCATGCAGGCATAGAGGCACAAGGGAGATTGGTAAAACGAGTTGAAGTTACAAAGAGGTACCCATTGTGCCTTGTATATTGTTTACACTACTGTGTTCTTTGGATACAGTATTGTTCATCAATTGTCCTCTCCATTGACCAATTCAACTCACACACACACCCCACACAGCACTACCCCCTTAAATAATGCACAATTTACCATTGATCCCACTATCATCCATTGTCGAATTCAATTTCGATCATTTGCTGTTGTAAGAGACTCTAATAATTATCCATTTTTGTCCTTTGGTAAAAAGACTCTTCTTATTAAAAGTCCAAGAACCAAACAACAAAAGTCTAATACAGACCACCTAACCATCCTGAAGGGATGTTAAACAGTGTACACTGAGATTAAACCTTTCATGGCTCGTTGGGCTACAGTGTGAACAATCTGGTTAAAAATTCTACACATGAACAATAAAGAAATGCGATGAGATTTAGATGATTCCAAAATAATGTCAAAAGCAATAAAAAGGATAGTACAATAATTTGAATGACATTTAGCCAACTCTTGTCCATGTACTCCTCCTCTTATTCATTTCAGTAGATTGGTGCCGGCGTGCATCCATGTGAGACCCATGCATTTTAGTTGAGCATTTATTAGAGTGCAAGGTCAAGATGTGAAAGCTCACCCATCCATTTCTATGCGTGATTCATATGCACAGAATCTTTTGAGGGGGGACCTATTGGTATTAAATTGACTAAAGCAATCATTTTTATTTTTTTTTCCTATTATTTTATGATTGATGCAGTGCTCAAACGAGTGGGCATTCTTTGCAAATGGATTTATAATGTTATTAGAGGTAAAGTGAATGCGCATATCATTATTGGATGTTTCCTTTGTGGTGGCCCACTAGGTTCACCATTAGTCTAATCTAACGATGACATAGGATATTAGGATATTAGTTGGTCAGTCACGATTGATTGATGTGCCCTTCATGATGTAGTATTACTACCTTCTTTTACAAGGCAAAGATTTCAGAAAGAGGCACAAGGCACGCCAGTGGTTGAGACGACGGTGCAAAAATATTGGGGAAAATTTGTTAGGTAGGGTGTGTAACGGTGAAATACATAATTAAAAAAAGAGAAAGTCTATTTGTCCCGGGTTCTGGACCGAACCCGGGACAAACACCCCCCCGGGGGCGTTGGATCCCAGGCGGTCCAGAACCCGGGACAGGTAGCAGGGCTCTTAAAAAAAAAGGGTGAGGCGGCAAGATATACCAATTAAGTGCTGTTTGGCATCTCTATATGTATTTTTTATTTTTTTAATTCTCTAAAGCAGGCAGGAAGAGGTTTTGAAAAATAGAGCATTTGACATCTATTTCCAGGCCGCTGCTCATTTTAGAGAAATAAGAGGCAAAAGCCTCTTAAACCCAAGGTTTCCATTCCACTTGTAAAGTAGAGGAAAGAAAAAAGAGGCGGATGAACAAGGCATACCAGTCCACAACGAATGGTCTGTCATTTTTGGTTTTTTCTTTTTAATATTAAAGAGTAAATCAAGATCCAAGCCGTTGAAGTTGTTCCTAAGATCAAGCACGACCATGAGACCAAATTTCAACCGTTGGATCATCACCAATCTCAAGTTATGTGAAAAAAAGGTGAGCCATTGGATGAAATCTTCTGGATTATGTGGGCCCCAAATGCATGATCCAAACCGTTGGACTTTGGAAGTCTGAATGGCTATGGGGTTAAATTTCAAGGTTTTATACCTTGTGGATCTTAAAATATTTTGAATAATATCAGCCACTGATGTAACTTGCCCTAGTCCATAATCAGTCACGTTTTCTCTTTTTTATTATTATTATTTATGAGATGAAAAGTCACGATCCAAACAGTTGGAAGTGCTTATAAGGTCAAAAATGATTATAATACCAAATTTTAGTTGTTGGATCATCACCTATCTCGAGAAATGTAAAAAAAAAAAAAAAAAGTTAGCTACTTGATAGTATTTTTTGGATTATGTGGGCCCTAAACACAAGATCCAAGCCATTAGAACTCTTGAAAAGGCTGAGCATAGCTATGGGGTCAATTCTCAAGGTTTGATACCTTGTGGATCTCAAGGAATTTGTGAAAAATTTCCAACCATTGATTTTTAAAAAAGTTTATTTAAAATAGATCATTGCATTACCAAACACTCCTTTTGAATCTAGCTTGTTTTTTGGATGGCTTTTTTTAATGGCTATATTTTAATGGGTCTATCCAAATAAGAGTAGAGAAGCCAAACAAGTCCTAAAATAATAATTAAAAATACCAAACTCTCCACATATAGTTTTTTATTTTATTTTATGAAAAGTCTATCCCCAAGATGCAAGATGCAATGCCCTTGTCTCCATTGGTCTATAAAAAGTAGTATTTTGGCAAGTCTATTGTTTTTTTTTTTTTTTACCTTTTATTGTCTTTAAACTGTTTAAAATAGTTTTTAGGTTGTTTGGTAACCCATTTTATAATGTCTGTTTGGATTGGAGTTTAGATATATAATGTTTGTTTCAGAAAGCTAGCAATATGAGAAGATTTAAAAATAGAGATTTGGGTGTGAAGTGGGAAAACAAGAGGGCGCTACATTTCAGACGTCCCATGGGGTAGTCTATTTTTTTCCTTTTTCTTCTAATGTCCTAGGCCCCTAAATCACGATATGATGCAACAACACTATCTAGTTGTTGGGGTAAGAAAGGTTAGAAATTCTTTATTAATTGTTATTAGTTTCTAATTTTTATTTAAGAAGTTGTATTTAGGAATAGCTTCTAATTTGGATAGGATTATTATTTGTTTCCTAGTTTGATTAGAATTGAGTTAATAAAATTTCCTAATCAAACTAGGAAACAACTAATAATCCTATCCAAATTAGAAACTATTCATAAATGCAACTTCTTAAATAAAAATTGGAAACTAAAAACAATTAATAAAGAATTCCTAATCTTGCTTGGGTCCCACAATTGGATCATGAGTCTTTGCCCCAACGGCTATATAGTACTTCTGCATCACGATCCAAACCGTTGGATGCATTCAATATAAGGTCAAACATGGATATGGGAGCAAATTTCAACCCTTGGATGATCACCAATCTTGAGATAATTGCAAAAAGTGTGAACCACTTGATATTATTTTTGGGCTTTATGGGCCCCAAACATAAGATATGAACCGCTAAATATTTTTGGAAGGCGAAATACAGCTATAGGTTCAAATCTAAAGTTTGATTCCTTGAGAATCTTGAGAAGAGTCCGGATCCTGTGAGGATTTCCCCCATGGTGACCATGAGTGGACCAATCAAGGCCTGCCACATCACCGCGGGCAGCCTACCATGCACGCGGGTAGCTTGGTATACATCCGCGCAGGGGCTGCCCACGATGACGTGGCGGACCATGATTCGTCCACTCACGGTCACCGTGGGGGAAATCCTTAGATGATCCAGATTCTCTTGAGAAATTTGTGCAAAACTGTCAATCATTGATGTTCCGTGAGTTCATTGCTGGGCTTTGGATTGGTGAAACGGGCAATCCCCCCCTTTTTGCATAGTTTTTGGGACAATTATATTTAATGAAGCGAGCTGATTCCAATTGAGAAATCAGCCGCTTCATTTCAATTTTATTTTGACCATTTTGGTTCCAATTTGACCTTCTTTAATGCCACTTTAAATTCCTCTTAATTTTCACATGAGCCTATTATTAACTCTTAAGAGCCCTTTTCTGAAATGAGTAATTGAGAAAATGAGTTCTATCCTTCTCCATACAGAGTCTTCTCACCACGAGCCTCTTTTCTATATGGCATTTTTTTTCTTTTCTCTATATGAATGGCGCAAGTCTTATTGAGTCTTCTCTTCTCTACAAGAAACTAAGGTATTTGCATATTTTTTACTCCGTTTTTTTTGTGATTGTAGTTTCCTTTAATGAATCTTAATTTCAATTTCCGACATAGATCATTATTCACAACACCTATATGTGATAATGGAAATAGATATATTATTTTCTCTTAGTTGACGTAAGGCAAACAACTCACTACCAAACATTTGGGCTACTCATTGACACCATCTCAATATTTCATATTTCATGTTTCTACTAAAGATTTTAAATTTCTATATTTATTAATTATTTTAAATTTTTATTGTGTAATTTTTAAGAAACCTATAAATTTGTGTAAGAAACACTTCTATTTTAGATTTTATAAAATATAAATATATGAAATTAAAATTAAAATTTTTTATTTATTTCATAAAATTAAATGTTATTCTTTGTATGACTTTTAATGCCCGTGCTAAGCACGTGGGCATTTTGCTTGTAAATCATGATTCCAACTGTTGGGATGTTTAGAATGCCAAACACAGCCTTGGATCCAAATTTCAGTTGTTGGATGATCATCAATTTCTAGATATTTGGAAAAAAGTGAATTATTTTCTGAATTCTAAGGACCCCAAACACAAGATCCAAATTGTTAAATCTTTTTAGAAGGCTAAACACAACCATGGGTCATATTTCAAAGCTTGATTTCTCATGGATCTCGAGAAATTTGAGAAAAACTCTCAACCGCTGATTTTAAAAGTCTATTTCAATCGATTTTTGTATTTTACCAAACGGAACTATTTCTAACACAGGGCCATTTGAAATAGATTTATTTCATGCTGATCTGTTTCAAAGAAATAAGAAATTTCCAAACAAGCCCTTTATAGAAATCCCCCAATTCTAATACCATAGAGAACGAACAAAGGAGATACATAAAAAAATCAAGTCTTCATTACTAATGATCACATTGAAATCAAGTGGGATAAGATCTTTGTAAAGAACACAGAAGGCTGTCACGCTTGAAAAGGGTCACACCCTTCCATAGTTATATAAATAAACATAATGACGGGATTCACACTCTTTAGTAAATAACTACTTATATTAATGAAAATACACGAGATTAAAACCATCTCTTCACAAAAGAATAATTCAATTAATTATTTTATATATATATATATATATTTTAAAAATCCCCAACAATCACGTGCTAATTTCTAAAATATGAAAGAAAGAAAATAGCCATATTGGATTTGGCAAGTGGCATAATGCAAACACACAAGGTGGATTACCCTTGAGCCTAAATACACATTTTTCACTAAAGGCATTCAATTGCTACATGCCACATTATTTTAGAAGCCATGCGCTAGTCGCGGTCTTAGTGAATATTCTAGAATCTTACCAACGAAGCTTATCGAAGGCGGTCACCCACCACCCCCCCCCCCCCCCCCCCCCCCCCCCCCCCCCGCACCAGGTAAAATTGTTAAAAATTGATAACATATCGAACATAATTTCTTTTGAGCTCTAATTTAAGTAGGATACTGTCAAGCCATCTTTCTAAGTCGGAGCCCTTCTTACTTGAGGTATTGAGTCTAGCTCTCAGTAATATACTATCACTTTTATAAAGAAGGAGCCGTCTACAAAATTTGTATTTTATATACTTCACTTTACCTATATATGTTCATTTACATTTGTTGAAGAATGAAGTACCCTGATTAGCTGCCCCATACTTTCTTACACCAACCAAATTCACGATCCATATATGCTTTGATTCAAAGTATGAGGATGCAATGTTCATTATTTGTGAATTGATGGACGGTGCAATATCCACGATCTATGATTTGATCTAAAGGATGATGATCCAACATCCATATTGCAACTCTCACCCAATCATATATACCTACTTAGCATCGTTAAAAGATACTAACACATGAAAATCGTCATTATTTTGTGTTTCAATTAATAATTCAACACATATGTTACCCTTCAGTGGACAAAAATACATATATAATTGATGACGCATGATAATCCATATGAACCAGTATATGACACAAAAAAAAATTAGTTCACCATAATGGTTATTTCCAAAAATAGATAGATTAGTCTCAAAACATGTAAAGATTGACCCAAATCAAAGGCTCTTGATCTCACCAATGGATTAAATCTAATAACTCAAGGCATAAAAAAAAAAAATAAAAAAAAAATAAAAAAAAAGCTGGCCACATGATGATTTTAAGAATTTTAAAGGTCAAATGCAAAAAGATGGGTCAATATGCAAGTTATAATTAAAGCACATCATCAACTCAAAAATTAAAGATTTAGTGGATAACAACTTATAAAGTTAAAATGCCTATTGGGCCATGCTAAAGGAACCTAATGGTAGAAGTTGGTTAATTCATATACTCTTGAAGGTATGGATGAACCATATATGTAGACTGGATGACAAACTTATTTGGATGAGTCCCAACTACAACATTAAATAAACCACTTTATGATTATTTTAAAATAATTATAGCCTAATTTATGCCCAAATCTGAATGGTCTAGATTAACTTATGTAAGTGCTAATGTATAATGTGCTGGGGTGTCTTTGAGGAGGGTCTCAACATTCTTGGTGTTTTGGTGTGATAAAAAGTGTCCTCCATTCCAAAAAGAGATCAATATCTCAGATACCTACTTCTCATGATACTAGTTTTCTCCTCCTTCCTTTTCTTCTTTTTCTTCATCTCCCTCTAAAAGGATGACAAGGAGTTGCCAAGAGACATGAGAGGGTAGTAGGAGAGTGATCAAGTGGGCGCCACACATCAACTTTTTATTGGTGACACGTGTCATTTCATTTTTGAGATTTTGAGTATTTAATCGGATCAAATCTAAGTGCCACATGTTGCTCATTGATTAAGACACGCGTCATGATGACTTGGTAGCTTATGAGACCCATTTAAAGTGAAAAATGGTGAACAGGTTACAAAATACCCAAGGGGTCATAAAATTGAACTTCACTACTAAATGCACAAGGACTTCTCAATTTATCCCTTGTTTTAGAACCGTTTGCTTTGAAATTTTTAGGCGATGTTCTTCACATGCTTCTTGATGATCTTGAGATGGACTTAGAGGCCTTGGATTGAACAACCAGATTGTCCCATGTCTAGAACTATGGGTCCCACTAGGAGTGATGGAAATTTTATAATAAATAGAGATAAGAAAGTTGTTTTTAATTCTTATGAGCTACAAAAAACGAAACCCATTTTGAAGCCTCGCTCAAAGACTATCCGAATCTTAAAAACCACGTTTAGGGCCCAGGCTTCTTTCCCTAGAAATGTAACTTTTTCTTAGACTTTATTATTCTTTTAATCATCTTTCCATGTTTGTTTGTAAACATTTTATTCTTCTTTTAGCATCTTCCATCAAAGTTCAAACTGAAAAGCTTGTGGTGTAGTTCCACTTTCATTTTTTGTTCTGCAAATTTTCTTTCAATTTATTTATTTATTTAGGTAATCGCATCTTCTACAATCTTTAAACCCATTTTTTCTTAATATCTTTATTTCATTTTGATATAAATTCTAATTATACTTTTAAGCGCTTTCTTCTTCATTCGGTACTGTATCTTACCTTTTAATTAGCTTTGTACTCAAATTTTTTTTTTTTTTTTTTTTTTTAGTTTATGCATTATAAAACACTATAGTTAGGTCTTTTTCCTTATCTGGCTTGGATTCTTAGTTAGGTTCTAGATTTATCTATTCTATAATATATTTCTTTATTTTTTAAATTCACTTTTCATTTTATCAAATTGTAGCTTTTCCTTTTATCAATATGAAATTCTACGACTTTTACACTTGACAATTTTGAAGGAAAAAAAATCCCATAGACCCGTTCACGAAAAAGGACCTCATAGTTTTTAGTGTACAAAAAAGGTCCTCCCGCCAATTTTAACCTATTTTTTTTACCTTTTAGATTGAGCAATACGATATCATTGCTCATTTCAGTTGAACAATGATATTGCTACTCATGTCTTCTTCTTCCTCTTCTTTCTTCCTTTTCTCCCTCCTCTTTCTCCATCTCTCTCCACTCTATTTCTCGTCCAACCCGTATTAAACTTCTATAGCTAACAATTCCTAGTAAAACCTAGAGGCGTTAATAGAGGCGGCATAAATACTTTTCACTATTACCCTTTGGGTGAAGCCCTCTCCTCAACAGGAGGAAGAAGAAGATATCATTGTTTAACTAAATTGAGCGACGATAACGCCACTCAGTCTAAAAGGTTAAAAAAAAAGGAGGTTTAAATTGGTGGGAGGGACTTTTTTGTGCAGTAGATACTATAAGATCTTTTTTCAAGCACGCGCCATCTAAGTTTGTTTTTTTTTTTTTTTTTTTTCCATAAAATCATCTTTACAATCTCTTCAAAAGCAAATAAAAATGTATTCTTATCAAGTTTCAAATTATGTTTTACTTTTTTTTAAATTAAATTTTATTTAGTAAAAATTAATATAATTTCTTATCAAGTTTAAAAAAAGTTTAGTTTTCTTTCCCTAATCAATCAAGCGATTGCGATTTGATGTAACTACTTACATTTTTTCTATTAGTGCGGGCCCACGCTTATTTGTATTTTTAGGGCTTGGTTTTAATACGGGCCTTTGTTGCTAGCTTTTATGAAACTTGACCCGCGAGCTATATACTAGTAACCATTAAAATTGAATATCTAAATTGGTAATATGATTAGAGGAATGCTTGTCAATCCGCATTTATAGTTATTGAAAACACGGCCGCATAATCACTATAACACCATCTTTTATACAATGGACCACTTGGTGGTTCTGAACTTGTTTTATCTTTTATTTTATTTTCACACATTCATGGACAAGGACAAATCACAATTCCTATCATTAATTTTAAAATAGCTTAGCCGCCTCAGCCACTACGGTCGATAATGTGACTGTTATTTTGAACAATGTTTGGTTGGCAAACCCCCTCTCACACGGATGGTCAGGGATCAACCTTGGTCTCCTCCCACTCCCTGCATGTGCGAGTTTTTCACTTCCCGTATGTGCAAGTTTCCCTCCCACTCACATGAGCGAGCCTGTCGGGGTCCAACCCCCTTGGATAACCCACAAGTAAACATACCCACCAGTATTAAAGGACAAGCAAAGAAACACCCAAGCATGAATAATTTAATAGGATCAAATCATAGGAAAAATTAGAGAGACCAGATGAGGATATGCTTTCTTGTTGTCCCCAGCTGCACTAGCCAACGATTTCTGCAACTGAGATATACAATACACTGATGACATGCATTGAGGTGAGTGATTAAATAGTTCCGTTCTGCATGAGGCATTTGAATGGGGGAGAAACCATCAACTTTTCCATTGGAAGTGTCTTTGAGAACCATAGTGTCCTGTTTCATGAGTTTACAGAGCTCCCATCAAAGTTAAAAAGATGTTGGGCTGGTACCTGTTTTGTGTCCGTGATAAAGACCAGAACATAATTTGACTTGCACTTGATATGGGTCAGAACTCCTTTGAACCATTAAAGCATCAATTTAACAGTTTTTAGGCCTGATATAAGACTGCTCCAAGTTGGCAATAGGGGACGAGCCACTGATCCTCACAGATTTGCCGAGAGGGTATGGACCCTGGACTAAATGCTTGATTTTTTTTAAATAAATTTTTGGTGTGCATATGGGGAATTGTACAAGTATCTGATTCACTGTGGAATGCCATTGGTGGTTTTGCTACATATTAGCACCCGTGAATATTATTACATTAGGATACAGACCCACCTCTTCTAGGGCCAATCTGAGTGCATGATAATCAAGGGCCCAACATGGAAGGATAGATTTGGATGTGGATTAGAGGTGGGTACAATAACAGTATGATCCTATGATTGCGACCCTTTATTCTAAGTCCTCAAGGTTTTATAGTTATTGGGGAATTATGAATTTGTCTTTCTTTTGCAATAATTGATTTGTGTCAAAGGAGGACCGGTCCAGTTCAAGGGGATTAGTATGTGTGGAGATTGAATTGGTCAAAGGTGGCTACACATAACAAAAAAAGGGCATCCAGTGAGTGGGCATGTGCAGTAGTTTCGCTACACGTGGATATTTAGAAAATCATGAATTTGGTGGCCCATCGTTATTCAAATAAAATCAACAAATCAGTAAAGACATTAGCAAAGAGTCAATAAACTAACCATAGGTCTCTCTCTGTATCGTACTCTCATAGTATTTTTCTTCTTCTCATACACTTTGTATGCTACCCCTCTCATAGTTTTTTTCTTCTCTCACACGTTGTATGGTACTCTCTCACATTTAGATGCCTCCAGAATCTCCCTTCACTCCCTGCTCCTTTATTTATACTTCTCCATGCATACCTAGTTTTTTATTCCTCTCTTTTTCCCTCCCATCTCCCTGCATTCCTCTCTTACTTTTCTCCCATCATCGATCAACAATGCCTCAGAATAACCGTATAATACTCATGCAGAGGTCTGATAGTGACCATCGGCAAGACCTATTAGATGTTCATATGCTCCACATTGACTCATTAGCTGTTGCCATCATCACCTGTGATAGCTCCATCCTTCATGAATGGATCACTAAATTTTTTAGAGAGCGATAGTTTTTACACGTTACAATCGAGCATAAAAGAAAGGCGTCATAGGTTTTGAGATGGAATGGTGTAGAGAAAGCGTGGTGCGGTATGGCCGTAACAAAAAAGATATTCTCATCTTCCATGTTTATAATAATTATCTCATTTTTCAACTCGAGTATAATTCAATACCCCACGAGCTATTTGAATTCATGATGGACAGACGATTGGTCTTCGTTGGAGTGGGCTTGGAGTCCAAGCTTAGAGTATTTCAGAATCTATATCAACTTCAGCTACCCTGCCAACTCACTGAAGATGGTGAGATAAAATATGTAGATCTCTATGAAATGTATTCGCATCCTTATGCATTTTCTGGTCCTACTTGGTAGAACTTGACGATTCATGGGACGCCTTCTTATCCCTCATGGCCGCTAGATATAATATACTGGATTATAGCAAGAATTTGAAGAGCATAAGAAATAGTGATTAGCAGTTTCAAAGTATCAGGGACTACCAGGTGGCGCATGCCTTCAGCGACTCCTATCTTTGTTTTATCCTTGGCAAGATGCTTATTTGCCATGATTTGGATAATTGATCTCTGAGATTTGGATGGATTGTTTGTTGTAATTTCTTTTTTTCCATTTGCATGGTTAGTTTTTTCTCCTTTTTGCTTTTGGGGTTGTGGTAGGGTTTCTGTTATAAGTTTGTTTGAGGATTTCTGTTCTAGTTTTGGGTTTGATTGAGTTGCTTCGCTGTTGCTACTCTCCATGTTACTCAAACACATTGAAAAATGAAATAATAATCATAATGATGCAATCTTGTCGATATAAGATTGAGTAGATGATCAGGAAGATCTAGCCTTGATACTAGCATTCCCTTAATATTATCGTTCATGTTTTTCCTGCTTATTATTTTCTGGCAATTACCTTTTTCTGTAAACTTAAAACAATATGCAATAATTGGTTACTGTAAAATCAGACAGAACCAGTAAGCAAATGTATAAATGAACTTTGAAGCTCTGCCAAGTGTAAATAATGAAAGAAACCTTACGACACTAGTTTCAGAATTAGAAGAACCAGAAATCAGTAGTAAGACTGAAAAAAATTGAAACAAAAAATACTGAAGGAAAAACTGAAAACAGATGTACTCAGAAAGAAAATTGTCTTAAGATTGTTAGTCCAAGTACATATAAATTTAGTTCAGTATCTAGGAAAACAGGTTCACACTCCAGAAAGCAAAACAACAACAATACAAAATATAAACATGAAAGTAAATCCACTTACTATATGCAGTCAGAAAATAGAGAACAGTTGACGATTGAGTAATTCGGTAATCTGAAAGCAGAATGGAGGTTGATCAAGGCCAGCGTTTGACGCTATGTCCTTAAGACAATTTCCGCCCTCGCTATGGTGCTTACGAATTTCTATGGCGTTTGTCTCTTAAGATACAATGATCACTCACAAGGTAGCATCACTACAGACTGTGTGACTGGTGAATCAGAATTGTGACAGACTCTCTCTCAACTCCTGCAGAGAGTGAATGACAAAAACACATGGACGAGATGGTTTAAATAGGCTGCTCCAAGACTTCATCCATGTGTTGCATCTGTTAAGTACAGTGACTGTTCATGTGCGAACAGACATAGAACCCTTATTGGACACACCTCTTGGACACACTCTTCCATTCGGACACACCTCTCTGGACACATCCCATTTGGAAAACAGAAAATTTATTTAATTAAAATTTCTCCAAAAATAATAATACGAAGGGGGCTGAGCAAGGCCTGACTCTTGTGTGTGGCCCAAGCCCGGGGTTGTTTAGTTCGATGTGGTGCGGCGCTCGCATGTGGTGGTGAGCCCACCTTAGTCCAGGTCCTCCCTCCTCCACAAAAGTGGGGTGCCCCTCGGGGTCCAACCTTTACTACCAAGGTATATATATTTATATCGGGAGAGGATTTTGTTTACAAGCAATTTGGGATGTAAGTTTTCCACATACCTGTGCTACCATGTACAAGCAGTGAAGTTAGTAGTGAATTTCTCATTTACTCCTCAATGGATTAGAGCAACCCCATACATGTTCTTAATTTACTTATGGAGTTGTTCACATTCCCATGTAGTCCAACCTGAAATTATAAGTGGAGCCCACTTTTATTTTGGCTCAAACATAGACCAAAATAAGGATGCTCTGATCCATTTTTCCAACTTGTTCAAGTTTGATTGCTATGCAAATCCTAGTTTGCTGTTGCAGTGGTCCCATGCCCACGTGCCATCTGTCCAAGAGTGCAGACAAGTAGGGGACCAACGAAGACCAATCACCTATCCGTCATGAATTCAAATAGCTCGTAGGGTATTAAATTAAACTCGAGTTGAAAAATGAGACAACTATTATAAACATGGAAGATGAGAATATCTTTTCTGTTACGGCCATACTGCACCGTGCTTTCTCTACACCATTCCATCTCAAAACCTATGATGCCTTTCTTTCCTGCTCGATTGTAACGTGTAAAACTATCGCTCTCTAAAAATTCAGTAATTCATCCGTGAAGGATGGAGCTATCACAAGTGACGATGGCAACAGCCGGTGAGTCAATGTGGAGTATATGACATCTAATAGGTCTTGTTGATGGTCACTATTAGACCTCTACATGACTATGATACGGTTGTTCTGAGGCATTCTTTATCGATGATGGGAGGAAAGAAAGAGAGGAATGTAGGGAGATGGGAGGGAAAAAGAGAGGAATAAAAAAGTAACTATGCATGGAGAAGTATAGATAAAGGAGCAGGGAGTGAAGGGATATTCTGGAGGCATCTAAATGTGAGAGAGTACCATACAAAGTGTCAGAGGAAAAAAAAAAAAAAAACCTATGAGAGGGTATCATAGAAATGTATGAGAAGAAAAAAAAACTGTGAGTACGATACAGAGAGAGACCTATGATTAGTCCTATTGACTCTTCGCTAATGTGTTTATTGATTTGTTGATTTTATTTGAATAACAATGGGCCACAAAATTCATGATTTTTCTAAATATCCAAGTGCAGCGAAACTACTGTAGGTCCCACAATGCCCACTCACTGGACGCCATTTTTTTTTGTCATGTGTAGCTACCTTTGGCCAATTCAATCTCCACACATACTATTCCCCTTGAACTGGGACTGGTCCTCCTTTGACACAAATCAGTTATTGCAAAAGAAAGACAAATTCATAATTCCCCCATAACTATAAAACCTTGAGGACTTAGAATTAAAGGGTCGCAATCATATGATCGTACTGTTATTGTACCCACCTCTAATCCACATCCAAATCTATCCTTCCATGTTGGGCCCTTGATTATCATGCACTCAGATTGGCCTCAGAAGAAGTGGGTCTGTATCCTAATGTAATAATATTCACGGGTGCTAATATGTAGCAAAACCACCAATGGCATTCCACGGTGAACCAGATACTCTTGTACAATTCCCCATATTCACACCAAAATTTATTTAAAAAAAAATCAAGCATTTAGTCCAGTGTCTATACCCTCTCGGCAATGCTGATCTCTATGAAATGATAATTGTATTCAGATAAAAATGACACTTGTGTTGGAAAACTATTTTTGATTCTCAGGAATAACTGCCAAAGTAAGCCCATTTTATGGGTACTTTTTGAAATAATGTTAACTGTTTTTCTCCATTATCATTTTTATAAAGTAGTTTATCTTGGAATAGCCAAAATGTGAAGATACCATGTTTACACACAAAAGTACTACTGATGGCTCATCAAGCATTCATGGGTATGGGTAGAAGATTATATAGAAGGATAAGAATGGGACTTGACATCCAGAGCCATCCATCCTGTATCGAGGACCGTGGCTTTTGAATCAAGTGGGCCTGATTTTTCTATTAATGGGTTTGAGAGAGTTTCAATAGATAGATCTAAAGCATCTGGAGCATTACACATTTCTTATACTCCTTTGGACACACGCTTGCTTTCTCCTCTGAATGGCAAATGTTGAGTGGAGTTCTCCGGACTCGATCCCACTGTTTTCAGTAGGAGGGACACCGGACATGCAAGGCAAATGTTCTCTGGACTGAATGTGCACTGTAGCTCTATATGATCTGTGCAGCTCATTTGATAATCTTGTCAGCCCACGATCTGGCATCGGGCCTAATCTTACACTAATTGAACCCTTTACTCACCGTTGGATTGAATTAAAAAATATATATAGATAAGATGCCTTTAAACATTTAAGGCCGTTAAATCAATGGCTATGATAATTTGGTTGGGCTGATTTCGTCGGCTACCGTTGTCCCTAAGTAGACCTTCTTAACTACCTTCCTCCCATTGATCGAAATGCCTCTTAGTGGGCTCAACGAGCTGGACTGCATATAAGGAATGTGCACTCTACTGAACCGGGCATGCACGCATCAATTCTCGCTAGGCGATATGTGGATGTGTCATCAGATACCAACTTATCTCAACATATCAACAAGATATTTTCTATTCCTGAAAGATAATTTTCTAAGAAATATCGGACAATATCAATTTGAGCAGACAAATCTTATATGCTTTTTGGAGGCAATCTTCTATATACCAACGGGGGTGATCAAGGCAGATGCACACCGTTCAAGGCAAAATTGGCCGGGCAATAGCATCAAATGGGCCAATTTTATAAGAGGCAAGGTCAGAATCTACGATGACGGTAAGATCAAGTAGATCAGATCTCAGGGCTGGGTTTGGCTCCCCAGTAGAACAGAACACAGCCAACAGATTGGCTGAGGCTAAAGATATTGCACCTCGAGGAAGCTTCGAAGATGGAGATCGATAGGAGCAATGACAATCAATTAGGTGTAAAGGCATAGATAAAATCATTCTAAGAGTACATTTGTGTAGTGTTGGGGGGAATGGAACTCTGGTGATTTCGGCTTTTCTGCAGAACAGATTGCCTTTCCTATCCCCCTGAACTGGCTGTAGTTTCAATGTACAATCAGAAAGAGTAGTGACAGTCAATGGTTAAGATTGATGGCCCTCAGCACGAAATGGCGATCAAGGGATGAATGGTTCTGATCAATGTCTTTGATGCCATAAAGAAAAAATATTATGGCAGGTGAGCAATGTAAAACAAGCGGCGGAAATATCTGTAACAACAAGATGTAACAAGAAGATTTTAAGAAATGAAGTCAGAATGCTTGGACAATAGTGTCAACTTCAAAATGTCATAACGTTTATTCCGAATACCATCTTGCAATGCATTGGAGTGCTTGTTTTAAAACTATCCATGTATTCTATGGAATAGAGAACTGTCAGAGGAGAAATGAGGCAAGCTTTGAAGGTCAAAATGTAATTTTCGTGCAAAATTTACTATTTACTGTGGTTTCCTATTTTTTCTTAATTTTAGGGTTTCTGAGTCCATTTGAGTCTAATTATATGGAAGCTCTGGAAAAGTAATTTAGGATTAAAACGAGTGTTTTTTGGGTTCTTTTTATAGTATTTTTTGTAATTTTTATTTTGGGAAAGTTAGGGTTTTGGATGCCGTATAAGTTATTGTTGTGTTTCCATTGAGAAAATAACACAAATCTCAATTTTTACTTTAGGGTTTCCCTACATCTTGTGGATTCAAAGTTTTGTTATTGAGTTAGGAGGATGTTCTTCTTCCATTTTTTTACTTAGGCGCGCGCGCTTTCTGCTACAATAATAAGATGTACATGTACCCTTCAAATTCGTCTACATCTAATGAGACAACAACAGATTAACACAACATTATGAGTCCTTACATACAAATAGCATTAATTGTGAGATGACAACAAATCAGAACTAATAAACCACATGGGATCCAGTTTAGGCATCTAAAAGGGACAATATAAAGGTTCAGATTGAACCTTTTCAGAAATGATTTGATTGTGCACCTTCAACCACTGGCCCTCTCCCACGCTACCTTTCCTCCTGCAGAAGTCAAAATCATTCCCCTATTCCCTTTAAAGAAAGTTCCCACCCACACTCACAACACAAATGCACCATCCTTTTACAAACGCTCCAACAAGGAGAGTTCAAATAGATTTGCTGTAGTTAAGAGATATTAAGGTTACAATGCGTTAATTAAAATAAAGACTATATTGCATAAGATACCAATGTGAGACACATGTTATATCCCAAGCATACATACCATGGCCATGGAGATCAACGGCCTTCATACGTCATGCAAGCCACCCTGGCATGTAGTTATTCACACTCGGTCCAGGTGCGGCAATCGATATTTGATCAGCTGGTTGGTACCTAAGAAATACAGAAAATTTAAGTGTAAGCTACTTTGGCTGTTCCTCGGGGAAGAAGAGTTCATCGTTTACTTCTTGAGGAAAAAGCTAACAGATACTACAGAATCTTTCTGCAGTAGGGATGGCAAGCTGCTGCTACTTGTTGCTGTTATTATTATTATTATTATACAACCCTAAAAGTATGATAAGTGCTGAATTGGAGAGTGCAACAATGCAAGAGTGATCAGTGTGAAGGGAGTGAATTGATTATAAGAGATTCCATAATTGGAATCCTACTTAACCACAGTTATCAATTAGCAGGTATGTAAATGGTATCACCATTGCCATCATCATCATCATCAAAGCTTTGTCCGAAGAAGCTTGTGACTCCGCCGATTTAGAGTTTTGGTTCCATAACATGGTCTGAGATGCCCATTGAAGGCCTTAAATTTATTGTCAAAAGTTGGGAGGCTAACCCGATATGGAGAGTGGGTTCACACGTCTCTAAGGGATGGAAGAATCCATCGCTCTGTGGTGGGGCTTGTTGTCGTCCATATGCAACCGAATGCCCATTAGGATCCCAAACTTGGTGGGGATTTGCTTGCATTCCTTCCTCCAACTGCACAGCGCAAACAAAAATTAGTCTTTGTCAAGGTCGATTTCTTCCAACTCTACTGGTTCTACTCAAGAGAAGGAAAAAGTTCTTGAGAGAGAGAGAGAAGGAAAATAATTAAGTGAGAAAGTAAAACAAAGAAAACCTGAAAATTTTGTAAATCGCAGTTTTGAAACCTGTAGAGGTGTCTACCTACCCAAACACTTCATTAAATTTTCCAACAAATCAACCATGAGACATTTATCCATCATTGTATCTGTGGGAAAATCTTCTTCTTCTTCTTCTTTTTAAGATGTGTTAATCTAGGGGCTCTTAGCTCAGCTCCTTTCGTTCTTTAATACAAACTTACCTTCTAACCAATTTAAAAAAAAAAAAGATTTGTTAATCTGATTACTGGTGTAGTTTTTTTTTTTTTTTTTTTTTTTCCAAAAAAGTTAAGGTAGAAGTCTACAATTCTCATTCTCATTTTTATCACTTACCAAAAAATACTTAATTAGGATTCCAAAACTGTGAATCCATGCCCCAAGATTTCCAAAAAGAAAGTTCAACATAGATTCTGAAAGCCCTAATCCAGTTGTCTCCAAATGTGCCTAAGAGACTTTTTGTTTGCATAAAATCATATAAGGAATTTATGGAAAATGAACTCAAGAATTATTAAAGAGGTGTGGGAGAGAAGAATATAGGGTGATGCAGCCGGGTTGCAAATGGTTCATTCCATGGTGGATCCAGACTTGGTTCTTGTTCTAGTTCCAACATGGAACCTTTTTTTAATTTTTTATTTGGTTCTGACATTAATTTTAAAAAAATGGATTTAGTTGTAAATCCAAAACCGAAATAAGATGTATATTGCATATAAAAGAGCTTAGAATTATATAAAACAATAAAATTGGCACTCGATCAAACGGTTCACTCCATTTCAATCTATCAAAGCCTAGTGCGACCCATGTAAATAGGGGGGATTGGTTTATACCGTAGGTGGCCCTGCGAGGGGGCTTATACCGTAAGATAGTAAGGAAAAAAGCTTGTACAAGAGCATTATTCATGCTCCTATACTAATGCTCCCACACAAGCTTCTCTTACTGTTTTACTTTAGAAGCCACATAGTGGAGCACACTTGGGACCCCACATATCATGGAACACGGGGGGATTGAGAGATCTAAGTCAATCTAATACCTGTAACTCATTCATCCGTGCTCCATAAGTTTAATGACTTTATATAAAATAATAAAATTGGCCCTCAGTCCAATGGTTCACTTCATTCAAATCTATCATAGCCCGGTAGGACTAATGTAAATAAGAGGGGTTGGTTTGGATGGTCCGCTTGGATGGACCAGTAGGTGGCCCCATGAGGATTCTCATACCGTAAGATAGTAAGGGAAGCTTGTACATGAACATTAATAATATATATATATATATATATATGAGATGCTCCTATGAGAAATATCTCTCACCTTAAATGAGAGATTATAATCTCTCATTTAAGGTGAGAGATATCTCTCATAGGAGCATCTCACATACTCATTTAAGGTGAGAGATATCTCTCATAAGAGCATCTCTCTCTCTCTATATATATATATCCATCTCTCACCGTAGGGTGATAAACACATAGTGGGGTAACATAGTGAGGCTGATTTTATGATCCATCTGAATCATCTGTACACATAGGACTCCCTGAAATGCAATGGATCATCAAGTTTTCATTGATCAAAATGGACTAGAGCGATGGAAATTCCATCTTAATATAAAGTCGTTAAACTTGTGGGCCATGGACGAAGGGGTTAGAGGCATGTGATTGACCCCAAATTTGATATATGGGCATCCAAAATGTCTCTCTCCGTCACCCAAGTCCCACCCTTAAAACCTATATAAATTTCTATATATATATGAATGTAATTGTCTTGTATTTGGATTCTAAGGTCGGAACATACTAGGATTCGTTTTCGATCTTAATATATTTTGAACCAATATGCATGGATTTGGACTCAAATTTGAGTTTCTCCTGGATCCAAAAATAAGTTCTAGGCCATTTTTATTCGGAAGCAGAGACTTTGAATACTTGGATAATTGAATACCCATTTGCAACCTTAGAAGTAGATTGGAGCTTCACTTTCCCATGTAATGAAATATCAAGGTAATGGTTGCATATTCATTTCCATCTTCTTTTAATGCTGTTTTCCTAAAAGAAAAGTTGATTTAATGCACTTTTTTTTGGGAGTTCGCCTTTGATTTTTGAACTACTTTTGGTATTCATGCTATGTATTCAGTTCCAATGTATTTTACTAATAGTTCTCATATAAAGGAAAATTAATGAATTTTATAATAATTTGTGGTGATTCACACATGCAAAAAATATCACAATTGACTTACTTTAGGGCTTTAATGAATTGTATGTTAATTAACAAATGAATCATTTTTTCTCCCTAAAGTTAGATTCAAATAGGGAAAGATGAACTCCACTAAAATTTTTTTTCTCCTCCTCCCTCCTTTATTCTACATCTGAGTGGGTATTTAATATTTGTGTAACATGTGAAAGGATAAAAAACAAATTTAAATCACGTACCCTCCTTTTCAGGTTCTTGTTGGCTTCACTAAGCATTTGTTCCTGCATAATTAAGAGAATGGTCAGAAAAGAAGAAAAATAAAATTAAACAAAATAAAACCCCTTGTACGAGTCTCTCTCTTGTACCCGTCGTTGGAGGTCTGCCAGTTGATCAAGCATGTACTGAGTCTGAAAGTATGAAAAGAGTTGAAAGTCAGTAATGTGGTTCAGATGATGGCTTAATCGTTTTCTGGTTGAACTAAGTCATATTTCTTATAAGAATACAATGCTAGGTTGTAATAATCTGCAAAACCTTGAGCAACAAAGTGAGCACCATATCTATGGGATCAGATAATATTGATGGTATGACACTGTGATGATTGATCTGTCCTTGGGCAATTCCGGTCCGGTTAGCATTTAGTATTAGTGGGATGTACATTTCAGTGTTCCAGCTTCCAGGTCACTCGTGGTGAGAGACCAGGTCACTTGATTGGCCTCTAGCCAATCGTATTAAATTACTTCATATGTAAAATTCATGTCTCTGTTGGTGATTTGTGAAAAACTATACCGACATTAGAGTGGAAGCTTTAAGACTTTCTATATCCATAATATAGAACCTTTTGTATTCAAGCATGAAATAGAACTTTTTGTACTTTGGATATTCATCGGTCTACTACAGGTTGGTGCATGTATTTCGGAAATTCTCTCAATTCTTGCAAATGCAAGAAACAAGAGCATGTTTCTCTCATTCCACAGAGGCTGAATATAGGGCAATGTCTTCTACCTGTTCTGAAATCTTATCGCTCCGGGGACTTTTCTCAAATTTCGGCTTTGCTCAATCCTCTCCTACTTCCTTGCATGCAGATAATATTGAGGCTATCAAGATCACTGAAAATCCTATCTTCCATAAACACATCAAACATATTGAAGTGGGCTATCACTTTATTCGGGATGAATTTAAGCGTGATGTCATTTCTTTCCCTTAAGTCCCTACTGAGTTTCAGTTGGCTGATATCTTCACCAAAGGACTTCCTCGGCCTAGACATCAGTTTCTGGTTACCAAATTGCTGTTATATGACTCACCAGCATCAATTTGAAGGGGGGTGTCAATTATACCCATCATGCGCAGGCCCAACTGGGCTCATTACTTGTATAGTAATTAGATATTGTATTCTAGTTAAGCTACATTTAGTTAAGTACTCTTTCTATATTATGGTAGCTATAATTTAGGGATTTAAGTTGTATTAAGAGACTATTAGTAGGGTATTAAACCCTTATATAGTGCGAATGAGTGAACCCTAAAAGGGGCACACCAATTCAGCCAAGGATCTTTCTCTCTTTCTCTCTCCAAGTGTTCTGCATTACATCTTCTCATAATGACAATGCCTAGTGAAATAGGAAGAGAAAAGCATATCCACATGAACAAAAAGCAACAACTTTATGGCTATGCATGCATGCCATTCTGGGACCAAAATTCAGTATTGTGCCATACATTTTAAGAAACTAACATTCTTACCAAAAAACAAAGAAGAAAGAAGAGAGAAACCAACATATTTAGTAAGCTTCTAAATGTAAAAAAGAGAAAAGAAAAAAATTAGAGAAGTACCCTTGTTGATCTGATCTGCTTCAAAGATGCATCCAACTGTTTTTCAAGAGTGTCGAGCTCCTTGCTAGTTAGAGGGCCCAAGTCTTCGCCCAGTAGATTTCTGGAGTCACCAAAATTGTTATGAACTATGTGATCATGATATCATTTTGATATACAAATTTTCTTTTCTTTCATAATAGAGGGGCTACATATGCAATTCATGTTAAACTTAATGCAGAAATAAAATGTAAAAAGTTGTCATAGATAGCGGTTAGTGTGTGACAGTTTGTTTTCCCTTGCATATAATTGCATCTTTGTAGTGGTCATTTTAGTGGGTTGGTTATTATTAGTGGTAGTGGCCATTTAGAGCATTTACAAAAATATCGAACTTACGTATAGGTAAGTGTGCATTTAGTATATTTACTACAACAGTGTGGTGGGCATTTACATGGCAATGTGAGCATTTAAGTGTGCATTTAGTATATTTACTAATGTTTCAGAAATCGTGAATTAGATAAAAACCTAGGGCGAAAACTTATCTGATCAAGGGGTTGTTGAAAAGAATTCTACAAAGTTTGCAGACAAAATATGACCATGTTGTTGCAGCAATTGAAGAGACTACGGATTTGATTCTTCTTTCTGTTGATGAATTGATAAGATCTCTTTGATTGTCCGAGGAAAGACTAAATAGATCTAAAGAAAATTCCATGGCAAGTGCATTTCACACTATTATGAATTTGTCTAAAGAGAAAGACATTGAAAGTAAGGGTGAATTAAGTAGTAAGAATTTAGCTCCAAGAGGCTGTGGTGGATGTTCTAATAGAAAAAGAGGAAAGGGTGGAAAATCTGATGGAAATAACCAAAGAAATAGTGAAGGAAAAAATAATGAGCCAAACGAGAAAAATAAAAAATAGAAAGTCCCTCCATCCTACTATTGTAAAAAATCTAATCACATTGAGGGATTTTGTGAGCTCAAAGAAAAGCATGCAAATTTTGTTAAAGAAAATGAAAAAGAAGAAACTGAGAATTTATTTCTTGCATGTTATTCAGTTCATGAATATCCTTAACATGATTGATAAATGGATATAGGCTACAATTATTATATATGAAGCGAAGTGGTTTCGAATTGAAATCAGATCCAATTTGCTCCAATTCATTTTAACTCATCAAATTTACTAATTTAATTTAGTTTGACCCAAGCAAACGGGTCGAGTCAGGGTAAATTAGGTCGGGTGAGAGATAAAGCACACTTTTTGGACCCAACCTGACCCGTGTATTTTTAATGACATGGTAAAAATTAATCATGGTATGTGCCAAGAATCGAACTCAGGACAATATGGATTTTAAAGGAGCGACCCTACCACTACACCACAGACCATCTTTTTGTTAATAGTTATCAACAAAAACTTAAAATTAGTTAATGAGGAAGGGACCCTGCCCCACTTTGGAATATTGACCAGGAGTTAAAATTTATCTAGGAGGTTTTTATAAAAATAACTATATTTTAAGGATGTTGACTCTTATAAATACTGTTGTTATTATTTTTATACTTATGCATTGTACTTTAAGTATAGATGATCAAACTTTTGATATAACTATTTTATATGATTTCCTATATAGTCATTAATTTTCTGTGACAATCATTTTACAATAAAACTAAACTCAAATGAATATATAATATATGGAATTGATCAACAAAAATAATAAGTTTCATAATTAATAAGAAAAGATAATATTATTGAAAAAAGAAAAACTCACGACAACAGCTTGGAGCTAAAGAGGAGGCGGGAAACTTTCCATGTAACTAATGTGCTACCATGCACACTTACCGAGGGAGAAAGGCTGGAGTCTAGTTTTTTTCTTTTTTGTGTGTGTGTGGCTTTAATTTTATAAATCGCGATGTAAATGGAGGGGAACATTACAATAGACCCCTTCAATTAAAAATCACAATCATTAAGACAAACGTCCTTGCTATTTATGGGTATCTCAATTTTTCACCTTATTCTGGGTTATTTCCACGGTCAAATTGATTATCTGATAAAAAATACAAAATACAGGAGTTTTCCAAATAAAGTTTCTTTTTTTTTTTTCTTTTGGTGATTTGGACTCTCCATCATGCCTTTCGTCTATTAAGAAACTGCCAATAGCATCCTATTTCTATCAAGGCAATGAGTGTTAATGGGTCCCAGTGTTTAAGTGCCACTAATCTAAGGAATTTCAAGTATTTTTGTTTGTTCTGATTATATGAATTTTTTTTTTCTTTTTAGAATGTGAAATGTCGATTTCTGGGTTGTCTGGTTTATTTAATCTTTAGTCTTTTTTATTTAATCCACTCTTGGTTCTCGGTTGTCCGGTTTCTTTTTTATCTATTGATTTTGATTGTACACTTTTTTTTAAAGAATGCAGAACTAATGGTAAAAGGAATCTCCAATAATATTGGAATATATAAATAAAGAATTAAACTCAGTCTTATTATCATCATTTTCTACTTTATCTGATATAATTCTATATCTCTATATCAACAAGAGAACTTTCTTTTTTTCCATTCATTTACTTTTAAGTTCGTTGTATTTTTTTTGAGAAACTTCAATAATATTTTTGTTTCTTTGTGTCTCCTTTTAGTACCATCTCGTGTCTCATTTGCATGCTTAGTTTAGATCAGTGTTCAATCCATTTTAAAATATGAGCATTTTGAGACAATTGGTGCAATTATTAAACATTTTAATTTGAGAGGTAAACCTTTTTTAATTCATTTACTTTTGAGTTCGTCATATTTTATTTGAGAAATTTTAATTATGTTATTTTAATATGATTTATACAAAAGCATCATCATTTTAAAATTTCTATATATTTGCAATATTTTTATGGTTCGTATTTTGTTTGGTTTTCATAGATTGTGAGTTTCTTTTTTTTCTCCTATTTTGTTTCAACTTTTGGGTATTGGTTTCTCCTTCGTTTTTTTTCTTTTAAATCACTTTTTATCATGGAATTTTTTGTGAATTCTCATTTTCCTGTTGTATTTTTTTATTTTTTTTAATGCTTATCATTATGAGTTAATTATTTATTTTACTTCCATTGGGTTCTTTAAGTTCTCTTAATAAATTTTAGTGTAAATGTTGTAAATAACTTATCTCAAATTGGCATCTTTGGTTAAGTTGTTTAAGGACTTCTTTGGATTTCTTGTCATATCATTGTGTCCAGTACCAAGATTTTATAAACTCTGTGGTCATATCCACCTTTTCTTCTCGCACCATTATTTCAATTAATATAGATTTAGAAATTCATGGATTAGAAAATTTTTTCCATTTTTAGATGTTTTGTCTTATAATGATAGACAATGAATTGAACAGATGTTTGAGATAAGGATAAGCTGTAGGGCAGTGTGTACAATTACTTTACAAATAAATATTTCTTAATGTTTGTCTCTTTAAGTGCGAGCTATTATCAATTTGCTTATCAACTGCATTGTATCAGAAGTAAGCACTAAAAGATTCCTTATCTCTATCTTTGTCTACAAATTTTGTATTACGAATGTTGTTGGTTGCTTGAGCACGGGCATCGCTTGCTAGTAACCATATGATAGGGAGTTTGGATGCTTTTATCAGTTTGGTCAAATCTGAGCAAGCTGAAAATGGGAGATGAAAATAATTGTGAAGCAGATGGTAAATGTGTCGTGAAGCTAAATTCCTATGGTTGGAATTCAATAAAAAATGTACTATTTATTCTTGATTTGGACACAAGCTTGCTTATTGTGAGAGAATTTATTTTGGATGGGTATTCTCTCATTTTTGAGGATTTGTGAAGATAAGACTACGAAAGATTTATTAGCTAAAATTTTTCTTGCTAAAAATAAGAGTTTTTTCTCTTAGTCTTAATGGTGATGAGAAACATGTATTGAAAGCAATTTGTTGGATGGGAATTAGTGCATCATAGATAAGTGCATTTGAGTTTCAGATATTTGGAGTTTTTTGTTTAAACAAAATATGGCGAATGGTTCACCTTTTATCAAGCATGTGGATTAAATTTGTGAAAGTTGCATCCTTGGAAAATATCATGGTGACGCATTTCCAAAGAGAAGTTCACGAAGAGACTTTATACCTACCAATTTAGTGCATGCGGATGTGTGTAGTCCAATGCAAATTCTTTCAATTAACAATATATATTTGGTTATTTTTGTTGATGACTACAGTAGGATGACATTAGTGTACTTTGGCAAGGAAGAATCTAATGCATTGTATGATTTCGAGAAATCCAAGAATTATGTTGAAAAAAAAAAAAGTGGTGATTTTTTAAATATTTTGCTCACTAACAGAGGGTGAATTTATTTCACATTAGTTCAAGAAGGATGAATTTATTTCGCATGACCTTGATCCTTTTGAGAAGAGAATAATATTTATAGGCAATTGACTATGAGCTACATGTCTTTACAAAATGGTATGACGGAGCATAAAAATAGGAGTCTTGTAAAACGAAAAAAGTCATGTTGAAAGCAACTACTTATTTTTGGGTTCAAGCAGTATTAGAACAGTCTACGTACTTAATCGGAGTCCCATCTCATCTGTGGAAAATATGAATGCTCTTGAAGCTTGGACTGGTTGGAAGCCAAAGGTAAAGCATCTCAAAGTATTTTGTTTAGTTGCTTTCGTTCATATTCCGAATGAGAAAAGGCAACAACTTGATGATAATAGTGTCAAATGCAAATTTGTGGGTTATAGTGTTGAATTTAAGGGGTATCAAAAAGACTTATGGTGTTAAATCTAATAGTGTCGTGATGTGATATATGATGAGCACGATGGATAGAAATGGAGTGAATCCCACGATGGATAATGATGGCAATTCTAATTCACTTACACCAGGTACTCCTTCAACACCAATTAGTTCACTTTCATCAGATTCTTCATCTTCTTCAGAACCGCCACGAAGGAAGGTGAAATACTTGTGAGAAATACATGAAAGGTATTAATTCATGTTAGACCCCAGCCCCCACTTAAATGTGATTAGTGCCTAATTAATCTTGATTAGGTGCCTAATAATTATTTTGGTTGGTTTTATGAAGGATTAATTAGATTAGTGGGGTTTGACCAAAGTTAGATAGGGCTATGACTTTTTTTATAGTTTTAACCATGCTTGTGTATTTCTAGCATTAGTGGGTCTTCACGTGCATTCCATCAAACACTTTGCTTGCATCAAGTCCTATGTGTGGACCCAAACCAATTGGACCCAACTCAACCCACATCCAGACCCTTTTCCAAGCCCAAAAACAAACCTAAGTCCTTTTCCCAAATTCTTCCAAACTGGAAGGGTTTGCATGCAGGACCCAAACTCAATTCCCATTTAGTGAACCCATCCATCCCCAACGATTTCCACTGTCTCCCTTTTATTTTCATTCTGAGTGAAGGAGATAGCCTCTCTCTTCTACCCTGCTTTTCCGTTTCTTTTCTTCTTCATTTTCATTCTTCAAGAAGTTTACGGCTAGGGCTGTGCTTGTGGGATTGGAGCTGCAACTTCACCTCCTCATCGTCCTCAAGCCATCTTTTCCCTCTCATTATCCTACATGTTGCTGGGAATCCTTCTTTCTTGATTCTTCACCTTGCTTTCTTTCAATCTCTTACTTTCATTTACAAGTGGAGAGTGCATGTGAGAAATCTCTAGTACACCATCTTACTCCCCATCTACAACATCACCAGCAAGCTTATTCCTCTTTATTTCACAGTCAAGCTTCTCAATGGGTAAGAAATCCTTCCAAATCACCCTCTCTTATTATAAGTGCCTAGTAAAACTCAATTTCATTGCATGCATGTTAATGGGTTTCCATTTATTGCATTCACCATTGTAGGATTTGTGTTGAGTTAGCATTTGGAGGTTTGCTTGCATTTGAGCTTAGAGATTGGGGACTTTTGCTTGATTTGATTCAAGAAGAGAAATTAGATTGGAAAGCACCAAAAAGAGGCAAGTAAATAAGCAATTTGAGATATATGCATACTAATGAGTCCTTGATTGAAAGTTATAATCCCTTGTATGTTAATGTCAGCCTACTGTTAATAAGATTGATATTGAAATGGGTTCTTCTTATTCTTATTTTTATTCTTTTGAGATGGGAATGGTTTTGGATTTGCATGTATGTGTATAAATGGGAGCAAGAAGGCTCAAATCCTATTTGAATGGTCTATGGAATGATCTGGGATGGAGTAGGAAGGATTGAAAAAAAGGGGTGGAAACACCGTGCAGAAATAGGTTCTGTTTGGAGAAATTTTGCCCAGAATTGGGCCAGTCGGATTGGGCTCGCTTGAGTAGGCCAGTCCAATGGGCCCAACAATGCCAACTTTGGATGGTCATAACTTTTGACCCATACGTCCGATTTTTTTGTTTCGTATATCATTGGAAAGCTCTTGGAACGTAGAAACCAATGGTACACAACTCCTAGTGATCAGAGATTGGGAGAGGAAGTTGAAATGGGGACAATTAAATCGGGCCCTATCTCTTTTGGGAAAAGGAGACTTTAATCCTAGTTTTGACCCTAGGTTGGAACCCATGGACTAAAACCTTATAATCAATCCCTGAGGATGATTGTGACAAAAATACTAAACCAATGAGGTCTTAGGTTGAGAAAGGAGTGACCTTGTAGGTCCCTAGACATGGAACCCTTAACCAATTAACTAAGTCCAATGAAAATTGTAACACATGAGAAATCTTGGGTTGATATTATCTCATGTATCTATCCGTTTGTCTAGCACTTTACCATGGGTGTTGGTTTAGAGATTTTGGTATATCACGCACACACACAAAGTGACACCAATAAAATGTAGCATGTGCATCGAATTACCTAAAGCTACATCGAAATGGATGGTTAGAGACGGCGGGTAATTATATTAGGTTTGGCTAGTAAATATCCTTTATTCTATTAATCGAATTGCATAGCATATTGTTATTGACTTACTATTGCCCTCTGATATCTCAAGGATTGTTTTTATATAGCATTCGTGTTATTCTCTCGTAGCATTGCTATTGTTTTAAAATTGTATTGTGTATGGAATTGATAAATTGTAACGTCCCACGAAGTCAAGATCCTACCCAGAGGAGGTGAGACCGAAGGTCAAGATCCTACCCCGAGGAGGTAAGACGGAGTGAAAGTGAATGACCAACCGATTGTCATGATCCTACCCAGAAGAGGTGAGGCCCTGAGTCAAGATCCTACCCCGAGGAGGTGAGACGGAGGTGGGTGTACGTAATTGAATCGAATGAGTCGGCACTACTTAGCTTCGACCGGATGATACTCGACGGGGTTGACTCTTGGTTTAGATTTTGTATGTCACTGCAGTAGACAGCTTGGAGCACCGGAACTCGAAAACTGGGTAGCCAGGAGGACATTTAGCCGGGCCCCGGGTGACATCCCAAAATGCGTGCTCGCTATTAAGGGAGGATTGAGCAAATGTAGTAACTAACTAGAATGTAAGTATTGTTTTGTGATTCGATAAAGCATGATTTATTCTTAAACGCATAATGTGCCTAGTTTCCGATTATTTGACATCGTTTAATTTTCTGTCAATAATTCCAATTTGATATAATATGTGATATATCTTAATTGCTCATATATATTGTTGAATTGTCGTATTCATGGTGCTACACTTGGTGTCACAGGGATTCAAGATACCGAAGGGAATAGCTAATAACCCTTCAGACTAGAGATTTGATAAGTAAGGTTCATGGTTAGCTTTAACCGCTGGAGTACGTACAAGTGTGGTAATTATGACATGAAACTAGATAGTTAATCTTGCACTTAGTTTAAGTATGCATCTGAAGGTTTAAATTATTAACTTTGTTATAGACTAATTATTATATAACAGTTAGATTAAGAGACTGCTCATGGCTTTGTTATTGATGATAGACATGCTTCCGCAAATAAATGTTCAATGACAGGTGTTGTGAGTAATTCTCACACATGCAAAGTGGAGTTTTCTCCTTCATGAATTCGGACTTGATTTAGAACATGTGCGAGTTCACAGGAGTACGCGTGTCACACCTCAGAATCCACCCTAATTGGGGAATTCTTGGATCCGGGATGTGACATTTGACCCAAGTTGTAAAACTAAGTTGATTTCATAAAGCACGTATTGACATTCTACCGGTGCAGGTTCTCATTCCCATGGTGTGAGCTTCCTCAAATCAAACAGTCCTTCCCATTCCCTTTGTCCGGTTTCTCCCGTCTTTGCTAGCCGAAGATCTCTCACCTACCCTCCAGATCTCACCCCTCAATCCTCCTGCCCTATCAACCAGCACGCTTCTTCTTCCTAATCCCCGTTCTACTCGAGCTGTAGCCCTAGCACCAACTTCGGTTTCAATCGAACCCCCGACTGGTCCCTCTCCACCCCTGTTATCCATAAAGCAGATCTCATCCTCTGGACCAAAACCCCCCTCTGGACTTGAGCCCCCCTTGCTACCTTATCCAAATCAGGGTCCCACTGGAGAAGCTCTAAAATCTCCAGGAAAATCAACAAGTCTACTCCGCCAAGTACATCTGCAACGGTCTTTGAGCTTCTAGGCACAAATCAGCTTCAACTCTGGACATCTCCTGCTGCAGGGCTTTTAGGTAAAGCTTCAGCCCCCACTTTGGTTTGGGATCCTTCACTAATTCGACTTGGCTAGACAGATTTGTGGATCCTATTGTTACTCACCTTCCCAGGCTATCCTCAAACCACAGTCCCCTCCTTTCTCATAGAAAAAGATCTCCCCCAAACAGTACCCCCTTCTAATTTGAAGAGATGTGGCTAAATCACAACTCTTTCAATACAGTTGTTGAGGAGAGCTCGTAAGTAGAAAATCCTTTAAGGCAATCTTAAGGCTTGGAATTTCGTCACCTTTGGGCAGTTGAAAAGGAACATAGAAGATGCTGAAAAAGTTGTTCTTCAGGCGCAATTGGCTTACGATACTCAGCCCAATGATCAGCTCCTTCTAGATTTAAATCTTGTGAAGTCTACCCTGCATAATTGACTTAATACTGAATCCATTCATTGGAAGCAAAAGGCCAAACTCAGATGGCTCCTAGACGGGGATCGTAACACAAGATTCTTCCACCAATCGACCAAGTCAAGAAGCAAATTTAACTGCATTGATAATATTATGGTGGACGGTACTCTCCTTGAGGATGAAGAGGACATCAGAAATCAAGCTTGCCTTCATTTTACTCAGCTGCTGCAACCCACTAGCCCTAGCGCTATTCCTGATGAAGCTCTCTTTGATCAAGCTAGCCCTTCCCTTAATGTTGATCAAAACCAATCCCTGGTGGCAATCCGCTGCCTTACTTTTTGAAGAGAAACAGCTCCCCAGGCCCAGATGACTTCTCAGGGGTGTTTTTCACAAATTGTTGGCAAATAGTTAGCTATGATGTGATTTAGGCAGTTACTCATCTTTTCACCACAGGTAGACTTCTCAGGGCTACCAATGTCTATTTCCTAACTCTCCTTCCTAAAACCAAATCCCCAGCCACTTTCTCAGACTTTCGCCCCATCAGCCTCCTCAATTTCACTTACAAAACCATTTCCAAAATCCTAGCCACAAGGCCGTCAGGCATCCTCCCCCAGCTAAGCTCAAACCACCAATCTGCCTTTGTGAAAAGCACATCTATCCATCATCATACTGCGTTGGCCCATGACCTTTTCCGAAGCTCAAATCCAAGACCAGAGGAGGTACTATTTGCATGAAGTTGGATGTCTCCAAGGCTTTTGATAAGATGAGTTGGAACTTTCTCTTTAGAGCCCTCAATTTCTTCAATTTTTCTTCTAAATGGATCAACCTCATGAGATGGCTTGTTTGCAGCAGCAGAGGCTCTGTCCTTGTCAACAAAAGTCCCTGTGGTTTTTTCAGTTTAGCCTGTGGCCTACGTTAGGGTTGCCATTTGCCTCCCTATCTTTTCATTCTTGTAGAGGAGATCCTCAGTCTTCGGGTAGAAAGATTAAGGAAAGATGGCGCAATTACTCCCATATCCCCAGTCCTCTCCACTCCCTGTCATCTCCTCTATGCAGATGATATATTGCTCTTCCTCAAAGCCAAAAGGATAGATCTCAGTAGGCTTTTAGCTGTCATCAGATCTTATCAAGCCTCCTCTGGCCAGGTTATCGACCTTCAAAAAAGCCAGCTTTTCTTAGGAAATTGCAATGTAAGGAAATCCCATATGGTCAAAGAGCTTCTCCACATTCCACTAGCAGCCTTGCCTACAGTCTACCTTGAGGTTCCTCTCTTCCTCGGAGGTGCTCGCCACTCTCACTTCACCAAAATCATAGATTCTATTAGATTAAAGCTTGCTTGCTGGAAAAAAAAATTCCTTTCTTTTGCGGGTAGACTAATCCTATTGAAGCATGTCCTTGGTTCTATACCTATGCACATTGCTTTGGTCATCCCTCTCCCAAGCAGGACCTTCCTTCTAATTGAAAGACAAATGAGAAATTTCCTTTGGTCTGCTGATCCAATCAAGTCCAGAAGCAACTATGTCAGGTGGGAGATGATATGCTTGCCCAAGTCCGAGGGTGGGCTGGGCCTGAGAAGGTTAAAGGAGCTAAATGAAAACTGCCTGCTTAAGTTGGGCTGGACTATGGTGACAGATTCCTCTCTTCGGGCCAATAGGTTTAGAGCTAGATACTGCAGGAACAACTCAATTTGGCATCTAAGTATCCCCGAAAATGGCTCCACTATTTGGAAAAAGATAAGATCTCTATCTCCTCTTCTTTAAGGCAACAACAGATGATCAGTGGGAAATGGGAAGTCTATCAACCTCTGGCATGACAATTGGAAGGCAATGAGACAATTTCCTCAAGGTTCAACAACATTAAGTTCTCAGAGAATGATCTAGTCTCTGACTTAATTTTAGATGCAGATTGGCTCATTCCAAGCCAGTTGCCTCTTTCCTTGAAAGAGTTTCTCTCCCAAGCTGCTAATTGACACGAGCTCAGAAAAGAGAAATATTGGATTTGTAATTCTGTGTCTCTGTTTGAGATTCCCATTCATTATATAGACATTACATGCCTTGTTTAGGCTACAAATCAGTAATCACAATCTAATTTACATACAGATATGATCTGTACAATCTTTGATTATATCCTACATATATTATAGCTGGGCTGGATATAAGTGGGCCTGGATTTGTACAATAAGAGAGTGAACTGGGCTTCTTGACACCCCCCCCCCCCCCCCCCCCCGCCCCTCAAGTTGATGCTATTGAGTCAACAAGCAACAATTTGCAAACCAAGAACTGATGACGTGGTCTTGGCAAGTTCTTGGTAAAAATGTCTGCAACTTGAAGTCCGATGATATATGTGGAAGAGTAATGGTGTCTGTTTTAAATTCATCCCGGATATAATGACAATCCACCACAATATGCTTTGTACGCTCATGAAAAATAGGATTTGAGGTAATCCGAATGGCACTAGTATTATCAGCATAAAAGGGTGTTGGAGATGTTTGAGGAAAGCCAAGCTCAGACAGCAATCCACGAAGCCATACGATTTTCAAAGAGGCGGCAAACATAGCACGATATTCAGCTTTGGTGGATGATTTGGACACTTTATCCTGTTTTTTACATTTCCAAGCGAGCAATGAGTCCCCTAAGAACATGCACCATCCTGTCGTTGATCTCTTGGTATCCGAACAACCAGCCCAATCGGCATCAGAGTATGCTGTAAGAGATAGTGTGTTACCAGCGGGAAAGAACAAACAACGAGTCGGAGTGCCAAGAATGTAACAAATAATGCGTCGGACATCATTTAGATGTAAATGACGTGGTTGCGTCATAAACTGGCTAACAAGGTTGACAGCATGAGAGATATCAGGGCGAGTAATTGTGAGATATACCAAGCTGCCTACTAATTTGCGATATAAGGTGGCATCCGAAAGAAGATCTCCCGTATCTTGAGACAATTTAACATGTACTTCAAGAGGAGTATCAACCAGCGTAGAGTTCTATAGACCGGCCATCTCGATGTGGTCCAATGCATATTTATGCTGATCAAGAATTAAGCCTTTTTCTGAGTGATGAACTTCCAAACCCAAGTAATAGGTAAGGGGACCTAAGTCCTTCATATGGAATGATTCATTCAGTGAGGCTTGAAGCCGACGAATCATCGAAGAATCAGTTCCATATATGATTACATCATCCACATAGACCAGTAACACAGTAATCCCAGTTGACATGTGATGAAGAAAGAGAGAATGGTCATATGGACTCTGTTGAAAATGAAGTCGAAGAAGGATATCTCGAAATTTTTCGAACCAAGCTCTATGTGCTTGTTTGAGACCATAGAGGGATCGACGTAAGTGAGCAACTTCATCACTAGAAGAACTCGAAATACCAGGTAGAAGTTTCATGTAGACTTCCTCTTTTAGATCACCATGCAGAAAGGCATTCTTGACGTCGAACTGATAAAGAGGCCATGACTGTGAAGCTGCAATTGCTAACACAAGACGAACCGTAGTCATTTTTGCGATCGGAGCAAATATCTCATCATAGTCAATACCATATTCTTGGCGATTACCAAGGGCGACTAGGCGTGTTTTATGACGATCCAATGAGCCAT
This sequence comes from Camphora micrantha, assembly GCA_003546025.1. Taxonomy (NCBI): domain Eukaryota; kingdom Viridiplantae; phylum Streptophyta; class Magnoliopsida; order Laurales; family Lauraceae; genus Camphora; species Camphora micrantha. Next base: position 33,032,175 of record QPKB01000003.1, on the reverse strand, counting down.
TAGGTTTAAGCTTGATGGAAAAAACCCATTTACAGCCAATGGGTTTTACATGAGATGGACAGGACACAATATCCCATGTGTGATTTGCCCGAAGAGCATCTAACTCTTCCTGCATGGCTTTCTTCCAACAGTCATGTTTCACTACTTACGAATACGAGTTAGGAATAGGAACAGTAGATAAGGCAGCAAGTAAAGAAGTGTGAGTGAAGCCATATCTGTCTGGGGGACGAGTGTGGCGAGTGGACTGCCGAAGTTGAATAGATGTTGGAGCAGGAGCAGAAGAAGGATCAAAATCTGGTGGAGGATCAGGCGGCGGGGAATGATCCGTAGGGAATGGCAACTGTGGAACATCAATGTGACGTCGCCTTTCATAGACGATAAGAGGTGGAGCAACATCATCAGTAAAATTGGGTAAGAGGGAGACAGAAGGAGATGAATCTTTATGATTTGAAAAGAAAAATTGATTTTCCAAAGAAAAAGACATTCCGAGAAACTCGGATGTGATCAATGACTGGATCATAACAAAGAAAGCCCTTTTGGTGAGAAGCATAGCCCAGAAAAGCGCACTTCGTGGAATGAGCTGTCAGCTCTGTCCGTTCAGTCGGAGGAAGATGAACAAAGCACACACAACCAAAGGTGCGCAAATGAGTGTATGTCGGCTGTGTGTTGAAAAGTCTATAATATGGAGATTGATAAGATAGCATCTGTGTTAGTGAACTGCAGTAGCTAATGCTTCTGGCCAAAACTTAGCAGGAACCGATGATTCTAAAAGGAGGGAACGAACGGTATCAAGAAGATGCCTGTTTTTCTGTTCAGCAATTCCATTCTGTTGAGGAGTATATGGACATGATCGCTGTGATAAAATCCCTTTGGTTTGCAAGAAATTTTGAAACCGTTGGGACATATACTCCCCTTCTGAATCAGAGCGAAGAATCTTGATACTTGTAGAAAATTGATTCTCAACATAAGCAAGGAATTTTGTGAAAACATCAAAGACTTCCGATTTGGAATGCAAAAAATATACCCATGTGAACCGACTATGATCATCCATAAATGTGACAAAATATTTGTAGTTAGTATGAGAAATTACGGGAGTAATTCTGCATACATCACTATGAATAATGTCAAAACATGCAGAAGCCACAGAATGATGCATAGGAAAAGGAAGTATCTTACTTTTACTAAGTTTGCAAGCTGCACAATCAATAGAATGAAAAGAGACTTTATTATTATGGATGATCCCATTATTCAACGTGAAAGATAACATCTTAGCGTGAGGATGGCCTAATCTGTTGTGCCAGAGCCTCCAAACATCCTGAGAAGATAAACTAGAGAAAGCAAAATCATTTTTATTAGGAGCGGGAGAAGACAAGTGAATAGGAAAAAGATGACCACATTTAGGCCCCTTCGCGATCACTTTCCCCGACACTTGATCCTGCACGACACAACCAGAGCGAAAAAAGTGGACATTACAACCATCATCAACAAGCTATCCCACAGAGATAAGATTGGTGGTTAAAGATGGAGAAAGAAAAACATGTTTTAAAGGCATAGAATTTGAAGCATCACCGACGGCAATAATGGGAAGATGTTCGCCTACCGCAGTATGAATTTGGAGATCACCAGTATACTTTTGAATATTAGAAAGATTAGCGGGAGATGAAGTCATATGATTGGAAGCACCAGAATCAAAATACCAAGGGGTGGATGCAATTGGATGATTACCTAAAATTCCAAGAGCTAAAAAAGCATTAATGATCATTTGTTGGATAGCCTCAGGAGTGATCGAAGGAGGGGGGCTAGAAGTAGGTGGTTGTGAAGACATGACTAGTGGAGAAGCAGCAGCATCAGAAGAGGCAGTTGAAGTGGTAGTATGATAGGCTCGAGAAGTGCGATTTTGTGGCCTCTTTCTGCATTCAGTAATGACATGCCCATTTGCTTTGCAGTAATTGCAAAATTTCTGTTTGCACTATGATGCATAATGATCAAACGACTTGCAACCATAGCACTGAACTTTGCTTAAGTCGCGTCCCTGAGAGTTTCCTTTAGCAGCATAGGCCGCCTGATCTAAAGAGTGGCTATTAGTAACATAAGCAACCTCATGAGGAGGAGTGGAGACATGTTGTTTCAATGCATGTTGAGTTATTTGGCTCTGTTCTTCACGCAGAAGTTCATTAAGACATTCATCTAAGGAAGGAGAAAGGACCCTGCTCATAAGACTAGAACGGATAGCTTCATATTCCGGTCTTAATTTCATAAGAAACTGGTCGCGATGACTGATGTCCTGTAGTTTCTGAATCTTTAAAAGTGTCGCATCAGACACTTTAGCATATTTTATTTCATCATATTCAGCCCACAAATTCAGAAAACCGAAGTAATAATCTTGAATGGAAAAAGTGCCCTGAGAATATTGAGCAATCTCAAGCTCAAGTTGATACTGACGAACAGAGTTCCCCTGATGATAGACTTTCTTCAAATACTCCCACATACCCTTGGAAGTTTTGTATAGTTTGAGATTGGGTATGTACTGAGGTTCCACAGATCCAAGTATCCAGGTCTTGATTTTGGCATCTTTAGTATTCCAAGATAAAAAACTTTTGTCATCATCTTGGGGCTTCGGATCTGTTCCAGAGATATGTCCCCACAATTCCCTGCCTTCCAAGTAAACTTGAAATTAGTAAGACCATGAGGTATAATTTTTCCCATTGAACTTAATTAGTGTAAGTTTAGATTTCTCCATTAGTCTCAATAGATTAAGACAGATCCACAATAAACAATCTAAACAAGGAAACCAAGAGGCTGTAGATATAAATCTGGCAAGAGAAATAGCAGCAGCAGAGCCAAAAAATTCCACAAAACAATGCAGAATATGAAGAAGCAGAAGAATGCACAGAACCGTGCAGAATACCCAAAACGAGCCTTGTCGTCAGTGGAAGAAATTCCACGTGGGCCCCACCAGATGATCTATGGACAGATCAGAAGCTGGGGATGGAAGAGCTGATGATTTTTGCAACTATTGGAAGAAGTCCCACTCAAAACGGATGAAAATCCACAATTTTGAACAGCTGTGATGAAAACCTTGGGAGAAAACCGAAATACTAAAAAAAATGGTAGATGGCCTACCTCTGATGAGCCAAAATTGCTGGAAAAATCACCATAAATAAGAGGAATACCAGGCGACCCTGACTGGCTTATTCCACTGTTGCCGTGAGGTCGATCTCAGGTGGGCCACGTTTGATCCAAGATGATCGGAGATGATCAGCGATGATCAGACTGATGAGAGGCTTCTTTAAAGGCTTCCAGAGATGGAAGATGAACTAGGAGGGATCTATGGACCCCTATATCTTGAAGAGAATGAAACACCAAACCATACAAGACCATACGATTGTTATCGAAGATGGCTCTGATACCATGACACAAGCTGAAAAAAGAGAAATATTGGATTTGTAATTCTGTGTCTCTGTTTGAGATTCTCATTCATTATATAGACATTACATGCCTTGTTTAGGCTATAAATCAGTAATCACAATCACTACAAGAAATCTAGGCTGTTGTGACGAAATTTGATGACGAAATTTTTTTTTTGTCTTTAAAGAACACCCAAAGAGGACGAAATATAAATTTTGTCGTTTGTTTTCATTTTTTTCAAAAGTATAGGAGACGAAACAAAATTTCGTCTGCAAAAATAAGGCGCCAACTTCATTTGCGTTGGCGCCAATTATTTTAGCTCATTGGAGACGAATATTATTGTCACAAAATATTATTTTTTTTTTGCGACGAACGTAATTCGTCACTAATAAGGATAAGTTATGGAAGACGAACATATTTCGTCACCAAAATAAGGCGCCAATTTCATTTGCTTTGGCACGAATTATTTTAGCTCATTGGAGACGAACATTTTCGTCACAAAATATAATTTTTTTTTGCGACAAACGTAATTCATCACCAATAAGGATAAGTTATGGAAGACGAACATATTTCGTCACCAAAATAGGGCGCCAATTTCATTTGCTCTGGCGCGAATTATTTTAACTCATTGGAGACGAACACTTTCGTCACAAAATATAATTTTTTTTTGCGACGAACGTAATTCGTCACCAATAAGGATAAGTTATGGAAGACGAACATATTTCGTCACCAAAATAGGGCGCCAATTTCATTTGCTTTGGCGCGAATTATTTTAGCTCATTGGAGACAAACATTTTCGTCACAAAATATATATATATATATATATTTTTTTTTTTTGCGACGAACGTAATTCGTCACCAATAAGGATAAGTTATGGAAGACGAACATATTTCGTCACCAAAATAGGGCGCCAATTTCATTTGCTCTGGCGCGAATTATTTTAACTCATTGGAGACGAACACTTTCGTCACAAAATATAATATTTTTTTTTTGCGACGAACGTAATTCGTCACCAATAAGGATAAGTTATGGAAGACGAACATATTTCGTCACCAAAATAAGGCGCCAATTTCATTTGCTCTAGCGCGAATTATTTTAACTCATTGGAGACGAACACTTTCGTCACAAAATATTTTTTTTTTTGCGACGAATGTAATTCGTCACCAATAAGGATAAGTTATGGAAGACGAACATATTTCCACTACAACAAACTGCACTTTTCCAGACACTATTTGCCGACGCAGTGAAAATTTGCGTTGGCAAAAGTCTTATTTCCAACGCATAATTGGACTGCGTTGGCAAAAGTCACAAAAATTGCTACTTTTACCGATCACTACAACAATTTGAATTTTTCCAGGGCGTTTTTCCCCGGCGTTACTATAAAACGCCGGGGAAAGTATACCTTTCCCCGGCGAAAAAATGTTATTTCGCCGGGATATGATAATGTTTTCCCGGCATCGTATTTTCGCCGGCAAAGGTCCAATCTTTCCCGGCGAATTATTATTTTCGCCGGCAAAGATAGTGTTTTACCAGCGTAAAAAATATCGCCGTAAAAGGCTAATTTTTTGCCGGCGAAATACCTATATCGCCGGCAAAGCTCCATTTAACCTTGCCCGGCACATTAATTTCGCCGGGAAAGTCTTTTACTTCCAGTATTTATTTTCAAAGGAATAAAAAATAAGTGGAGCCCTAACATTTTCTATTTCCCGCACCCCCTCTAACTCAATATCCCTTTCTAGCATCCCTAGCCTCTTTCTTTAAATCGTGTTCGAAGCTGCCCCCTTTCCACTTCTAGCGTCCCCGCCTTTTTCTCTAAATCGTGCATCTCTCTCTTTCTTCATCTTCAACTCTACTGCATTGTCTTTTTACAACCCTCTTTCTCTTTCTCTTTTGCATTAGTGTTTGGGGTTCATCTCATTCTAGTGCGTTTGATTTTCTCCACCAGCGTCGACGCGTTGCAGCCGGCCGTCACTCGAGAAGATGGCCCCCTCGAGATCTGGCTTGTCTCTCCCGGCTCCGTCGAATGGCATGCTATTCTATGTGTCCGCACACCATCCAAGGCAATTCCGATTCTAGAGTTTCTTCCCTCGTCTATTCTCATCCAGCATTGACGGTTCGATTTCAGAGTGGTATCTTTTCTCCTTGAAGCAAAAGGTATTTATTCAAATGCCCCTTAGATCACAATCGATTTACAAGTTTTTTTTTTCTTTTTTGAGAGGTTATTACTGCTCTGGTTCTGTTGGTTTGGGGTATTTTTGGATTGAGAGTGAGATGGGATAAAAACCTTATTTCTCCTTCTTCTTCTTGTTCGTCTACTTATTTGTCTATTGAGAGATTGAGAAGAGAAAAAGGGAGAAAAGAGAGTGGATTGAATCCACTACAACAAAAAGCACCATTGGTGACACCCTTTGGTGACAAAAAATCAATGTTGACACGGAACGCATATGAAGGTGACAAAAAAAAAAATTTACTTGTCACGGAAAAGCTTTAACCAAGGTGCCAAATAAAGAGGAGATTTAGTGACAAAAAATTTTGTCACCGAAAGACAATTTTAGGTAACAAGTACAAACTTGTCACTAAAAGATCTAAATTTTGCGCTAGTAGGCTCCTCCTCATTTAGGCGCAACGTCGTTTTATGGAGGCAATAAAAATAAGCTTAGTTTTTTTGAAATGTCGGCAAAGTTTAATTTTATTTTTAGGAAAATTAAAAATTAGAGGACTTTACATACGAATTTTATTTTTACTAAAATTTATTACCGATGTTTAATATAAAACGTCGGTAAAGGTTGTTGACTTTTTACTTATTTTTAAATAATAAAAATAATATCATTTTTATCGACGAGAATTCCTTTTTCGAGACGAAAAATAAATGTCGGTAAATCCACTTTTTTTCCCCTCTCCCGCCTCCCACCAGAAGCCCTCTTTTATCTCTCTCTCCCTCTCCCTCTCTCTCTCTCTCTCTCTCTCTCTCTCTCTCTCGATCTGCGCTTCTTTGTAACACCCCTAAATTCCGATCTGCGCTTCTTTGTAACACCCCGAAATTCCAAGGTTGTAATTAGCTTAGTTAATTGTGCTTTAGATAATTAAGCTCGTTTATAAGCCAAACATGTTCGATTAATTATTAGGATCTCGCGTGCGAAGTTGAGTTGAGATCCAAACCCGTTTGGGTACGGTAGGGGTGTGTGTCGCCATTTTCGAAAAGTTCCAAGGGCTTTTTAATATTTTCCGCTTTTCAAGATTTTGACACCATCGGGTAGATTACCTAATTTCTCGAACTTTGTCATTCTGTTGCATCTTGATCCGGACCCTCGAACCCGACCCAAAACCTGACTTGACCCAGACCCACCTAAATTATTTTATTAATCTCCTAAAAGTCAAACCCTAACCCCACTTAACATACTCCCATATGGACCCACCTCACTCACATCATACCCCACCCATTTTTATCCCACGTGCAAGCCCCCTCCCATTACCCATTTCCCCCCTTTTCTCATTTAGGTCAAAACCCATCTTTCCCTCCATTCTTCTTTCCACTCCACAACACAGCAAAGCAGCCCCTTCTCCCCATTTTTCTTCTTCTCTCATTCTTCCTCCCTCCCTCACGGCTTGCTGCCTCACGCCGTCGGACCACGCCGTCGCCACCACCACCAAGCTCTCCTTCCCCTCTTCTCCACTATCTCATCTCATCTCCCATCTCTGATTTCTCTCACTCATCTCTCCCTCTCCCAAACCGTTGCCTCCCCATCGTCCCGGCACCATCATCGTCACCGCCGGACTCACCTGCGGCGCCACCAGCCACCGGCGAACCCAACCCACTCCATCTCTCTTTATTTCCGCCATTTTCCATTTCTCTCTTTCTCTCCCTCCTTCCCTGTTTCTGTCTTTCATTCTCTCTGTTTCTCTTTTTTTCTTTGTTTCTCTCTCTCTCACTCCTCCCTGCCAACGAAAATTACCCCCACCCATCCACCATTTCTCTCTCTCTCTCTCTCTCTCTCTCTCTCCACTCACTGCCCACGAGAGTAAACCCCCCTCTCTCATTCATCTCATTCATCTCACCCATCTCACCCTTCTTGACAAATCATTCGAGGGCTGATGGATTGTGTTGGAGAAGGACTGAGAAGGTAAATATTTCAAATTCGGGTTCTCATTATCCACTTCTTCTGTAGTAGATCTTGTTCGGAATCTTTAAAGAAAATGTAAAATTGCCTTCTTTTGAGTGCTAGTAAGTAGATCTGAACATATGGCAGATTGAAGCTCAAGAAAATGAGAGAAGAGCACAAAATGCATTTTTTCAGCTTGCGACTCAGATGTTCATGATTTTAGCATATAGCAAAGTGGTAAACATCAAAGTAACTGAATTCATGTTTCCTTTTTTATGAATTACATTTTCTATCTTATCTGTTCGAGGTACTTCATCCTAGTTCTCAAGCTTTGGGTTTTGTAGTTTATTTTTAATATGTCCTGCATCATGTTGTAGTGGGTGACCGTAAATTCATAATACCAGCATTATGGGTGGGTTGCTCTGCTTAGTCTTTATTCATCGCCATCAACATTACTTCCATATAGGTATGTGTATGAATAAAGAAAATCTACTTTATTTTTGTAAAAGGGTTCTCTCATTCATAGTTACCTAGTTTGTTCAGAAGGCCTTCAAATTGGGAATAGTTCATTTTGAAAAATGTGCAGTTTGATTCACGAATTAATCTCACATAGTTCTTTGAGTCAAGTCCTTTAAATCCATCAGTGGTTCCTACCTAAAAATCCATGCTACTTAAATGTACTTGACACCTATGTACTAGCATTAATCCATTTCTAACTCCAGTCAGAGTTGCCCCACCTTAAGATTGATCACCAGTAACACTTGGAATTTCACTTTGCTTTTTATTTCTCATGTGTCTTTAATGTGATCAAAGTGATTGTGGGCTACCGCGTGTTTCACACTTAATCCAATTGATAATGGGCTCAACTCTGATTGAAGTAAAATCGCACCTTGAATAAATGTAAAGAACGGTTATTTTGAGTAATTTAAATTTTAGATATGAGCTCTAGTGATGAATTTATTTCATGGGACAAGATAAATTGGTTCATTGAATTTGTCAAACTCGGAACTCTGAATCAGATGAATTGAGAATCGAACAAAATGAACCTACTCAATCAAATTTTATGATCAAGCTTTGCCTCTAATTACAAATTGCGAATTTGAATAAGATAATTGAATTGTGACCGGAACTGAGAAGATGTGCATTAGAACTTCCGATAGATAAAAGAACTTCAGATTGATAAAAAGTGGATGGGCTGTATGGCGGTGGGTTGCATGTCACATATGATCATACATAGATTCATTAATATGCATCTTCCTATCTTAAGGTTTCTTGTGGTTTTGTTATGGTTTTGCTATATAGTGGATGGAAGATGGCTATGGTGGATGTTTCATGTTGGGATTTGTGAAGTGGGTTTTATTATGTAAAGTGGTTATGATGTATTGTGTCTGTTTGGCTGGAATCAGATTAATACAGAGAGGTGGGTTATTATGTAAATGTTGGAATGATTTAAATGCTGCTCATGATAGGTAAAATTGTGTTATTTCATCTCCACTCTTAGTGAAGTGGGTTGAAGGGTATACATATTTTTGAAAAGGAAGTTAGAGTTATAGTTATAAAAGGAAGCTAGGTTTTATGTACATGAATGGAAATGGAAGTTGGATGTGTAATGGTTTTGTAATTTTACATGAGTTTTTAGTTGGTAATTTTAACTTAATTTTGAGTTTTGTACGTGTTGCTAAATTTAGTTCAATTGAATCATGGAATGGACATGGATTTTTTGGTCTATAATTAGATTGTTGTGACCTTCAGGTTTGGAATGGTGGTACAAGTTGAAAATGCATGTACAGGTTTTGGAATATGTGTACAGGTTGCTAAAGTTCATGTTCAGGTTATTTGATTATATGAACAGAGGTTGAAAGTTGTGGAGTGGAATTAGATGTTACAATTTAATTTATTCATATGACAGAGGTTGAAAATTGTAATGAACTGATAGAATGTTGGATTTGAACTGAAGTTGCAGTCATTTTCTAAAAGTTATTAAGGGTGGAGTTTGCTGCAGGTGGGGTCAGTAGCATTTGGAGGGAGTACATGTTATAGTTGGATAGGAGAGAGAGAGAGAGAGAGAGAGAGAGAGTGGATAAGTTTGAATATTTTTATTTGTTGGTATTACAAAATCTTCCATGTCTGTTTGTGTACAGCTTTAACATCAATTTCTCTGATTTTTTTTTTTTTTATGAAAATGTTAACATGCAATGAGTTTGTATTTGTGATGTTTTATCTAAATGTTAACATGCAATCTGTTTGAATTTTTTTTTTTTTTTTACAAGGATGATTTATTCTATAGTTTCACTAAAGGGTGCATATGACATTCTTAATCATATGTTAATCTTCCTCTTTTTTTATGCAGATTGAATGAAAATTGAAAAACAACTTTTGTTGAAAAAGTCCATGCAGCTAGCTAGGATGCAGCCAACTTGAAGGCCAAGTATGCAGAGTACAATGTTTGGCATTTAAATGTTAGTACAGAGTAGAATCCCTTTATGGTGAATGACCACTTCTCTTACCCAGTGATTCTCCCCTATGTATTAGAAGATAAATCTGATTGGTTGATAGACCATTGTGTACTAGATATATGCTTTCTTCTTGTGTATGTTGGCTGCCCACCACTTTAGAAATCCTACTGTGACTCTTCTCTTATCATGCAACAGTACTATGAGTTGTAAATTGCATATGAGGTGGATGTGTGATGTATGGATATTCAAATATTATAAATTTAATATTTGAGTTCATGATAGTCTATTGATTTCAATTTTAGATTTTGTAAATCATTTGGTGATTGTTTTCTATGAATGTGTATAGGTGTGAATGTTACAGTTTATTAATAAAATTATTTCGTCTCTATTTCTTATATTTATGACAAAATATATTTTACTCTAATTTTTTCCGTTATTGACAAAATATTTTGTCGTTAATTACTTATAAGTATGTTACCACAGAGTCGATTGGATACAAAAAAAAAAATCGTCATCTACTGGTACTTTCTTTGACAAATTTTTATCGTCTTCCTTTATATTAAACGCGACAAAATTATTTCGTCTCTATTTCTTATATTTATGATAAAATATTTTTTACTCTAATTTCTTCCTTTAATGACAAAATATTTTGTCATTAATTAGTTACAAGTACGTTCCCACAGAGTCAATTGGAGACAAAAAAAATCGTCATCCACTAATAGCTTCTTTGACAAATTTTTTTCGTCTTTCTTTATATTAAACGCGATAAAATTATTTCGTCTCTATTTCTTATATTTATGACAAAATATTTTTGACTCTAATTTCTTCCTTTAATGAAAAAGTATTTTGTCATTAATTAGTTACAAGTATGTTCTTGTAGAGTCGATTGGAGACAAAAAAAATCGTCATCTACTAGTAGTTTTTTTGACAATTTTTTTTCGTCTTCCTTTATATTAAATGCGACAAAATTATTTTGTCTCTATTTCTTATATTTATGATGAAATATTTTTGTCTCTAATTGCTTCTTTTAATGACAAAATATTTTGTCACTAACTACTTACAAGTATGTTCCCAACAGAGTGTATTGGAGACAAAAAAAATCGTCACAAATTTATCTTTTTCAATGACGAATTTTTTTTTTCGTCACCAAGACCTTTTAGCGACAAGGCTTTGGCGACAAAACGGGTGACGAAAAATTTTCATCTTAATTAGTTTTGGTGACGAAATATGTACATCTTGGGACAAATTTGTGTCGTCCTTAAACCCCAAATTTCTTGTAGTGAATCTAATTTACATACGGATATGATCTGTACAATCTTTGGTTATATTCTACATATATTACAGCTGGGCTGAATATAAGTGGGCCTAGATTTGTACAATAAGAGAGCTGAGCTGGGCTTCTTGACACTAATAGCATCCCTCTTGGCACCTCCTCCGCCCCAGACTCTCTTTCCTGGAACAATTCAGTTGGCAAGCTTTCCATTCAAGAAGCTTGGCACCTCCTCAGATCTCCAAATACAATCAAAAGTTGGTCCAGTTTGATTTGGAACAAGCTAGTCAATACGCGGTTAGCCTGCCATAGCTGGCGTCTAATGCATAGAAGAACTCCAACTGAAGTTTGGGCCAAGAGCAGAGGGTGGTCTATGGCATCCAGATGTCACAACTGCTTCTCTGAAGAAGAGTCAGACTTGCATTTGTTCTTTTCCTGTTCTTTAGCTCAGAATTTCTGGGCTTGGCTTTTCAGCCCCTGTGATGTTAGGCTAACCTCCCTCATTCCAGTTTCCTCCATTTGGAACCCCATTGCCAAGGGTGGAGATGCCTCCGGAAGAAAGTGTGTAGCAACAATCTTCTTCCATGCCATCTTTGTCCTTTGGCAGCTCTGGAATGACTCTAAGCACAACAGCAGACTGCCTACCTTGGAGAGAGCCAAAGTAGTCTTTTTGGATCGCTTGAAGTGTATGGTCAATTCAGTTTCAGGTCATAGTTCAGGACAGAGTTCTGTTTTCCTTCTCACCCAATCCTTTCTTTCTTCAAAGTGCGCTCCTAATGTTTTTATGTGGCCTTTTATGTTTGTTACACCCCGACCAAATTTAACCCTAATTAGTGCTAATTAAATGTGTCTTAGCTAAATTAATTATGCTTAATTGCTAATTATAGAGTTTAGGGTTGATTGACCCCCTATAGATTGAGTTTGATCCTTGAATAGGTGAGTTAGAATAGAGTTGACTCAATTGGGTAGAGTCAAGGGTTTTTTTTTGTAATTATCAATTTTTGCATTTTACATAAATTGCACGTCGTATTGGCACCAACGTGTGTATTTTGGCGAGTACATCGATTTTCATAATAAACCTACTTCTTTTAACCAATCGTTAATGAATGGAACCCCATTTGACTCAAAATGAAATTATATACCTTTCATGGGTTTTCTTGCAAAATGACATCTTTATCCCCTTATGTATACTGCGTTTTCCTTTTCATTTCCTTCCACTCCTTTCTCTCTACTCTACTTCTTCTTCTCCATTCCTTCTTTTCTCTTCTCCACTTCACTTCTCCTCTCTTCTTCAATCATCAAGGAGTTAGAGACTTGCATCTTAAGAGCCAAAAGTAGACTCATCTTCATCTTCTTCACCACCCTCTCTTCCTTGTAGACAAGAAGTCATCTCCAACATCTTCTATTTCTTCCAACTTGAAACCCTTACTTGAGGTAGGCCCTAAACTCTTTTTAATTAAAGACTTTGAGTTAGAAGAGAGTCAAAGGACTCATATTTCTCCGTGCAAACACATTCATCCTCATTTCCCATGTTTATTGTGATTAGGGTTTTATTAATTTGGGGTTTTGGGTTTCTTTGGAGCAAGAGTGATATCAGAGAGTTTGAAAGCTCATTAAGGCAAGTATAAGCATAATTTGGATTTACATTTTGGTTAAATTTCATTGATTCTTATGAGAAGCTTTTCTTTCTTACAAAATGGATGGATTGAAATGATTTTATGGTTTATAATGAATGGAATTGAATGGAGTGAGTTTGTGTGGTAAATGGGAGCAAGGAGCCTCCATTCTTATAGGTTTTATGATAGAAGTAGTGAGAAGGAAAGGAGAGGAAGAAACCCATCAGAAATTTCGAAATTGGAATTCTGGAGTGGGCGCTCGAGCACGCAGAGGGCCGTTCGAGCGAACCCACTCACTGAAAATTCCGGAATGGAATTCTATAAGGGGTGCTCGAGCGCGCCATGGGCCGGTCAGGCGCACAACCCCTCTGGAGACCTCCGCTAGAGTGGATATGGGCCCGCTCGAGTGGACCTGAACCCAATTGTTTGGGCTTTTTGGGCCCAATAAAAGTGAATATTATCACTCCTCGTCTATGTTAACCCTCCTTAATCCTTCATTAAGTGGATTATGGTGCACACCTTATTTCCATAAGAAATTAGGAAAATTTTTAGGTTTTATGATCGTAAATTGGAACCGATAACCTTATTCATTGGTCCAATGGGCAATCATTAGTCTAATACTATGCCATGAAGGTTAGTTTGGAAACTCAACTTATTTTTCATAATTAGTGACACCTCTTAAGATAGTAGTACATTGATATTCCAAGTTTACCTTGTATTGGACGGTAGAAGACTAAAGTCAATGGTATAGGATGGTTTAGTAAAATATCTTGATTCCTCTTATTTATTGCATTTCATATTGATGTACAGTTTCATTCTTGACATCAAATCTTATTTATCAAAATTGTTGCATATATATATACTCCTTGAGGTCATAATTTCAGTATGTATACCAAGTCAGTAAACGCTGAAAATACGGGCTGAGTGAGAAATATGAGATATGAATATGATTCAATTTGATTATGAATAAAAGAACTAGAAACTCACTCATATCCAATTTGATTTGATTTTTATTTGATTTGATTGAGTGGGTACTACTTAGCTTTGACCATGTATCACCTGACGAGATTAAACTTGGTTTAGTTATAGTAACTACTGTAGTAAGTCATTTGGAGCACCGGAACTCCAGACCCGGGTAACTAGCTAGCCTTTGGCCGGGCCGCTGGTGACATCCCAACTAAATTTGCTCTCTAATTGAGAGGATGAGCTTAAGGTAGTGTCCATTTAGTATGTTTTCATACTATTTGATTCACAAGCATACATTATTCAATTGTGTACAGTTGCCTAGTTGATACTTATTATTGACAACCATAAATCCATCCGTCTTAAATTCAATTGATACATTATGTAATTCCTTATTCTTGCCTCTACTTGCTTAATCGTCGTATTGATAATGCTACTCTTGGTGTCACAGTCACATGTGCAGCTCCCGGCCCTGAGAAGGCCGAGGAGGGAGAGAAGGTTACCCAAGAGGTACCTTCACGACTAGAAGAGTGGCAAGATATAGGGCCAATTTAGATGTCTTCTGCTCGGAGTGCGAGCTGAATATTTTGGAGTAGTGTGTAGCCAACCCCTTTTTGTGTGGGCCACATTTAGGTTCGAATAATCTTTTGTTTATACTTTTGATAATGTTTGTATAAGGTTCTTTTTATACCCTCTGTTGTAAACATTGTATATAATATTTGTATAATTCTGTTGTAGTAAAACTTGAATGTTAAATGGACTGAATGGGAATTGATATTCTTACATGAAGGAAATACAGCTTCCGCTATAATTAAATGTTACTGATGAGTTCTAGTGAGTTTATACTCACGTGTGTGGATGGTTGTATTTTTTCCTTCGCGTGTTGTATTTGGCTCGAGATCGGTACAACACGCGGGAGTACGTGTGACACACCTCGGAGATTACCCTAGGCCAGGGTGATTCGGGACCGGGATGTGACACTGTCAGAGGGCCTTATGTCTCTGTTTGTGTTTTCTGTTTGGCTAAATGCCCTGTTTCTTCTTCTTGGGAGCTAATTGCTCTCTGTATTCTTTTCTTTCCTTCCTCTTAATACAAACTTACCTTACAAGAAAAAACAAAAGAAAATTGTCAATTTCATAAAGTAATGCAATCATGGTTTAAAAAATCGGCCGAGCCGATTCCTTTCAACTCAAACTCAAATGGGTGGGATTCACCAGAGTTGCACGAGTCGACTCGGACAGGAAAAAAAAAAAGAAGGGGACAGAAGGATAGGAGGACCAGAAAAATAAAATAAAACGGAAAGTGCAAGACAACGAGTCAGCACGGGATAGAGAGAGAAGCCCTTGAAATTTGAGAATAAAAAAGAATACCTGGGTCACTCTCTGCAGTGCAATCTCCTGCTGCCACTGTTGCAGCTACACTGTTATAGTGCTGCCTGCTGCTTTTGTTGTGCTGCCCACTGCCTATTACCGCTAGCCTACTGCTGCCCACTATTGTTACAGTGCTGCCTACTGCAACGTTGTTGCCGCCTACTGCCGACTGTTATTGCTGATGGGCTGCTGCTAGGGTGCCAGGTATGCACTCCTCCTCTTTCTTTTTTTTTTCTTTTCTTTACTTTGCCCAGCCAACCCATCTCTCTATCTCTCTCTCTCTCTCTCTCTCCCACCTACACTGAACACCTCTCTCTTCTTCACTTATTAGTTGATTGGGTATTTTTTTTTCTCTATTTTTATATATATTTTTTAATATTTTTATGGGCTTGACATGGAGTTGATCCCGACTCTCTAGCCAACTCAACTGAGGCAGCCAAGTCGACTCGGACTCGTCCATGGTTGAGTCGGGTCCCGAGCTGGATTTTTTAAACCACGAGTGCAATATAAGAGTAGTGTGATACCATGGATGGTGAAATTATAGTATTAGAGAAAAACCAGACTTAGGAACTAGTTGATTTACCTGAGGGAAAAGAAGTTGCTGGTTTGAAATGGATTTGTAAAAGAAAATTTCAATTCAGTGACTCACTACAAAAATTCAAGGCAAGAATTGTACCTAAAGGCTAAATTTTCTTGCTAAATTGAAAAAACTGTATTAACGAGAATGAGAGAGAGCACAAAACAAGAATCCCAACCCTAGAAAAGTAGGGACCGCCAGCCCAAAAATAAACCACAATAGGGCTTCACTCATAATGAAGTATAGTAAAAATGCAAGAAAAAAAAAAACTTCAGGAAAGGGGAGGCAATTGACATTAGGGAAAAAAAAAAGAACGAAGGAAGAAGATTAGGAAAGGTGAGTGCGTTCTTCTAAAGGAGATAAAAATATCTTCAATGAAGAACCGGACTGCCATTTCAAAGGAGGAGAAGAACCATTGAAGACAGAAGCATCCCTTAATTTCCAGAGGCTGAACACTGCAGCGATAAAGATTGCTCCCAAACTAGCTTTTGCAGTCTTACGAGGGTTGTTTGAGAGGGAACTCCTTCGGCTCATTACTGAGTAAGAGACAGGAATCCGAACTTTAGCTTCGAGAAAGATCTAGTCCTAGAAAGCTTAGGTAAAAGGGCAAGAGAAGAGGAGGTTAAAAGTAGTCTCATTGTAAGTACCACAAAGTGGACAGATTGAAGCTAGCTGCAATCCCAAGCAAAGCACATAATAGAGGGCTTGAGAAGGTTGTTCCAAGCAAACTTGGACCAGATCTTGGGGTTACTCCTTGAGCGGATGGCCTTGCAAGAACACAAAGAAAGGATGGAGGAATTTTAATTAGACCACAACAAAACATCTTCTTCAGCACTTGGGAGAATCCTAGTTTGAATTTCTTAAAAAACTAGGAGAAGCTGATAAGGAAAGCGGTTTGGGATTTCTTATGACAATTAGGAATGATGTTGTGAGCTGGATCCTTCTAGGAAAAGGTGAGGTTTGGGAATTGGTCAGCAAGAGAAGAGGGGCCATGCCATTTATCTTACCATACACTAACCTTCTTACCATCACCAATTTCCCAATGACTTGATGTAGAGAACAAAGGCGAGTTTCTTTATCCACTTCCAGATGCAAGATCCCGAAAGAATTGAGGTAGGATGCCAATGAGAGAACCCGTTAGAGTATCTTTCTTTAAACCAAAAAAGGCCCAAAAAGAAGAGGATGATGAAGTTACCTAGCAAAGCTTGAGGAGGCTTGCACTGTCAAGCTCATTATGCAGCGAGAAGGTATTGGTTTTTCAAAAAATTATGCTCTTATTGATTGATTTAATACAATTAGAGTTATTTTAGCCATAGTTGATTATCGTAACTGGGGTATTTTCCGATTTGGTGTCAAATTGGGTGTTTTAAATGGTTTTTTGGATGAGGAAGTGTATGTGCAACAATTACAAGGTTATGAAATTGTTGGTGAAGAAAAGGTCTGAAGGCTATAGAAAGTTCTCTGTGGCCTCAAACATGCACCAGGGGTTTGATATGATAGGATTGATAGGAACTTTACTCAATGAATTTTAAAAAAGTGCAAGCAATTCAACCTTGTATATCAAATCAAGACTCACAAGTGAGGTACTCATTGTTTGTCTTTATATTGGTGATCTGAATTATACAAGAGAGTGTGTACTAATGCATGAGTTTAAAGAAAGTACGATTGAGGAATTTGAAATGACAAGTGAAGCAATATGATAGAGGGATTTTTATCTCACAAGAAAAGAATGTGACTGATCTTCTTGAAAAATTAGAAATGTTAGAATGCAACTCGGTGAGAACGCCACTGAATATAACCCAATGGTTTAGTTATCAATGATGCGGTAGAAAAGGTTGACTCTAATATTTATCAAAGTTTACTTGGGACCTTGTTATGTTTTATACACATACGTCTGTCATCATCAAGTTTCACTATGGGGGTGCCAAAAAAGTGTTAAGATAACTAAATGGGACTAGATCCTACAGTATTTGATACATTGATACTAACAACTTCGAATTATGTGGGTCTATTTATACCGATTGGCAGGTTCGATTGATGATCGAAAACCAGTTCTGCCTACATCTTCACGATCGGACTGGGAGTAATTTCATAGTACTCAAAGAAACAACAATCCATAGCCTTGTCGTCCTCAAAAGCAGAGTACATTGGAGCTACAGCAGCAGCTTGCTAAGCTATTTGGATGGGAAGAATTTTGGAAGCCAAGAAGCAATTTCTAGCAAATGCAACAACAACTCATTGCGATAATCAGTCTACAATCGCAATGAAAAAGAATCTTGTGAATCACAGCCGTACAAGATACGTAGAGACCATGTATCATTTCATTCCAGATTTTGTGGAGAAAGGGAGCATTCAAATGGCATATTGCAATACCAATGAGCAATTAACTACATTTTCACAAAGTCATTGTTATTCTCGAAGTTTGCATATTTTAGAGAAATCACAGTTGTGGATTCTTGCGTTAAGGGGTGTGTAAAGATTAATGCAAAAATAAATTATCATAGATAGTGGTTAATGTGGACTGGTTATTTTCCTTTACATGTATTGCTTGTTTTCCCTTACGTGTAATTACATCTTTGTAGTGGGCAATTACTTTATTTTAGTTGGTTGGCTGTTACTAGTGGTAGAAGTCATTTAAAGCATTTATAAATATGAAATTCACACATAGGTAAGTAGCATTAACCATATTTATTATAATGGTGTAGTGGGCAATTACATGTTGGCATGAAGATTGTCTATGTAAGAAGAACCTTGTAAAACATATGATATAGTGATCCATTAGATTTGGTCTTCTTACTATTGTCCTTTTGTCTTATCTGATTATGATTAGTCCTTAGATTTCTTTTTCTCAAAGTAACTGTTGAGAAGAGAAGAAAGAGAACACCCAATAGCAAGGTTCATGAAGTGGAGCAGGTACTAGCTATAGGGCAGGTAGAGATGGGAGACTAGAGATGGAGGGTGGAAGGAATAGATCAAGCCTCACACCTGAAACTCTTGGTCTCGCACTAAACTCTACATCGCGGGCAAGGAAGAGAGAACTCCAAAAAACCGAAAAGCACTCAAAGAAAATTTTCATTAATCATTTACCACCCAAGACAAGAGGGCTTACATCACTTATATAAGAAATTAATAAAACTTAAAGCTAATCTGGACCATCTAAACACGCTGATGGCTAGGATTAAAACATTAAACATAACCATTAAAATAACATAAAATAAGACTCTAATGAGATAAAACATGAAAATAGATGGGCTGGGCCGAAAGAGCTTAGTTGAGGTAGATGGGCTCGATCCATTGGCGGGTCAACCCATGGGGACCACAGGTCTTTCCTGCATCAGTTAAACTATGTGGGCTTTTTTTTTTTTTTCATGTAATTAAATTTGGGGCGTTTGGTCGGAGGTCCCTCAAAGTATGACTTTGATGCAAATAGCCCATAGAAAAAAGTGATGCAGCCAAAGGTCTACGATCACATTCTCGTACCTGATTTTTCTAATTTACCCTTTCTTTAAATCATATCTCATGATTGGTGGCATATCCCATTAATAATGGTCAACTACCATTTAATTGCCCACAATCAATGGAATCTCATTAATTGGCCACAAATAAATTCCAAAATAAATCAAATAAATTTAAAAAAACGCAATAAATCTTTAAAAAAGGTAATAAATCTCGAAATAATGCAGATAAGTTTAAATACGCAAATAAATTTCAAAAGATCCAAATAAATTTCAAAAAACATAAATAAATTTCAAAAGATGAAAATAAATTTCAAAAAAATGTAAATAAATTTCAAAAGACTCAAATAAATTTCAAAAGAGGGAAATAAAATTTAAAAACACAAATAAATTTAAAAAAAAAAACGCAAATACATTTGCCAAAACTAAGATAATTCAATTTTTCAAATGAGCAAAAAATATGGCAAAAACTTAAGTATTTTTGTCAAAAACTCAATTAAATTTATTTCAAAAATACAAATAAATTTCAAAAGTCACAAATAAAATTCAAAAACACAAATAGATCTAAGAAAATATAAATAAATTTTCCAAAAACACAAAAAGATTCGTTCAAAAACTCAATTAAAAATTTTAAAATGGAGATAAATTTGTCAGAAACTCACCTACATTTTTCAAAAACTCAAATAAATTTGTTTAGAACTGAGATAAATTTTTCTAGAACTTAGGTAAATAGCCAAAAACTCAAATAGATTTGTTCAGAATTCAGATAAATTTATTTTAAAACTCAGATAAATTTGCGCAAAACTTAAATAAATATGACAAAAAGAATAAATAAATAACTCAGATAAATTTGACAAAGCCAACAAACCACGAAGGTCCAGAACACCGCTCTCCCTAAAAGAGGAAAATCAGGAAATCAAAACCAATGTAGCCAAAGGTGGACCGATTGAGAGGAGACGCCGATTTCGCCCAAAAGAAGAGGATCACAATGAACCAAAGGACCTCATTTGCAACAAGCGTGATCAAGCTGTATCCAGCCCGTTCAAAGAGGAACCATAGGGTGCTTGAAACCATGAAAAGATAAATCTCGACATCTCGACGCTTCCACAGAAAAACATCGGCAACTGCTACAACGGAGATTTGAAAGAATTAGTCGAGGCGAGTATCGGATCTAAAACAGAGAGATAGAGATGTTGGTAACGGATCGAAGAAGTATAAAATCATCTATTTGATTGTTAGAGCCTTTTGACTCAGTTGAAGTTGGTTGGGAAACAAAATCTTCTCCGGCAATGACGAGTCGGCAGCGGCGAAAATAAGGAGTACAAGACCGATCTATCCCTTGCTTAGCTAGACAATACGCCATTTCGCAAAAGAGACTTCTATTCTCATCCAATTTTGGATGAGAATATTGGATTATGAGAGATGGAAAGCTTCAGAGATGATAGAAGACATCCCATTCATTCTCATTCACTCCCAGCACAGAAACAGAAGATTAGGGAGGAATCCTTTTTAGTCTTTGTTTCAAATCTCCCTCAACAGATTTCCAAAGCTGAGCTAGAGGCAATCTTTTAGAGAGTAAGGAAGATACACGATGTGTTCATCCTAAAAGAAAGAAAGGATAATAGCAATAGGGGCTTTGCTTTTGTCAAATTTGTAACCCTCAAAGATGCAGAGAAGGCAGTTCAAATAGAAGAGGGAAGACTCTGGGGAGGAAGGAAACTACAGGCAAATTTGGCCCAATACAGCTCAAAGAATAGTGAGAGAAAAGGAAAGGAGAGGCCAAAGGGGGGATGGAGTCTGTAGTCTTCTGTTCAAGCAGGTTAGGTGCTCACAGTAGGAGCTTTAGATCAAGGAAGAAATGACAGGCTCTGCTCAAGACCTGCCGGCTGGGTAGTGGAAGAAGGCAAAGGCAAAGGAGTTAGGGTTGCTCCGTGGGTAGTTAAGGAGCAGAAGAAATCCCTTTACAACAGTCTGGTGGGATTCCTGAAACCAAAATAAGATGGCATTGAGCAGATTGAACCCTGGATTCAGATGTGTTGTGGTCATCTTCCTATTAACGCTCAGAAACTAGATGAGCAGGTGATATGGCTGCAGTTTGCCCCCTACAGTGAGGTTGAAGAGGCCCTCCTTAGTATTCAATCAAGGGGCTGCTCATCACCCTTCTCTATGATTGAGAGATGGATGGAAGTCCTGGGTTTTCCTCCAAGCACATGTTGGGTTAAAATTAAAGGGCTGCCCCTTCAGGCTTGGCATGAAGGCGTCTTCAGGCTCATAGGGGATTGTGTGGGTAAGACAGTGGAGGTGAATGTTAGAACTCAAAAGAAGGAGATCCTCAAGGAAGGCAGGGTGAAGGTTTCGATTAACAGATCTTGCACTATGCCTTTGGTGGTGCCAATCTGGGTGGACGACTTGCAATTTATGGTGACAATGGAGATAGAAGAGGAAGATGTAGAGGAAAAGGAAGACAGAGGGATGAAAACGAGGGAAAAGAAGGCAAATAGCACCTGCAGCTTCAGGAACAAACAGGGGTAGAGCGAGGAAGGAGATGATATCGGCAACCCAGCTTTAAGTTTCAAATCGATCTCCTAGTCGTGGGAAAGGAATCGACCGTTAGCAAACACGGAAGGAATGGGCCAGGATGGTTTAGTGGGTTGTCAACCACTTAAAGAAAATGGAGTTGATCGTGGGCTTCTTTTGACTAAAGGGTTAGCGAGCCGGAAACCACGTAAAAAAAGTGGGCCGAAGGATCCGTTATGAACGATATAAGAAATAAAGCGCTAGGGCTTCCTTTCTGGTTCATGGACGAAGGTAAGAGAAATACAGATGGAGAAGAAATAGAAGAGAAGAGAGAATGGCCTCAGCACCATAGACACCTTAATAGCTCTCAGATGCAGGCAAGTGAGCCGAAAGAGGAGCTCCTCTCAGAAACAGAGTCATTAGGTAGTAGGGGAGGCTTCCTCGACGAAGCGGACATAAACATAATAGGAGAGAAGATGAGGGTCTGGGATGAAATCGTTAAATGCTCGCAGGAGGGGGAGAGACGTGGATTGGCTACGATGCTGAGATCTAGCGGCGGGACTGGGACAGTTAAGGGAGCCACTGATGATGGGGAGACTGGCATAAGAAAGGAAGATGGGTCCCAATCCACTTCAGAGGCTCCGGAAAGGAGAGAGGATAAAGAAGAAGACTCCCAGCTAGAAGAAAGCCGAAGAGCCCTAGACAAGTCTCCTTCAAGAGAGTCAGAAGGGTGGATTTCCATCCACAAGAGGCGAGAAAGTGGCCACCATGGCCCTACGAAGTGGGGCTCCAAATCAGCTCCGCCTCTAGGTCGACAGTCAAAGATGCTGATGAACAATAACACCAGGCGAGAGGGTCGGGCGAACATCTCCACTACAGATCTAGGAATTAATGACGGGATAGGCCAAGGTAGGTTTTGTGAAGAAGGGGTGATGGAGGAAGGGGTGCAATTCTATAGTATGGACGGTAGCTCCTCAGGGGAATCTGAGGTTGGTGGAATACAGTGGTCACCACATAAGGTCATCCATTGTGCAGAGGCAGTGGGAGTTATAGTGGAGGATTCAAATGGTGGGTGGAATCCCTTGGTGGAGTTTGTGCAGAGATGGGAGAGACTAAACCAAGAAGAGAAAAGGGGTAGGAAACCCGAAAGGAAAGGGGTTTGAGAACTTAACGGTTTAAGCTGCACTATTAATTATGATAAAGCCAAGGCGAAGGAAGATGAGGGGAAGAGTATGGGGACCAAGGAGGGGAGAAATCAGGGGGCTTTCCATAGTTCTAAATGAAAGTTCTATCATGGAATGTTCGTGGTTTGGGGGGAGTATCACGTAGAATGGTGGTGAAAGAGATGGTGAGTAGTCATAAAGCTCAGATAGTCATTTTGCAAGAATCTAAGCTGAACGGAGTTCCTGACAGGGTTGTGAAAGAGGTTTAGGGAAGGAGGAATGTTAAGTGGGTGGCTATTGATGCAGTGGGAGCCACTGGTGGTTATTTACTATTTGGGATACTCGATCAGTGGCAGTGGTAAAAAGCTGGAAGGATGTTTTCACCCTTTCAATTCTGATAGAGGATTTAATGAACAAGTCGAAGTGGCTTCTCACATCAGTGTATGGCCCAAATAACAGTCAGAGGAGGGATGATTTTTGGAAAGAATTGGATACGATTTGGGGGAGATGGAATGGTGCATGGTGCATTGGTGGGGACTGGAACATGATAAGGCTCTTAAGCGAAAAACTGGGCGTTAGTAAAATAGCAGTAGAAATGAGGCGCTTTTCGGATTGGATTAACTCACATAACTTGGTGGATTTGCAACTTGGAGGAGCCTCAGTTACATGGTCTAACCATCAAAGTAGTCCTGCCATATCTAGGTTGGACAGATTTTTGGTATCTACTGAATGGATGGAAACCTATCCAAAAGTAATTCAGGTTGCATTACCTAAACCTGTGTCAGATCATTGCCCGATTTTGATTGAATTGGAATGCGAAAGGTGGGGACCGTCCCCTTTCGATTTGAGTTAATGTGGCTGGAGGAGGAACAATTCCTTAGCATGATTCAGAAGTGGTGGGAGGAGTTCAGAGTGGAAGGTTGGGCGATACATGCTGGCTACAAAATTGAAGATGCTCAAAATCAAAATAAAGGAGTGGGCTAAGGAGCATGTTGGAGATGTGAGGATCCAAAAATCAAAGCTCCTAGCAGAAATCCAAGCTCTAGATAGGAAGGAGGAGAGTGACCAGTTGACCCAGAAAGATGAAAAGAGAAGGATAGATTTAAAAGAAGAGTTCCTCAGAAAGCTTAGAGTGGAGGAGATAAGGTGGAGACAAAGATCAAGGTGCACTTGGTTAAAAGAAGGGGATAAAAACACTAAGTTCTTTCATAGAATGGCATCTTCGAGAAGAATGGAAAATAAGATTTCAAGCATTATGGATGGGGAGAAAAGGCTGGAGAAGAAAGAGGAGATGATTTCTCACATTAAAGATTACTTTCGTTCTCTTTATGTTGAAGAAGTTGGGGGAGACCATCTCTTGGTAATCTGGCCTTTGATGTCATTGGAGAGCAGGAGGCTTAATGGCTAGAAAGGAAGTTTGAGGAGGAGGAAGTCCGCCAAGTGGTCCTCGATCTTGAAGGTGACAAGGCCCCGGGCCCCGATGGGTTTCCGTTAGCCTTCTTCCAACGCTTCTGGAGTATGGTGAAGAAGGATATTATGGACTTTATGGAGGAATTCTACTAACGGGGCAAGCTATCCAAAGGAATGGGGGCCTCTTTCATCGCGCTCATTTTGAAGAAGACAGGAGACCTTGGCATTAAGGACTACAAGCTCATTAGTCTGCATGGTAGCCCCTACAAAATCATATCCAAAGTCCTAGCAGGAAGAATCCAAAAGGTTCTGATGAAGGTTATATCTTTCGAGCAAGGGGCTTTTGTTAAGGGAAAGCAAATATTAGATGACATCCTGGTGGACAATGAGTTGTACACTCTAGGCTCGCGGAGAGGCTTCCGGGGATTATTTGCAAGCTAGACTTGGAGAAGGCCTATGATAGGGTGGATTGGAAGTTTCTTCAATACATGTTGACAAGAATGGGGTTTAGGGAAAAGTGGAGGATGTGGATCCAAGAGTGTGTATAGTCAGCTTGGTTCTCGATTTTGGTGAATGGTTCTCCGCAGGGCTACTTTCAGGCAAAAAGGGGGCTTAGACAAGGGGATCCTCTGTCCTCTTTCCTCTTCCTTATAGTGGCAGAAGCGTTGGGTAGAATGGTCACAAAGGTGGTTAGTGCAAGTTCTTTTCGAAGGCTTCAAAGTGGTTAGAAACTCCCCTGCTGTCAGCCATTTACAGTTTGTTGATGATACTCTCTTATTTTGTGGGGCCAAAGACGATCGGGTTAAAAATGTCAAAGCTACTATCCTTTGTTTTGAAGCGGTATCAGGCCTGAAAGTCAACTTCTTCAAGAGTGAGGTGATTGGGCTAAGAATGGAGCAATCGTTGCTTCTTAAGTTCTCAGGAATATTGGGGTGTAAGGTTCGGAAGCTACCAGCTTTGTATTTAGAGATGTCGTTGTGCTCGGAGTGGGTAACGACATCTATGTGGAACACGGTTGTGGAAAGAGTTGAAAGGAAGCTGTCAATACGGAAAACTAATTATTTGTCTATTAGAGGACGAGTCACCCTCATCAAATCGAATCTGTCCAATTTGTCAGTTTATTATTTCTTCATCTTCAAGTGCCCGACATCAATTATAAAGAGACTAGAAAGGATATAGAGAGAATTCTTGTGGAATGGAACTGGTGCTCAGAAGAAGTTTCACTAGGTAGATAGGGCTTCCCATCTGTAAACCCAAGGAAATAGGAGGCTTGAGAATTAGGCCTCTAAAGCAAATGAACCAATCCCTTTTGGGCAAATGGTTATGGAGGATAGGAGATGGATCAGAAGGGCTACGGAGAAAGGTTATAGAATGGAAATATAAACTTTCAAAGACATGGGTGGGATAAACCGAAAGCTCCAAAGAAGTCGTCCGCAATTTAGAAAGGAATCCTCTCGGTTAGGAGGCCTTTCATGGAGAACATTAGATATCAGGTCTGATCGGGGGAAAGGATTCTTTTCTGGAAAGATAGGTGGATTGGAGACAGGCCTCTGAATGCTCAATTCCTAGATCTTTTCGAGTGTGTGCAGGATAAGAAAGCAACAGTCAGCTCTTATATGAATTCAAGTGGATATCAGGTGGGGTGGTGCTCGACTTTCAGAAGAAACCTAAAGGAAAATGAGGTATCCCAATTCATTTCTCTCCTAAACTTCCTGAACGAAGTAAATATTCAAGATAGATGGGAAGATGTTAGGGTGTGGGAAGCCTCAAAGAATGGATCTTTTTTAGTGTCCTCTTTCTTCAAGACTATCCTTAATAATTTGGGGGAGAGGAGTGCTTTGAGAAGCATTTGGAAATTGAAGGCTCCCCCAAGAGTGCTAATCTTCGGGTGGCTGGCTCTCAAGAACAAGATTCCTACTATGAATCTTTTAAGAAGGAGAGGGATGACTATTGTTAATGGATGTCCTATGTGCTTGAGACATGATGAATTCGCAAACCACCTTATGCTGAATTGCAGAGCAGCTCAGTTTATTTGGATGTTAGTGGTGGGATGGTTTGACTGTTGTTGGGTCCTCCCTAATTCTCTTATCGAGCTTTTTCAATCTTGAAAGACCCCTATTGGGGATTTTAGAGGAAAGGTGATGTGGAGGTTATCTTTTCTGGCGGTGATTTGGACAATATGGAAGAAAATGAATTCAAGATGTTTTGAAGGGATAACTTCTAACGAAAGCATTTTGGTGGAGAAGTCAAAGTTTCTTGTGGCTCTCTGGGTGTCCACCAACCCATCTTTTAGAGGATATTCCTTACAACAAATAAAGAGCTGACATTTTCTAATGCAGGGCCTTAGTTTGTTGTTTTTGTTGTTGGTTTTCTTGTGTTTTCCTGCTTCTTTTCTTTTGTTATCAGTACTAATCTCTTGTACTGTATGCTCTTTTTCAATGAAAGTAACCATTCAAAAAAAAAAAAAAAAAAAAAGAGTCGGCAGCAGCGGCGCAGTCGAATCATCTGTAGCAAACAGACTAATAAAGGGTGCTGTTACAGATTCTGTAACTTGAAGAAGAAGAATAGGGCTCTGGCTAGGTTCTGTTCATGTCTGGATTGAAAAAGAAGAAGAGGGAGAATGAAAGATTTAAAATTTTATGCCTAATCAGTTGAAAGGGCAAATCAGTAATGAAAATATATGAGGTGGCGTATCTAGGGACCTCTCGCCGAAATATATCTAACCTGCATGGACTACAAGCCTTAGAGAAATTGTTGATGGACTAGAGGCCTTACAAGACCTCTGTGAGGGACCTTTCGCTAATTTACTCATTAAATTTCTAAGATCTTTCAAAAATGCATTCCTCGAAATGTTCAACTCTAGTTTCTTTATTTTTTATGGCGCCCTCTTTTTTTGAATCGCTGGTGGTTTTAGCATGGAATCAGATTCTTAAGAGGTGTTAGAAATGTATTTCTAGAAATGTTCGTCATTATTGTCTCTGTTTTTTTTGGCATCTCTTTTTCTTTTTTTGAGCTCCACGTAGTTTTGTTTTCATGGGCTATATATGTTGCTGTATCTTTTGGGCTTCCTAATCCCAAAGCTTTGTTCTAATCTTCTTTCTTAATATTTAGATTTTTAATTTTTGCCAAAAGAAAAATAAGTAAATAAATAAATAAATAAAACCAATAAACTGCCTTTGGATAGTCTCTTTTTGATGGAAAATGAATTAAAGAGAGATAGAAAATGACTACTGTGCCATCACTTAGAAAATCAAATCCTAGAAAAGCAAGGGTTCATCTACATCTTCCTTATATTTCTCACCCCTTACCCTCTTTGTAATCAACCCATTTTACATGGAACTAGTAGGAATTCAATTCCATACAAACAAATGGGTCTATATGCAGCGGACATATTTTCGGGGAATCAGGACAGAATGTGAAAATACTTCACTCTAGTTTGAATATTTTAGCTAGTCCTCAATCTTAAAAAATCAAATCGAGTATTTTCTAATTGCAATTATTTAATTGGATTAAAAAGACATTAATAGTAAGATGAGTGTCAAACTGGGGTACTAATTCAGGAGGTTTAGTGTGAATGGCTGGAAGTCCAGTGGCGGATTCAGAATTTTTGTTTGAGGGGTGCGAATGGTAGTTTTGTTTTGAGGGCAAACTATGGATTTTGAGTGTACGCCCACAATTTTAATTGGATTTTTTGAAGCGCGCCGTTGGTTTAACAGGTGCGAATGCACCCACGTGGCTGTGCCTGGGTCCGCCCCTGGCTGGAACTTGTCAAATATGGGCATAACAGAGGGGGAGATTAAAGAAGAAAGGACTAATTTGAGACAGACCGTGAACCTGTGTAACAATAGATCATCTTCAAGAGAGTTTTCTACTGTTCCAGTTGTATCGGCTTCGCCATGGAAATAGAATTAGAAAATCTATAAAATGTAGATAATACAGTAGTGTTAGAGTACTTATTTACCTTCTGAAAGAATCCATAAAGCCAAAAGATTGAGAAGTCGAAAATCAATAGCTTCATTTCATAAATATTCAAGATTAGGTCTTTGCTATGTCATAAAGCGGCATAGTCATCAGCCAAAAGCCAATAGGACAATGAATCTGGTCTGGGATATTAATTATTGGAATTCTTATCTGCTTTTGGGGTTGTGGGTTCACATTTTGAAAATAAAACATGCAATCAAATTGAAGTTTTTTGTTAGGATAAAGTAAATAATTAGAAATGGCTCACCTTTGTGATCTCTGTAAAGCTTCAACACGTGCCTTGAGCTTCAAATACTCCTGGTGACTGCTCTGCTTAAATTTACCATTAGAAACATTAGTAACATAAATGATAAAAATTAGACTAATAACTATTAAACATACAAAGAGAAGGCTTAAAAGATGACTGATTTGTGGATATCATACCTAATTACAGAAAAACTATGTAAACAATGAATGGGTTACAATTGCTACAGTCCTTAGGGTCATTGCTTCGGTGCAATGGTAAAAATTTAAGGTGCAATGCGCTAATTTGATACGTGGGAGCAGCTACTTTATGCAAAATCGCCAAAAGTTAGGCTTGTCTCCAGTCGGAATCCTCCTGGGACCCTGCTTTGGTAGGGTTGATGAGCTTTTTAAGTGCTACAGTCTTTATATACAAGGTCACAACAGTCATTACACAATGACTCCTACAGCCATCTTTAGACTCTGGTAACCACCACTAAGCAGTATATGCAGTGTAAATCATTTGCTTCGAGAATATAATGAATAAACTACTAAAACTGTTAAACTGGTTAATAAAGCCTAAAATTGAAAATCACTTGATGCCACAAAGTGATACTATGCTGTAATGAATGGTGAAAGAAAATCACCTCAAAATGTGGGGGCATGCCGGCACATGGCTTTCAATTTAATTCAAGTGGCTGTCATCGACATTTTTCAAATTGACTCTCTCTCTCTCTCTCTCTCTCTCTCTCTCTCTCTCTCTCAATCGAGTATCTTCGTTCATTTCTCTTACCCACTTCTTCGTTTTAAAAAGGAAACTTAAAAAAAAAAAATAAATAAATAAATAAAACTTTTGGTCCGTCTTAAAAAACGTACATAAATATTTGAATATTTTAAAAAAGTATAAAAGTTTCAGCAATTTTTTCAATCTAAGTCCTCTCCGTAATTTTTTTTTTAAGAAAAGAAGACATAAATCCCCTTCCCTCGCGACAATTTCTTATTTTTTCTTAACCTCTTTTTTCCTCAAAACTAGCCATTTTGATTGATGATTATAACCATTTAAGCTAGATTTTTAGTCATTTTTATTCTCCTTTTATTAATGATCTATGCATAAAGGTAGTTGAAGTAGGATCCACTAGATCATTTGGGTTGGATTTAATCATTTCTATTAAATAGCTTGTTAAAGGAAACATTCGAAAAATGATATAGGAGTATTTTTTAAATTTCTCAAAACTTTTTTATAGAAAGAACTTAAGTGAAAGAAATGTGAACTTTTGTACTTTTTTTAAATACTCAAATCTTCATGGACTTTTTAAAAAAAAAAAAAACATAGACAAAAGTTTATTATTTTTTCCCAAATCTTCCTTTAAAAGATGGTTTTTCTTCCGAAGAGACGTGAAACAGTGGTGCTCAAGTTCATTTGGTAATTTTCTTGGGGCATGCGTAAAGCTCTTTCTTAACCGGTTTGAAATTGGTCCCTAGTTTGGAACATAGGACATTCCCTACTTGGTCACTATCAGTTTCAGTCAGTGGATGCCAGTTTCAATTCAGTGGATCTCGTGTGTTCCAAGGAGTGACCGGGTTGAAACTGGTGAAGAAGCTGCTTCAAAAGTGGAACCGTTCAAAGCCTCCACTAAATCTTGGAGTTCAAAGGGCAAAACAAGTCTCCACATGCTGAAAGTGGATTCCAGTTTCAAATCAGTGGATCTCCTATGTTCCAAGTAGTGACCAAGTTTTTTTTTTTTTTTTTTTTGGTAAGCTTGGTCACTACTTGGAACATAGGAGAATATCCACTGATTTGAAAACCAGTGAAGAAGGTGCTTCAAAAATGATCAAAGCCTCAGCTAAATCTTGAAATTCAAAGGGCAAAATAAAATCTTTGAATGCTTAATACTGCTCAAGACTGTTGCATCTCCATAATAACATTTTAGTTCAAGACTGCTACCTCAATGGGCTGAACTGAAACTATAAGGGCCCGTTAGGCATCATTCTTGCACTAGGAATGTTCCATTTCTAAGATTAGTTTGTGCTGAGAATGATTTATTCTGAGATGAGTCAGCCCTGAATTTGTTTGGCAATATTTTGTTAGAATTGTTCTCAAGGAGCAAAATAACAGAATTATGCTTGGCAACGTTCTTGAATTTGAATAAATTATAAAATCTTCATACACCCATGTTGTATGCTAAAAAAAGAAAATAAAATCTAGAAATGGGAGTCAACACAAATACATATGGATGGGGAACACGGGTCATAAGGACTGAAGGTTTCATTGGCCATTGATTGTTGGGTTGCTAGATTTTGTCATCCATCCGGGCATGTGCTCAAATGATTTTCCAGCACAATGCCTATTATGGTTTTGCTAGGTTTATTTCAAAGATATAAGGGAACTACTAAAATAATTGAAGAAATGTGGGTTAGAGACTTAGAGTGGAGAGTAAAAAGATGGAATGACCAGTGATGGTACTGCCAAAGTTTAATAGATGATGCCACTGATGGACCCTCTTTAATATATAAGTTATTCTTTGTAGGGTATGAAGAGTAGGAATATAAAATGACCAGTGGGACAACTTCGTGTATCCTGGGGCCAACGGGTAGTCCATTTCCTGGCTTTTAAATCCTTATAAATCTCATTGGAGATTATGCAACCTGGCTAGGAAATGTTGCTCTATTAGTAATTTCAACGATGGGCATGTGGTCTCCATCAATTCTATTTTAAGGGCCTATTTGGATAAATGAGGAGTGGAATAAAACGAAGTGGAATATTTCACGTGTGGAGTGGAGTGAAGAGAAGTATGTTGAAGTTAAAGTAGAGTACTTCACTTCACTCTATTTGGATGCTTATTTTCAAATTAAGGCTTGGAGTAGAATCCACTTTTACTTAAGGAAATTGAAGTATTTAGAGTCGAAGTTAAATGAAGTATATGTGGCTCACAACATTGCTTCATCTATCGGGCCATACTCATCCAAAGTAGGTAGAGTTAAAATTTTAAACTGTTAGGGCCCATTTAACTTCAATTTACTCTATTTTTTACCTATCCAAAAAGGCCTTTAAGAGATCAGATTGTGCAGTTGTTCTCCTGCGCTTAGTTTTCTGTCTTGTTGTCCCTTAGAGTTGGGCTAGTGGCTAGCTTGTGGGTCTTTTTGTTTAGCTTCCCGTATATTTTGACTCTTCTTTTGATTTTTCTTTTGGTTACAGGTTGTCATATGCTTTGGCATAGCTAGTTTCCACACCGAAGATCCTCAATCAATTTAGAGCATTTCTCTCATGGGGCTGTAGGAATTTGGGTGGGCTCACACTCCATACAAACTCAAAACAAGGGACACACTCCAAAAGAAATTTCTTCGCTTTCAAGTGAACACAACTATTACAAAATCTCTCTTCAATAACCCACTATCGGGTCAAGATAAATAACTGAGCTACACTTTTTTTATTTTGTTATTTCATTTCACTCCACTCACGACACACATTTTTGTAAGGCCCCAACCCTTTCTTACCTTTATTTTCGTTAGTTACGCTTTTGTGCTTATTTGTAGGAGATTAGTAGAGGCGGAAGGGTAATTTTATGCTAATTACAAGGTTTTAGACTGTGGAGTTTAGGGGGAGTCAATAGTGAATTAGAGTGCGTAGGTGGTTGTTTGTAATTTTAAGATTGGGAGTTGAGAATTGAGATACGCTTTAGATGTAATTTAGTGTTAGAATTAGGTGCTTGGGAGAATTATGCAATTCCTTGTAAAATTCCAAAACTATCCTTAGAGCCTTTTCACTACCAATCACTTATAGGAATGGCATTTTAGTCCTTTCACCTCAAAGACATACCTATCTCTCTTCTTCCTCTCATTTCAATTCCCTCTTATCTCTCTATCTCTATTTTCCTTCCGCAAGAAGCTAGGGTTTCTCTTACAATTTCATCTTTTCATTCACTTCCTATCAAGGTAAATCTCAAGTCCCAACTCCGAGTCTATAGTTTCCTAGGGTTTCTTCTTGTGAATCCTAACCCTAATTCGTGATTCTCCCTAAGAGATGTTGATCTTGTTGTTTTGGGGTTTTTAGAGGAGTTCTTGTAAATGATGGGTTACGAGCTCAAGCACACAGGTAATGTTGCAGAGAAAGCATGTGTACCTGAGTTTCTCTTGTTGAAACAGTGGTCTCAGGTGCACCATAGTTGCATTTCTGATACCTCTCGAGCGTTTTCAGCATGCTACAAATGAGATACAAACAAAAGAAAAGAAAAAAAAAAAAAAAAAAATTCCAAATGGTGTTAGGAACACATGCAAGGATCAAGAACCTTGGGTATAACAATAGAAAACTTGAAATGGGCAAAAATAGTGTCATTGCTTGAAAAAATCTTTTCGATACTGTGGTCAACCAGTGTATCACATTTTAGATTCCATCTAATTCATTTTCATTCTATGTAACTGTGACGATGCACTTGGTTAAGTTGAGAACCCACATGATCCACCTGCACCATCAGTTTCGTCCGGTCACTTCTCTTGAAGCTAACACAAAAATGTTCTAAACCACCTCCCTCTTTGTGGTAACGTGATATACTATCCTTTTATTGTCCTAAAATGATAATAATCAAACTTATAGCAATTTAAAAGAAATATACATAGAAGTTCTATGGAAATGTACAGAGAAATCTAGGGGTATGTGAATCCCTAGTAGAACAGTGTGTATAAGAAGTGTGTAGTGTGTAGAAATTAGCAGAGAATTATGCAGAGAGTGTTATTTTATATTCCTATGTCAAATATCTAGGAAGAGTGTGTAGAGAAAGATTCAAATAGAAGTGGGGCGTTTCCAACAAATGATTACCAGCTGAGTTCAGGAAGTTCTACAATTTAGCTATGTGGGTTTCTTGGTTGAATGAGTCCTACTAACACGTTTGCATGTAATGTGCTTTGTCATTCATCTGTTGCTGTTTTTTTTTCCTCATTTATTAATTGCCACTTGTGACATGTGAGTTTCGACTTCTACATTACAGGTGCATTTGTATGTGAAAAACAATGAGAAAAAAAAATAAGAAGACTCCATTCATGCCTCAAGAGTTTCTCTGGTCTCTTTATGTGAATATTGTAGCAGCTAGCAGTGTGAATTAACCAAACTGTTTCTGGCAACCGGCTAACAG
This sequence comes from Camphora micrantha, assembly GCA_003546025.1. Classification (NCBI taxonomy): domain Eukaryota; kingdom Viridiplantae; phylum Streptophyta; class Magnoliopsida; order Laurales; family Lauraceae; genus Camphora; species Camphora micrantha. The sequence continues at coordinate 32,998,541 of QPKB01000003.1, read as the reverse complement.
TGAGTAGAAATGCACCCAGTCTTATGGTCTACCATACAGGGCTACTAAATGGAAGGGTTGGTGAAGAACAAGAAACCAATAAAAATATCTTTTAAACCGCCTATGTACCAAGAATTCTCTCATAATTAATAACATTGTTTTCCCAACTCCTCTTACTGCTTAACAATTCCATCATACGAAATTCATTCCTTTGTGCTAAATGAACCTGACTACTATAGCAGCAGGTTCTAGCAACTCCAACTTCAACTACTCTTAAAAGAAATTCATTATCTACTTCTAATGGAGAAAGCTATGATTATTCGAGCTTTCAAATGAAGACCATCTTCATGTCATAACTTTATGGGATCTAGTTGAAGATGACCATGATGAATGAATTGGAGTATGCAGCAACATTCCAGACATGGACACAAGCAAGGCTAAGTTAATACAATGAGAGCGACAAGGAAATTTCAAGGAGTAGGACAACTTGAGGATATGTAAGGAAACATATGGCCCGTTTGACATCATCACTGTGCCGAGAATTTCTCTTTTCTAATAATGGGTTGTGCTGAGAATGGGCTATGATTCTATTATTTTAAAATCGAACCCTTAGAAAGAATTGATAACTATGCAATGGAAGATGATGAATCTATCTCGAAGCACTTTCTTTTCCTCTCGAGTTGTGAGAATATTAAGTATATTAGAGTTTTGAGATACTATTCAAATAAAAAGAATGTCGAATATCATAAAGAGTTATCTTTCAGAATTTGTTCATGTTGTTGATGCCACAGAAGATTATAAAGATGCAGGACATGGACACGCAATTAGATAGTTTGCAGCGATTGGAGAGAGAGAGATTGCAAGATGTTTGATATTTGCATATTAAATACAGTAACCATATGAAAAATTACCAACCATAAACTAGAAGAGTCGTTAACTTTCAAAGTGAATTTTCGAAGCGAAAAAAAAAAAAAAAAAACTTTCCAAGTAAATTTAATTTGAAGGGACCATAACCATTAAGGCAAACAAAGGTCACTCTCAACTAATTCATAATATTCTTTATGTTCCTAGCATGATTCACATTTCAAGTGCTGCCCATCTCATGCAAAAAGATTATTTAATAAATACCAATATAAAGAAATGGGTAATTTTCGGAATGAAGAGTAAAAAAATTGTACCTTAAGTGAATAATTTCCAAACAGGTAGTAGCAACGAGAACTATGCCTTAAACCTTTTAAAATATAGACTTCAAGTTTGATCTTTTGGACTTGCATGGTCTAATTTTAGTCAACTCACATGAAATAGATTTTTTGGAGACACATCTGAATTCACTGTTGAGAGTTGATTTCCAACGGGGTTCCACTGTGAGCCCATCTTATTTAACTACTGAAACGGGCATATTGAAGATGGAGGCCCGCGTTGTTTGTTATTAATGGATGATAAGGTGCTAACTATTCAAACAAGAAGCAAGTGAACTAATAGTTAGAACTTGAGAAAGATATTTTGAGTCAAATGTGTTAAATAGCATCAAGATTGAATACATAATGTGAGTAGAGAAATTGAAGTATTCAAAACTGAAACAACTTGGTACCATAGTGTCTTATATTTTGTTACTTAAGAGCTATTATAGTATAAGACTGAGGGTTAATTTGCATTGGATACAACTGTCAAAATGATTCCAATTTGGGATAAAATGGGACAAGTTTGCAGGGTGTTATGTGATTGTCGAGTGATACTTAGCTAAAAAAAGTTCTTTTTTTTTTTTTTTTTTTTTTTTTTTAATAAGCCAACAGGCAGACCTAGTCTGGTGCAAGGGGGTGAGTGTCAGGAAACAAAGATATGTGATAAGCTAAAACTCATGTGGCTGAGACGTGCATGCTTATTACAAAGACGTGCAGCATTACTAGAAAGGATGTGATAAAAACAAAGTGCATTAGAAGTAATTTCAGATAACCATAATCAAGGATAAATCAAAGAAAACCAGAAACCACCAATATGAAATGAATTGAGGGTTCGTTGTGGAAGGAACTAGAAGAAAAGGGGGGCCATTCTAGACTTTGGATAAGTAAATTTCATTTCGTTTAGTAACCAAGAGCATGAAGTTGAATAAAGTTGAGTGAAAATATGTCTAGCCTAAGTACTTCCAGTTTATCAATGGTTAATATCTACACAATCAAAACTTTCAAATTATCTTGGTATATTTGTTATACAACCAAAAGAAAGAGAGACTTCTGAGAAACTCGAAGAAAAATCGACTTAAATAACTAGGAACCACGCCAGGGATTACACCATATGAAAATCCAAGGGAGAAAAAATAACCAAATAATGAAGAGGGATATCAATCTAACAATCGCATAAATGCTTTATTCCAAAAGCTAATTGTATTCCCTCCTTAATATTTATAATGCTTGCCTCTAGATCCAAAGTATACAAATTATCAAATCTCTAATCCTAGCTAGGGAGGTAAACCGCAGACCGGTGGATCCCTTTTGAGATTAGAAGCAGAATGTGGGAAACAATTGGCTTCAATTCATTGCGTGTTGGGTCTAGAGAATGCCCATCAGGTTGTATTTGACCTGTTTGCTTTCTTTTTTATCCCTTGAACTGTTGATATCGGTCCATGTAGTTTAAAACCAGCTCATGCACACCATCCATCCAAGCATTGGAGCAGCCGCATTTCCCTCTCGAAAAGGAATTCGTCCTAAAATCTTGATTATGCATCGAGATGGAGAACTAATTGTAATCCCACAGTTCTTGTTGCTATGATCATTTTTGGATACTTTTAAAAAATTTCTAGAACATCCACCCAATGAAGGGGATCACTCTTAGCACAAATGAAAATGGAGTGGAGATCCAAGAGAAGAAGCTTGTTATCTTGATCTTAAACAAGAAGAAAATAAGGCTAATAGATAATACCACCATGGAACCTCAAGTTTTCACTCAAACAACTTGGTTTACAGAGAGATACATGGCTGAATTTATAGACTCCATTTCTAATTCGGGATTAAACATCACTTAATCCCTTACACTTTACTAAGTAACAACTTAATAACTAAGATGCGTGATAGTCCAAAAGACATATTGAAAACCCAAGAGATATAAGGGAAACCCAAAAGACACTACAAGAAACAAGGCATCTACATAAAACAATGTACTATAATAAAAGCTTCTTGGATTCATGGAATGCTAGAGTTCATAGAATCTAGCTTCTTGGATTCATGGAATGCTAGATTTCACTAACTCAAAGTAAAGTTTTCATTTTGATGAAAAAAATCCTTCTTCAAAGGCTTGATGAACAAATCTGCCACTTGGTCTTGAGATTTGCAAAATTTAACTTCAACGTCTTTATCCTTCACCAATTCTAGAATGAATCTACATAAAACAATGTACTATAATAAAAGCTTCTTGGATTCATGGAATGCTAGAGTTCATAGAATCTAGCTTCTTGGATTCATGGAATGCTAGATTTCACTAACTCAAAGTAAAGTTTTCATTTTGATGAAAAAAATCCTTCTTCAAAGGCTTGATGAACAAATCCGCCACTTGGTCTTGAGATTTGCAAAATTTAACTTCAACATCTTTATCCTTCACCAATTCTAGAATGAATCTACATAAAACAATGTACTATAATAAAAGCTTCTTGCATTCATGGAATGCTAGAGTTCATAGAATCTAGCTTCTTGGATTCATGGAATGCTAGATTTCACTAACTCAAAGTAAAGTCTTCATTTTGATGAAAAAAATCCTTCTTCAAAGGCTTGATGAACAAATCTGCCACTTGGTCTTGAGATTTGCAAAATTTAACTTCAACGTCTTTATCCTTCGCCAATTCTAGAATGAATCGACATAAAACAATGTACTATAATAAAAGCTTCTTGGATTCATGGAAAGCTAAAGTTCATAGAATCTAGCTTCTTGGATTCATGGAATGCTAGATTTCACTAACTCAAAGTAAAGTCTTCATTTTGATGAAAAAAATCCTTCTTCAAAGGTTGATGAACAAATCTGCCACTTGATCTTGAGATTTGCAAAATTTAACTTCAACGTCTTTATCCTTCACCAATTCTAGAATGAAGTGATAGTTGATCTTTATGTGTTTGCTTTTACCATGAAACATCATATTCTTGGACGAAGATATGGCTGATTTATTATCACAAAATAATTTTATAGCTCTTTCTTGATCATGATTGAGCTCCTCCAAAATCCATCTCAACCACTTAACTTGACAACTAGTTGCGGCAAGAGCAATGTATTCTACTTTTGCTGAAGAGAGGGTCATAACAAATTGCTTCTTTGAATACCACGAAACCACACTAGAACTAATATTGAAAACATACCCAGAAGTACTCTTGCAGTCATCAATATTTCCAACCTAATCACTGTGACAAAAGACAACCAAACTTGAGTTTTTAGCTTTATAATAGTGGAGGAGACTCTGATTTTGTGCCCCTTTCACATATCTTGAAACTCTTTTTCATGCTTCCCAATGAGCATATCTTGGTGATTCCATGAAACGATTGAGCATGCTCACCGAATATGTGAGATCCGGTCTTCATGTTGTCAAATACATGAGACCACCAACAAGACTTTGATCAAGAGTTGGGCCCATCGTCTTCTTTCCATCATATTTGCTTAACTTCAAATTAGCTTCCTTGGGAATGCTTATCGACTTTGCATCTTCCATCCTAAACTTTTTCAGCAACTCCTTTGCATATTTCTTTCGAGAAATGAGAGTCTCATCTTCATTTTGATTTGCTTCAATTCCAAGAACGAGCCATAAAATGCTCTTGAAAGCCATCTCAAACGGGTTTCTATTATTTTATATGATAGTGATGCTACCTCTAAATGCTCTCTAAAGTACCCATTTTTAATTTTATCTTTCTTAATTTTATCACATATCCACCTCAAAATCTTTATCTTTGTCATATCTATTTTGTGCATATGTTGTTTTTTAATTTACCAATATTCTGCTCCATAAGCCATAACCAGTCTAATCTTTGACCTAAAAAAAAATTTTTTCTTCAATCTTATTGGCATGCACTGATAACAAAGTGCTCTAGAAACAAGTCAAAATTTCAATCATCCCTCTTTTATCCTATGTTTGACATCCTCATCAATCTCTCCATCCTTACTAATTATTATAGTATATTTATAGTAACCACATTATATCTTAATAGGTTGGACCAATGGATGTTTTTCTAATTAAAAGGAAAATTGTATTAGAAGGAAAGAAAGGAGATACTAGGTAGCATGTGTGAGTTCAACTCTCCTTGTTAATGAAAAAAAGTTATCAGTTTAAGAGATATTTACAACTGGGAAAAAGTGTTTTCACAAATCTCTAAAAGGCTCTTATATTTTATTTTTTCAATTAAAACATTCCTTCATTAACAAAGACACTCCAATTTTTTTTTTTCACCAATTTATTTTTATGAAGAAACATCACACAAGTTATCCCCTGAATAACTTCACATCTTTAATAATTTCACACCTTAAACCTTGAGTACCAAGAATCAAAGGCTAGATGATTGACTGGCTTAATATTAGATATTCTAAACCCACATCGAAGCCTTCAATTGATATGTATTCTAAATCTTTATGCATCTAGTTGGGCCTGCTAAAATAAACTTGATTAAGTGAAGTTCGCTAAGCTTAGATAAAAGTAGTTATGTCATTTATCCATAAAACTAGTAGTGATATGTTACACTGTCAACTACTCAAAATTCTGGCCACCAGACTATCCAGACTACTCCCTCTCGTCATGTCCAATCACCAATCTGTATTTGTTAAAGGAAGATCTATCCATCACCACGTAGCCCTGGATCATGATCTCTTCCAGAAGCTCAAGTTTAAAACTAAAAAGGGACCCACTTGCATCAAGCTGAACATTTAAAAAGCTTTTGACAAACTTCAATGGCACTTCTCTTCAAGACCTTGCTCTTCTTCAAATTCTCTCCCTCCTGGATCAACCTCATCTCAGAACTTGTCTGCAGCAGTAGACGCTTTGTCCTGGTTAATAGAAGCCCATCAGGTTTCTTCTCAGTTTCCTGCAGTTTGCGCCAGGGCTGCCCTCTGTCCCCCTACCTTTTCATCCTAGCAGAAGAGGTCCTCAGCCTTCAGATGGAATCCCTTAGGCAGGAAGGCTCCATCAGTCCCATCTCAGTAATTACCACCACTCCATGCCATCTCCTCTATGCAGACGACATCCTCATCTTCCTAAAAGCTCAGAAGGAGAGCTTGAGAAAACTCTCAAATCTGCTTCACACATACCAAGACTCCATAGGTCGGGTTTTCATCTTGTAAAAAAGCAATCTTTTCTTGGGAAAATGCACAGCTAGAAGAGCTCAATTGGTCAAAGGGGTAATTCAGATCCCCACAGTTGGCCTACCTTCTACTTATCTTGGGGTCCCTCTCTTCCTAGGCACAGCTCGCCACTCTTACTTCAATAGAATTCTGGATTCAATCAGCCTTAGATTAGCAGGATGGAAGACTAAGTGCCTATCCTTTATAGGGAGATTGATCTTGATCAAGCATGTGCTCAGCTCCATCCCTCTTCACATCTCTCTATTCATCTCTCTTCCAAGCAAAACATGCCTCCATATTGAGAGATTGATGTGGAATTTCCTCTGGTCCACAGACCCAGCCAAACTGCGCTACAACCTTGTTAAATGGGAGACAATTTGCCTTCCAAAATCAGAGGGAGGCTTTGGTCTGTGAAGATTAAAAGAGTTTAATGATGCTTGTATGTTGAAGTTAGCCTGGTCAGCTGCCACTGGTAAGTCTCTATGGACAAACTGGTTTAGAGCCAAATATTGTAGAGACCCAAAGAGTGGCTCAACAATGTGGAGTAGCTTAGAGCTCTATCTCCTTATCTCCATAGGGAGAGTAAGAGGGTTGTAGGAAATGGTAAGCTAATCAATATCTAGTTTGACAACTGGATTGACAAAGTCTCCATAGCTTCAAAGTTCCCCTCTTTTCAATTCTTAGAGAGAGACCTTATTTTAGATATCACTTCAGAAAACGCCTGGCCAAATCCCTTTTCAGCTTCTGTTAGCCTTGAAGGACCTTCTCCTCCACTCCACAAACTCCATCTCTATCAGTGAAGTTCCAGACTACATCTTTTGGCCAAGCATATCTTCAGGGATTCTCTTGCTGTCAGATGCTTGGAATCTTCTCGGATCAAGGGATTTTGCTTAAAAGTTGGCGGTACTTATTTGGGATAAGTTTGTAAATCCCCGTTTCGCTTGCTTCAGTTGGCGCCTCATGCATAGAAAGACTCCAGCAAAAATCTAGGCCAAAGACAGAGGGTGGTCCTTGGCCCCTAGATGTCACAATTGTCTAGGTGAGGAGGAAAATGACGTGCACCTTTTTTTCCTTTGTCCGTTGCTCAGCAATGGCATTGGATGCTCAGCCTCTGTGGAATCCCCATCCCCCACCCCCACAATGTCTGCTTCCTCCATCTGCCAATTCATTGCTAAAGACAGAGATGTCCTTGGAAGAAAATGTGCCTCTGTGATTTTTTTCCATACCATCTCCATTCTATGGACTCTCCGGAATGACTCGAAGCACAACTGCCTACAACCCTCTTTGAAGAAAGCTCAATCTTAATTCCAATTTCGCTTGCAGAATCTGGTTGCTTCAGTCCCTGGTATAACGAGCTCTCATCATCCGATCCTGCTGCTTATTGGAGTGATTAGCTAATTTTTTGTTTACTTTCTCTGTTGTTTCTCTGTTTCCATTCTCCTTTTGTATTTTTCTCTTGTTAGGTGCTTTTGTTGGGTGCTCTGTTCCTTTATGTAGAGGTAGGCTTCTCTGCCTAGCTTCTATGTTTTTGGATTTTCTTCTGTATCGGGTGCTTTTAACTCTCCTCCTCCCCCTTTTCTAATTCAATTTTACCTTAAGAAAAAAAAAAAAAACCTACTCAACACTCGACAATATTAAAAACCAATATATCTGAGATAGAATACTATATAAATAGCTCAACTTTTATGTTTTTACTAGTTTTCTATTATTTTTATCATTTGAATTTCTTTGAATCTTTGACACATTTTAGGCTTGCCAAGACCATATTGTTCTGGCACAGACCGACGCGGATGGCAAGGACTCGTCCCAATCTTAACTGGTGTGAAAATCGATACTGGGATTTAAAACCATGAACCAAATCCTCAAGAATTCCTTAGAGATTTTCCACAAGGATTCAAAGAATCCACCTTTGCCAATTGAAAAACTTCAAGGATTTAGGTTTGTGGAAATCATCATTTTTGAGGATTTTTAGGTCCAACCTTTACCCATAGGATTAAAAAATCCTCAATTTTGAGTATTTAGATGTGGGCATCAGTTTTTCTCTGCTATACACATTGATATTGATGTGAAGTTCTCAATGATACAAATCTTCATTGAGAATACTCAAATCTATGGCAATGAGGAATTCTCAGTTAGCGAGTTCCTCACTTGTTACCAAAAATTGACTATGTTACAAGAGCTACCTTGCTTTCTTCTTACATTATTATTTGTAACGTGGCCTCTAATACTACATGCTATAAAATCTAAACCTCAAATTTCAAATATATGTGATGCAATCCTAGGGTTAGGATGCAAGTGCCAGAGCACAATTAAAGTTCCAAAGAACATTCACTCGAAGAAGAAACAGTCTCCAATGAAAAAAATCCACACAGGTAATTTTATTAACTCAATTCTAATCTGGGATCATTGATCTCTACAATGTCTTATTTATAATAAAAGAAACTTAAGCCCTAAGAAAGCATTCCTAATGAAACTAGGAAACCAACTAATAATTCTATCTAAATTAGAAATTAACCCTAATTACAATCTTTACTAAACTTAAACTAATACTAATAATTAAAATTAGAATTTCATGGGTGCCACATATGGTCCACGAGTCTTGTTGCAATGACATATTATTGTTGCTGCATCAACATGCTTTAAAAACTAAACCTCAAATTTCAAATCCTAGCCATCCCTACAATTGTAAAAATGCTAATATGAAAAGATTTAATTAGAAAGGAATTCTTTAAGAGGACAAAAGAAAGATATAGAATAGTTTTATGAAGAAGGAAATCTTCTTCTAGAAAAGTGAGTACAATAGAAACGGCTTTCTAGGAAAGCAAGCAAGATCTGTTTTTTCATAAATAAATAATATTAGAAAAAAATTAGAAGAAAACATTAAAAAGGTAGGAATCTAGAATGGATAAAGACTGGGGAGTAATTTAGAAAGGTGATGCAAACAGAAAATGGAAAAAAAAAAAAAAAGAAAGAAAGAAGAGCTTAGCAAGCGGATAATTTTGAAAAAAAAAAAAAAATAGAAAGAAGAGTTTTGAAAGAATGAAAAATTAGAAAGAAGACGAAGCAAAAGAAGACAATAAGAAAGGAGAAAGCAAGAGATCTTTGAGAGATAAAAAATAATTAAAAAAAATAAAAGTATCTATTTTTGGGAGCAGTCAATACAATCTTACTAACCATCAAAAAATAATAATAAAAAAAAACCTTAAACTCTACGTTACCATATTTTCTATCAAAAAACATTGGGCCATAATTTTCTGAAATGAAGTTAGAATAATGCAAACTTGAGCTCTTAAAAGGCTAAATGAATAATCTATCGAAGGATCCAATTATATGCGATTTTGACATGTTTGGTGCATTAAATCTAGTTCTTTTTCCCTTTAAGGGTAATTGTATCGAAAGAAAAGAGAGAAAAACAAGAACCCAAAGAGCCCCCAAAAAAGATAAAGAAAACTAGAGGAAACAAATTACATGCATGACGATTAAATCTAGTTAGAAGTACAGAAATAAAGAAAAGATGGTTTCTTGCATACGCCATAGTGCCTAATTCTTGGACTAATGCTTCCATTGGGGCTTCCTCAGTTTTTTATGCTCTGTTGGGCTTTTGCATGACTCAGCATCTCACAATAATGGGTTGAGTTGACCGAGTGCGTGGTTGACATGCTGCAGTCATCTAGGCTAAAATCCATTTTAATCAAGTTACACTCACCTATTTCATGAGCTGGCTAAGTCGATTCCGTCAAGTTCATGGTCATCTCACTAGTTGAACTCTTATAACGGTTGATTATGGTTTGTATGAGGTGAATTGATAAAATCTATAAGAACATGCCGGATATCTTGCCTATATGGGTGTGAACACAGTTACCTACCTTGGATTTTGATTAATTTGTATTTGGGTTTGGAACTAATAATACGAGGCCTACATGATCAGAAAATTTGATTCAGTAGGTTGAGTTGATTTGCTTCTCATTTCTTTTGATTCAGAGTTCGAGTTTAAAAGTTCCATGAACTAATTCATTTGTACAGTGGGTCCACATCTAAAACCCAATCCATGTTCTTTATATTAAATCAAAGCAAACTTTTTCTTTAATCATAGTTGGGCCCATAGTCAGGATTGATTACTTGCAAAACAAAAGGTTAAAAATTAAAAGAGAAAAATCAAACTAAAGTTTCATGTTTCAGTGGTTATAATCTATAGGTGGGTCCAACTTTAAATAGAGTTAGATATGGATTAGCACTGATACATAGGGATGTTCTTTTGAGAGGCTTGGATTTTGGAAAGATACCATCAGCAAATGTTTATGACACGAGCTACAAAACTATGCAAGATTAGTTCATTGATAGTTTGCAAATCAGATTGCAAATTGTTTAAAATGGTTTATTGTTCGAAAGCCTTCTAAGTGAATTAGGTAACCATAAGTGTGGAATGTTTCTTTGATAAGACATTCTACTACTCTATAAAGTGCCCATAGATTGTAGGATAACACCAGGATCCTAGTGAATGTGATCTTATGTGAGCCCTATGATGCCCAAAAATTGTCTGTGATACGCTCACAAGACAATGATTATACCAATTATGATATATAGAGTAGAATGTTGACCAATTAAGAATCAACATATGCACATAATGAGTACAGCAGAGACGAGAAACTTGAAAAGGGTATATGGAAAAAATTAAGAAAGATAAAATCACAAAACAAGAGAATTCGCGAATATTTAGGGATAACTTCAATAGATGAGAAACTAAGAGAAAATTATTTGAGATAGTATGGACATATGCAACATAGGCCGACAATAATGAGATTGAAGAAAAGTTCATCTATGCACGTTGATGGCCAACCAAGGAGAAGGGATAGGTCGAGGAGGATATTGATGAAAATAGTAATAATAGATCTGAAGAATTTCAACATATTCAAGGATTTGGCTCAGATTAGATCTAAGTGGAAAAAAGAATTACTTGGGTTATGGTTCATTGGCATAAGATGTGAATTTGCTCCCCACATCTTGTGTTCGAGTCCAATGATAGACTTACTTGGTGCATGTGTGTTGAAAGGACGTGTATGTGCTTGGGGGAAGAGTCATGTTAGGTAAACATATACGACATATATTTGTTCAAAACCTAGTGCGATGAGATAGGGTACAATGAACTCACCTTGGTCCACCTTTGACAAGGTTACCCCCTTTTAATACACTAACCCCCATGAATTTGGACAAGCCTAAATTTGAGACCTCCAACTGTTGGATTGAAATCCAGAAAAATCATGTCCCTCAAAATAGATAAATATGATTCATAGATCAAGGGATTGGGATGATCTAACATGGTTGATATTTGAGACATCCGTGGGTCTCTTTCAGACCTTTCTATCCCACACTATGATCGTTGTAGCCTCAGTAGGGCCTAACAAAGTCTCCGTTTTTTTTTTTTTTTTCTTTTTTGGTAAGTTGTAAAATGAATTAACTATGAGGAAAGAAAAAGGGAGCTTGGCTAGAAAAGCTTCCCCAAACAATACTTTATTATCCAAAAAGAAGAAAAGAAAAACTATATACACTAAGACCATCGAGTTATATATATATATATATATAGAGAGAGAGAGAGAGAGAGAGAGGTGCACACACAAAGAAGCATATGTATGAAGTTTAAATCTGAATATACTAAGAACTAGTTCATTAAATAGTCCGAGTTCTCATTCATATTACCTTATTTATTCCATAAGTTACTAAGCTCAAGCAATTCTCTCCTACCACTCTCATCATAAATGTTACAGTAATATTTTTTTTTATTGCTAACTATTTCTCATATTTACATAATGCTTCTGCAAAACATCCATATTTAGTTATTAGAATCAACTCTAAAAAGTTCCCAAAGCCACATAATTTCTTGAGGTTTCATTAATTAGTAAAGATGTACAAGATAAATATATATTCGTTTGTACCTTCCAAAAAAAGATAATAATAATAACAAATTGCCAGAGTTAAACAATTTACAATCACTCTAACTAGTTTTAACCACTTCCTGCATAAATGATGTATTAGTTGTAAACATTTGAAAGATGCATTTGCATGTGCACCAAATAGGAAGTGGTTTGAAGAGTTTTCTGTAAACAATGACGATCTATTACTATTGCTTAACTTTCAATAAGGTTGAAATAAAAAACCACATTAGGGAAATTACAGTTTTAAACTTTTTAAACCTTAAGTAATTTTTAATGGTTACTTTCATGAAACAAAACCTACAGTACAATGTAAGAGATCTATACAAGCAAAAGACAATTATGGAACAGACTCAATATGCTAAAAGACTAGTGGGGAGTGACCTCCAATCCGATTCACAGATTAAATTGCAATAGAGGGCCAAAATTAAGTGGACAGATCATGAAACCACTGTAAAAAAATGATATTGATATGGGCTAAGAAAACATTAAAGAAAAAAAGAAAGGCACTATAGAGTCTTCTAATTTTTATTGATATTGGATAAAGAAATGATCTTATAAAGAAACTGGTACATTGCAATTTCAAAATTTTGCAGTTCTTCAAATGCCTAGATAAAGAAAGGAAACGAGCCATCTATTTCCCTCAGATAGTGGAACAACAAATGCTTCAAGGAAACGAACCACTTATTTCCCTTTATTAAAAAAAAGAAGAAGAGAAGAACGGATTCAAAGTTGTAAGTATCATTAGAGAGATCCGGTTTTGTTTTCTCCAAAGCTGAAATTTCAACTGCACTGATCTTTGCTGGCTATATTTGTGTTTTCAGGAAAAGAAAAGCAAGGCTAATAGAGAAAAACTTAGAACTCAAAAGTTCTCCAAGAAAATATGATAGAAGATTCATAGATTGAGAAAATAAAAGGAAAAAAAAACACTAGTAATTCAATGTATGTCATCTCTGGAAAGTTGAAGTTCCAATCAACTGTTCGTGTCTCCAAAATAGAATTTCGGCAAAACTGAATCTCTCATGTCAAGGGAAAATGGCAGAAAGATGTGGCCTCCATCTGTTCAGAGAATAAAAGAGAGAGGGGTCCTTCACAAATCACAAAGCAATTAATGTAAATCAAAATCAATCCTTCTAGTGAGAGAAAAAAAACTGCTACATATGTAGTGTAGAGAGAGAGAGAGCAGGAAAATACAGCTCAAGAAGATAAGGATAAGCTTATACCCTCAATTTTAGAAAAAAAAAAAAAGCGCGGAAAAGAAGGAAACCTTATTAATCGGAAAACGTCCCTCACTGTTTCCACTTCCCCGTTTCCCGAAACCCTAACCGCAACAACTTCAAGAAAGACAAGAAAAATCGAAACCCTAACCTCTACTAAAACCCACTAAAATATGTACGACCGCGATCCGATGCATTAAAATCTCAGAGCCAAAAACAAGTCAAATTTCTGCTCCTTTCAACTGCTGAAAAGACCGTTTCTAAGACCCCTTGCAGGTCTACCTTTTCCGCCAAAGTACCAAAATGAAAAGAAACCTAAGATCGGCTCGACCTTCAATAACGAGAGGTCAAAAGCCCCACTAGCATCATACGATGTATCATATCATATCAGTATCAATGAAGAAAGGACGAGTCTGAATAACCTTAGGACAAACAACCAAAACCTAGGAAACCTCAAAACCAGGTTACCATCAATCATATCAAATCAATATTAGAGGAATGAAATCTATACAAAAGCTAAGTAGATCTTATAGAAATCTCATTCTGAACTACCAGAGGAAACCACAAAAAAATCCATCTTTGTTACTAGTTTCTACTCCGATCTGATTTTTTTTCTCTTCGTTCTTGCATAAAATCTAAACAATCACAAAGATTACACTTACAGGCTGAAACCTACAAAAAAAAATTCTCAGAAATAACGATCATGGAAAGGATTTATAGAGATAAAGCTGCATAGAAACATTAGAAAGAAATAAGCAAAAGATCTCATACTTACAAAAGTCTCTCAAATGAGATCAAGAACAGAAAGGATTTATGATTCAAACACAGCATACAAACGTTAGAACAAAATAAACGGATATCAAAACATAAATCTATAAATCAAAACAAGCAAAAAGATCACACAGATTGCAAACATCAAACCCACTGAAACTTCTCAAACAAAAGCTAAAACAGAAAGGATTTCTATTTATAGATAGATCTGAAGGTAAAGCCTTAAAAAGTGACCACAAAAGACCTAAACAAACAAATGATCTGCGAATTTTAAAAACCAAAACTACAGCATTTCTCAAACACAAACACAAGAAAGAAAAGGATTTCTGGATCTGAAGGCAATATCTGAAAGTCACAAGGTAAGAGTGAAAAAAAAAAAGAAAACAATCATACAAGTTTGAAACATAAAACCTATTAAAATAACTGAAACAAATGTAAAATCAGGAATAATCTGCAAATCTAAAGGCAGTCTTGATAACGCTAGAGACAAAGAAACAGATTAGATTCAAGATGGTTGATTTTTAGGGTTTTCTTCTTTTTTTTTTTTTTTTTTTGAACTTTGTATTCATTATCTTTGTTTACCTAGAGCTGCTGCAGAACTCATAGAGCTTTCCTCTATTGGAGAAGATGATGAGAGCAACCTCAGCATCGCAGAGAACGGAAAGCTCGTAAGCTTTCTTCAGAAGTCCGTTTCTCCGTTTGGCAAAGGTCACTTGCCTGTTGATCTTGTTCTCAATCCTCTTCAGCTCTACTCTTCCTCTCCCCATTTTTAAAGTCTTCCTTCCTCTCTCTTAGATCTGAAACAGAAACAGAAAAGAAAAAAGAAAGCAAAGAAGAGGGGGAGGATTTTAGCTATGGAAGCTTTGGATGGGAATGGAGTATTTATAGTGTGGAAAGCTGATGATGTTATGTGGAACTGGAACTCCTCATTTCTTGCCTCATTGTCTTTTATTTTATTTTTGGTGAAATGATATTTTTACCCCCACCCTGTTGTCTTGTTGCTTTCTGCTCGTCTTGATTCTTTTTTTTTTTTTTTTGGGAGAGATGAAAATGACATAGCAAAGGAGGGGGTATTTTGTCAAGACTCAAAACTAAGGGGGGTTTAATAGTAATTACAACATTATCTTCTTTCTTACAAGGAGGTTTTGGACATCAACAGAAATGTTTGCTACACGATAGAGTAGTAAATGAACACAACGCGGAAAACAGTGTGAGAGTTTCGTGTCGTTTGAGGGACTATGGAATGGTGTGACCTTCGGATGAGAAATTCTCTTGGGATCGTTGTAAGTAGGGCCCGCTCTTTTTTGACCGAAAGTCTAGTCTGACTTTAATGCGGTACGTGGCTAGGGATGCAAACGGGTGGGATCCAAGGTAGAACAATTGCTTGAAAGATTTGGCCAAGGAGTGCGAATGTAGAATCAATGTGTATCTATGTGTTTCCCCAAACTCGGCCTCAACTAGAAAGGACATATCTGATAGCATATCTAGATCCGAAAGAAGATGTGAAATGCATTGGTATAATTGGATAAAAGGGCATAAGATAATCTTTTTCTTAAATATACAGGTGGGACAACCACCACCACCACCACCACCATGGTCACCGTCAAAGCATTGTCCCAATTATGTTGGATCGGCTAAATGAATTTGATTTCATGATTCTCATCTATTTAGAACCAAATTCTCAGATAAGTTGCCATTCTTTATATCAATGTCTTTATTTTATAATTCTTGTTTGGGCCATAAACGATAATGATTAATGTTAAGCAAATCCTCAAAGATCAAGATTTCTCAAGCTAAGTAGAACCTTGGAACTTAAGTATTTTTTTTATATGTGATCAAACTAACCGTCCTAGATACCAATCCATGGGTCACAACATTCATGAATTTGAGTTCTGACCCAAATACTAGAGATCCTATATGCTTAGACTTGAACCTAAATATCTCCTCGACCCAAAAATAGGTTCCAAACCTTTTTTCAGATTCAGAGACTTCAGATATCTAGAGAATTGGATATCCATTTGGAACCCTATAAGTGACATGTGTTCCAATCACATAAAATATGACCAGTGGAAATGGGCTAGTTATTTACTAAACACAAGACATTTTCAGTAAGCATTTAATCTAAAAGGTTATTAAAAATGTTTTGAATTTAAAATAAGTGAATGGCTCACAACACCATCTTGCTTGGAATAGCTTCGATAGAATGCTAATCCACAGCTCTCGCCTTCTACTTGGTAAGTTGGCCCCCCAACATCCTTGTTAATTGGGTTGCTATGGAATGCTAGATTGGTTCTTATCTTGCTATGGCAGAATTTTTGCTCCAAGCAAAAATCATGTAATCAATCTGATTATAGAACCCAATTCCAAAGTCAAATTTAACTTAGTGCTACTATGTGAGGTTTGGATTTATTAATGCAGGCTTCATTGTTTTACCCAAAAGAAAAAAAGAAGAAAAAGGTAGGATTCGTTGATAGTTTTGTATGGGGTCAGACTATATTAAAGGCATTAGTACGAAGGCTTGAACAAATATATCAGACTTGAAATTAAGAAATATAGAAGGAACTATGTTCAATTTGAAGTCCAACTCCTATTTGAATGAAATTTGACTTGCTGATTGAGTGAGTTGATCGTTATTAAAGCCTTAAGATTTAATAAGTTGGGCCCAATAACTGATTTTCTTGAGACCTAATCATTTTTTCTCTTTAATAGAAGTAAAATAGACTTTAGTTTGGAACTTATCAAACAAAACAGTGCAAATAAAGTTAGGAATACACAAAAGACAAGCTAATAGGCACTAGAAATTTACTTTATATTGTGTATCATCACTATATTTTGGGGCCACCGTGCCCACCTAGGCTCCTTTTAACTGCCAAAAGCCAAATTGGTTACTCAGTCGATTGTTACTCACCATTGGATTAAAAAAAAAAAATTTAATATTTTTTATAATCATTAAATTTGTGGGTCATAGATCAAGAGATTAGGATGGTCTTATGAGGTTATATTTTCAAAACATCTAAGTCTCACTTTGTTTTTAACGTGCATTGCAATAATTAGGAGAGCTCTAATGGCCCAATAGGCTATTTGCATGGTTTAATTGCACACGGTTTATAGTTATATATATATATATATATATATATATATATTTATAGGGTTTTTCAAATGTGCACATACTCATCAAAGTAATTTGCTGTTAGCGTTGGGCCTAACTAGGCCATGTCAATTCGTGGAAAAGTGGAGATCAAAAATCCAGAAGTCACTGACCTTTGTGCAAAATCTCAAGTCTATCAAGTCATATTAAACCCTGATCTATTGTCACAACCCATCATTTGGATTCCTGAATCTCAAGGTGCCACTTTTTTTTTTGCTAGAAGGTAAATTGATATAAAAGAAAGAAAGGAAAAGGGCAGGAAAACCCCCAAAATAGAGAAAGAAACAACAAGCAAAAGACCTGTACATGGGAACTAATCAAACATCTGAAACAAACTATAAAAACAAAAAACTAAGCTGCCACCCCTAATAGGACTAAGATGGGATGAACTGGCAATGGGTGTCTCGAAGCTAGCTAGGAGCTAACCAAACCCTTCATATGATCCAGGAAGATGAGCTTAGCTCTTAGCAGGGAAGGTTTCAGATTTAGATGCTTGGAGTCAAGGTGCCACTTATAATAGCAGATCTAATGTGGTTGGAATCAATGGTTAAAGTTTCAATTTTTTTATTTTTTTATTTTTTTATTTCTTTTGCTAATGGAAAATTGTTTTAGAAAATGAAGGGGAAAATACATTGGCTAGATGCCCCAAGATCGAGAGGAAAGCCACACAACCACTGTACAAGAAGAAGAAAAGAAAAGCTAAAACAATGAGCCACCTAATGAGCAAAAAAGGGCTAGGGGAGAGTAGTCAAAAATTTGCAGAACTCTAATAGAGGTTTGCCATAAAAGGGTTTGTCTGATCTGAGAGAAGCTGAGAAAAGCTTAGTCAGGTAGTTTTTAACCTTCATCTAAGAGACTCTGGAGTTACTGAAAAGATAATCATTACTATATTTCCAGAGAACAAAAGTTGTGGAGAAGAAGATGGAGGCAGCACCTTTGCGGGCCAAATTGTCACTGTTGTACGTCCAAGCATACTAGATCTTGGAAGGAGGTAAGGGGCCAACGAAGGAGACAACTAGCAGCTACTTGAAAGATCCAACTCCAGATTGAAGATGCAAAAGAGCATTGGAAAAGAAGGTGAGGAGATCAACTTCAAAGAGCAAACCATATGACCACACAAAGCAAACTAAATGAAATTATTTCCACAACTTAAAATTAAGTCCATGCAATCAAAATTAAACTTTATAACTGCTACTCATCCTGCAACCACAATAGTAAGGCTAGTATAACTCCAGAATATATTAACAAAGGACCTTGCATTTTGAAATATTAGACACCAAGATTTCACTCCAGCTACTATCGATTACTCAGTAATATGAAATATACAGAAGAATTAGCTCAATAGCTCAGCAAGTAACTCGTCATAATCACAAGGATTCATGATCAATAAAACTTGTATCATTTAAAACAAGTCCTATAATCTCTTATCATGTAAGAAATACTAAAAAAGTACATAAAAAATGAACATTTATCAAACTAATTCTAAACATTGGAATTTCTAATATTGTATTTGAAACCACCTCGCCAATGATTACTTATAGGAATCCAAGATCCAAGGCATTAAGTTTCAAAATAAAAAAAATAACGAAATTCCTGTCAAGAATACAATTAGTGAAAAGGCCCAAATTGATGAAACTGACTGCAAAAATGCATAGAGATAACATATTACTAATGATGACAAATAAGAAACTCAGTGGACACACATATTGATGCCAATGCTTATACATAGCTAATAGAGGTACTAAGTACAAAGTGTCAAACTGCCAACGAGCTCTAAGCTCGTGGTATGATCTTTACCAATCTAAATGTACTCAGATAACCAACTAGCCAATGATAATGGATCTTATTTTAGGGTCTTTCACTAAAGAAATTTCATAAACCTTTCATACCCACTGAGAATGGAATCCTTTTCAGATTTTAAAATAAAATTTGAAAATTCTAAACCAAATCATATATAGATCATGTGAAATTTCAGTTCGAAACACCATTGGAGTCATATTCAAATTATTATATTATATATTTTATATGAAGCGACATGGTTCTAATTGGCAATCTCAAATTTGATTTTGATAGTCCAATTTAGTTTGACTATCCAATTTATCTTGAAGGCTAAGATTTCATATCAACATTGAAAGGCTCTAATCCTTTTGATCCTCCACTCGTCTGTTCCTTCACATTTCATGTTCCTTATAAATGCCACATCATATAGGGCCTACATTGTAATGGTAACGGTTTCTCTCTGCTTCCTTGTAAATGACATTGAAGTGATATTTCTTATAATGATAACGTCCAATTCATAAAATAACTCTCTCTTTCCTTATAAATGAGATTATGTATATAACAAGTTTATGTTGTTAGGAGAGTCATACGAGGCAATCACAGAGGAGTATGAATAGGTTCCTTGTAACTATGATGACGCTATAAATGATAAGTATTCATGACGTTGACAAGAAGCTATGAAAGCTGAGATGAAGTCCATGTACTCTAATTAGGTCTTTGTGGACTTGCCTACCAATATAAAACGTATTGGGTGCAAGTGGGTCTACGAGAGAAAAAGATGACCGAACAGAATAGTTAAGACCTTTAAGGTCAGGCTTGTTGCAAAAGGTTACACTCAGAAAGATGGCATTGATTATGAGGAAGCTTTTTCGTCAGCAACCATGCTCAAGTCTATCCGGATACTCTTATCTATTGTAGCCGATCTCAACTACGAGATTTGGCAAATGGACATCAAGACAACATTTCTCAACGGACATCTTGAGGAAGAGTACATCTACATGATGCAGCCAGATGGTTTTGTAACAAAAGACCAAGAGTAAAGAGTTTGCAAACCGTAAAATTCCATTTATGGAACATCCATAATTTGTAACTAAACTCTTCAAAATCTTCAACGGTTTCATCTTCTGCAAAGACTACACCTCGACTTCTATAAACATTTCCATCATGCATCAAGATTCCATAATTTATAACTAAACTCTTCATCTGCAAAACCCAAGAAAATACATGGCATAGATTTATCATCTAACTTGGACCTTAACTCTTTTGGAACATACATGATGGCTTTGCATCCGAATATCCACAAGTGCTTTTATTAGACATCTTTCTCTCTCCAAATTCGTTCAAGGACGTCTCCATTGTAACACCCCGACCCACCTTAATTTTGATTAAGAGTTAATTAATTGAGAATAGTAGTTTAATAGATGTTTTGTATATATTTGGGCTTGATTAGGTAGAACTTAGTTGGGTTGACCTTTGACTAGATAGAGTATGACTATTTGGAGTGTTTTGGATTTTTGCGTGTCTTTAGAACTTTTATGAGTTTTTGGTGCATTGCATATGGAATAACATGGTCTTTGATTTTCATGTTTTGACCCAATATTGGATTCGGATCCAGTCTGGTCCATTTCTGGACTATTTAGTAGCCAAAAGCCTCTTTTTTTAAAATTCAAGTCTCTAACTGGACTTGCATGCAACTGCAGGGAGAAGATTCAAATCAAAAGCTCATCCCAGCTGTAATGCCCTAAGATCCGGGTGCCTCGAATCTTGGGACGCTATGAGAAAGTACCCAAGAGAAGCGGAAAATCCAATAATATAATCAAGTGTGAATCTTATATGAGCAAGTAAATGAACAAAGCCCTATATTTTTATTTCACTTTAAGGAATTACAAGGTACTTTCGAAAATTAAACTAGCTACAATCCTAGGCCAACACGGCAGCTACAAGAAAAGGAAAGAATAGAGATCTATTGTAATAGACGCCTTTCGATGCACCAACTGCATCGCTCTCCGAACCCTGCGGCAATGGATCAGCTGCCAAGCAAACCACCAATCAAAGAAAGCGTAAGAGAAGATACCTGAAAATACCAAGGGTTGGGTCAGGCTAGATGAACAAGGCAAATAGGCATGTTTAGATGGCAATGCATTATATTAATAGATAAGGAAGAAGACCATACCTGATCCCAGCTGTACTTGCGTGATTAGTATCTCGATAATAACATAAAATATCAAAGTGCAACTGAAAACGGCGTGGAGTGTAGTGTAGGAATGATAATCAAGATATTTATATAACAGATGTTTGATACAGCATATCAGGTAGATAAGATAAAGCTTTCATCATCAAGACATCATATAAATCATACAAGCACATCAGAGTCACCAATAACAGAAGTAACATTACCATATCCGTAATCATCGCATTCAGATTTAACCGAATTAACGTCGGTAGTTAGAGACACTAAACAACAACATCCATAATATATATAATAATCATATATTCAATATACATCCATAAGATCACACAAAGGTACGTCCACAGTTGAAATACAAGGGACGTGGGGGTCAAAGTTAGCTCATCGTCATTGTCCCAATAATTGTAAATGGACATCAACCATGGGAGTCATAGCCACCCATCAATGCTGTCACATCGAATAGGATCGTACAAGAATCCATCAATGCCCATAGCCACAGTCAAGTCCCAGCCCTTGGTCATACGTGCTATCTCATCCAACAACATCCATAACCACGGCCAAGTCTCAGTCATCGGTCTTACGTGCTAGATCAACATCAACCTCCATCCATACGTATCCAGACCGAACTGGATCGCCTTATCATCCTAATATGAAACGATATTAGTCAAGGGTATGAGGTACGGAGATCAGGAATAAGTAATCCATCCTTATGATTCCTGACAGTTAATAATGTATACCCTTGTAAACTCCGCTTCTCCATACGCTTAATTAACATTATCTCATTATACAGTCCGTCCATCAATATCTACAATTAAGTTCTCAATATTACAGGTTGGGACTTCAAGTGCAATGTCCAACATATCATTCAGTACGGACCGTGATTATGGATCAGAGCCTAATTGTAATGCCCTGATTTATAATACCCCTCAAGGACTATGTCCAAGGTTCGAATCTACCAGTTAGCCTCAGTGTCTGTTTCATCATTAGCATAAGTACCACATATCACAAATTCATCGATAATCGTTGCCCCTTACTTTAGGTCCAGGGTCCCACTTTACCTAAAACAGTGATTATGGAGTCTCAGATGCTTATTAAGTATCCTTGGAGTAGGTATTTAGCATCATAAGACATTCATAACTATTGAAGCAAGTTCCGTTTAGCAACCGAAGACCCTACTTAGGTGGCTACACGGGTTAAAGTTTAGCCACGGGTCAAGGTTAAGCCTGACCCTTGACTCGTGTCTAGCGTATCTTAAACAGTCCAAACGGAAAGTCAACGGGACCCACACGTGATCAAATCATAAAAGGATCCAACTATGGGAAATATACTATTTATAGTGTACCAGGTTGACATCATGGGTCCCGGGTTGACCTGGTACTCTGTGAAAGAGGCCAGATAACTGGGAAGCAAAAATCACAGTTTACATTGTTCCCGGTCGACCTGGAGAGTCCTCCGGTCGACCTGGGACGCTAGGGTATTTTCCCAAATACATGGCAGGTGAGGGATTCCTAAGTGTGGCCGGTTGACCAGGCCTCTTGGCCGGTTGATCAGGTACACTGTGTTTTGTACCCTGAGTGTAATTTTAGCTCCTCAGTTATGGGTCATGAAATCCTGAAAATCAAGATTCTATCATCTTCCATTTCACATCAAAACTCCATCAAATGGATCCTAGATCTTCACCAATCACATCCAAACATCAAACATACCTCCCACACATGATCTCATCACAAATGGGCCATTGATCTTCCAAATAGGGGATTCTCATCCATCAATTGCCAAAAACACATAAAAAAATGCTTAGAAAGAGAAAGATCTGCTCAACATAGCATCCATACAACCATCCCATTATAGAAATCAAACCAAATATACATTCAAGACAATAATTAGCAATCTAAGCATGTTAATCAGTTTAATTAAAAAAATCTAAGTATGTCTATTTGCCTAATTAGGAAAATAAACTCTTCAATTAGCTTGGGCTTCTCTCCAAATGCTCTAAGATTACTCCAACAGTGGAATCTACAATCTCTACACCCATTCCCAAATAGAAAAATTAATAGGGAAGAGAAATCTAAGAGAAAAGACTATGTTACAAGGAAATTGAAGAGGGAGATGAAGATTACCTTTACTCAGAGAGGCATGAGAGATCTAGGAAATCAGATGAGCTCCTTAACTTATAGATAGCTAGATGTAAATGGGGCTCTAGCTTCTTGCAATTGGAGGGCTAAGATCTAGAGAGAGAGAAACCCTAATCTCTAACTTATAGAGAGAGATGGGAGGAAATTGTAGTGAAATGAAAAGAAGAGAGTGTAGGAAGTGTTTGGAAAGCTTGTAATAGGTTTCTTTTATAGAAATAGATGGAATGGAAAATGTCCAAGGTGCCCCTTCTTGCAAGTGTAAGTTTAGGATAAGGATGAGAGTATTTGGGAAAGGTTAAAATGGAATGATCAAAGAGTCCTTCGTTGCTAATAGAAATAAATGATAAGGACTACGGTAGTTTAGGTATTCACATATAATGACTAAAGTATCCTCAAATGAGTGGTTGTGAATAAAGGAGCTTAAGAGCAATAAAGGTAGGCTATTTATTATGACAAAAGTGCTCATGCTTACTTGATAGAGAATAAAGGAGGCCAAGGTCATTTAAGGCATTGGGATTTCGAAAAAGGATGGAAAATGTGTGGTTGGATGGACTAGAGTACCCTCTTATAATTAATGGGTTAATGGGTTAGACAATAGGTAGTTGGGTCATTGTAAGGTAAATTGCACAACTCTCTAAAGAAACCCATCTATAGTTAGGATTACAACTAAGGCCTCTAATTGGCTAATTAATTCTAGAAAATTCACTATTAATCTCACAAGGGTCCTAACCCTATAAACTAGGCTTAATTAATAGGAATTGCTAACCACTCATACCAAATACCTATTAAATAAGATAACCTAGAGTTGACTTGGTCAAATTGGGTCCCACTAGGTAATTTCTAGGGACGGGTCCTTACACCAGCCATTCTTCTCTTCTTCCTTCATTTCCAGCTGACACTTCCCTTCTTCATCTCTTCTCCAAATTCTCTCAAGATAAGACCCTAGGGATCTTGCATGTAAGATTGGGAGTTCTACCTTCTTCTTGATCATCAACTACATCTTCTTCTACAGAATTTATAATCTCCTTTAAGCTTCTTCTTCTTTAATCTTTTACATTCGTAAGTATTCCTCATCTTTTCCCTATCTCTTGCTTCAAATTAGTAAAATGATGTTAGAATTCGTGCATGCATGTTGATTACAATCATACCATGCATTTCACCATTTTAGGTTGCTTCTTGAGCTTACATTTTGGGGGGTTTTACTTTGGAGAGCTTGGCTTGGATAGGAGAGGTTGGTTTGTATAGGATTCAAATTTCAAGCACCCAACGCAAGTGTAACATGTATAAATCTATGCATGCATCCTCATTTGATTCCATGTATACGTTCCTTCATGTTAGACTACCCATTTCTTAGATCAATTTCATTTTTGGTTCAAACTTATGTAAGTTATGGTTATGTATGGCTTGAATTAATGGTGGTAAAAATGGTGTTGTCCATGAGCATTTTGAGGCACTTTGTATAAACTTTTATTCCATGGTTATGACTGAGAAGAATAGGGTTGAAACATCAAGTGAAACAAGGCATTTCTGAGCTCAAAATCGCCTAAAAATACAGAATTATGGATTGCCCGCTCGAGCGTAGGATTCCCCGCTCGAGTGCGCATGCTCTCTAGATGGTGTCCACTCAAGCGAGTGATTGCCCGCTCAAGCGCACCCGATACATGTGTAGACTAGGTAAACTTCCAATGGCCATAACTTTTGAACCGTACGTCCGATTTCGAAGGTTCACATACCATTAGAAAGCTTTTGAAGCGTAGAATCCAATCTTGATTTAAGGTTTGGGGATGAAGAGGTTATTGGATTTTAAATAAATCTTGGCAATCAGGCTATACCGCGAGCCAAGTGATGAACCGTAGTATGCTTAGATTGATTTGGCCAGATAGTTGAACTTTAAAGATGGATCCCTTGAACCCTATATCATGCCCAATGGACTCATAATTCATGTGGGTACAGTTTGAGCAACCGTACACCCACAAAGGGCCTCTGGTTCTCCGTAGTTATGATCCAAACCAAATGTGTTATACTGAGGGATTCGATGTCTAAATTAAGTAACGCCAATGGTTCCTTTGTAGGCCACTTGTCGCCAGAATCCTTAGTACTACACCGAGTTGGACGGTGAAGACTAGGACTGTTCCCAAGACCGTAGGCTTGGCTTGATTCATATCTTGATTCCCTATGTGATCTATATGCATGCATTTGAACTCGTTTTCAGTATTCTCATATGACTTTATCATACTTCTGTTTAGTTCTTGTATGTCTTGTTTATGCACCTGTTTATGTTTATATTCATTTTCATTTCTACTCAATTATACTTATGATAAGTTCTGATTATGTACCACATGATATTCTCTGTTTCTGTAATATGTTTTGTTATTTTGTACACTTCATTCCACGAGTCGGCACCACT
This sequence comes from Camphora micrantha, assembly GCA_003546025.1. NCBI lineage: Eukaryota > Viridiplantae > Streptophyta > Magnoliopsida > Laurales > Lauraceae > Camphora > Camphora micrantha. The sequence continues at coordinate 32,972,690 of QPKB01000003.1, read as the reverse complement.
TGGCTTCGACCCTATCTAAGTCGGACCCGGCTAAGTGTGTGTTTAGTTATATTTCTGGCCCTCTACAGATGGGATTATATTATAAAGGTTGACCGGCACCCTAGGTCCACGATGGAGAGTTTTGGGCCCTCTGTCTACTAGTGGCACCACCCTATTCTGTTCTATTTTCAGCTCTCACTTTATATTCATGTTTACATGTATAATTTGGGAGAATGATAGCTAATGTGGATGCGCCATCTAGTTCTGTTAATTATGTGTATCTGTCATTTATGATTCGTGTGTCTCATGATTATTCATGCACAGACTTGCCTAGTGTTTACGCTATGAGCTCATGTGACTTATATCTGTCTAGTTATTCATTGGTCACATGTTATATTATTTACATTTGTTTATCTTGCTTAGTCTAGTCTAATGATGCTACACTTGGCGTTATAAGTGAGTACCTCGATGCCACCGCCCCAGAGATCAACGAGGAGGAAGAATCTCCTCGACGTAGTTGAATAGACTTCTGATAATGTCTTTTAGACGTCTACCCGGTGACTTGGACGTAATATGACCCATGGATCATGGCTTGGATTGCCATATCTTTTGTTATCATTTATGAACCTGTGTAAATTATGGCTTATAAACCTTAACTTACTTCTTTCTTTCTCTCTATCTCTAGATCATAAACTTGAACTTTAATCTATTCTCATGAACTTTTATGCTCTATATATCTTGATGGATATGATATTGTGGGATTCTGAATAGATATTTATTTAACAAGATTGTGCAGGTGCGAACACAGGTTTATGAAAGTAGTAACCTCACACGTGATATCCTGTGGATGAATTCCGTTCATTCCCCATGAGGGCTTACATCACGGCTCGAGATGAGTGCAGTCTCAGGCTCGGGGCGTGACATCCATCTAAGGAATTTGATGGAAACAAGTTAATCAAATAACATGTTGTTCTCAAGGCTTCACCCCAAAACAATTTAGGCAATTTTGAAGTGGACAACTAACATTGAATCCTCTCTAGAATGGTTCGGTTCATGCGTCCGGCGATGACATTTTGTTGAGGGGTGCGTGGAGTGGTCTTCTCATTCCTTATGCCATGCTTTCTACAATATTTTTCAAATGCCTTTGAGGTATCTTTACTCCCATAGTCTGTTCTTAAGTATTTTAACTTCTTTCCCGTTTCTCGTTCAACAAGGACATAAAACCTTTTGAAATGGTCAAGCACTTCATCTTTAGATTTTATAGTGTGTGCCTATAGTTTTCTAAATGCATATCATCAATAAAAGTTACAAAATAAGAGGCTCCACCGGTTGTAATAGTTTTCATAGAACCACAAACATCCAAATAGACTCTTTCCAAAACTTCCTTACAATTGTTGGTACTATTCCTCACAAAAGAAAGTCTATGTTGCTTTCCAAATAAAACAATCTTCATATGAATTCAAATGCATACCTTTCATTTCTAGAAGGAGGTTCATCTTTGCTAAGACTTCCAACCCCTTCTCACTCATGTGGCCAAGCCCCATGTGCCATAGGTCGAATAAGGAGCTCTCCTACGTAGCATTTAGCTCACCCTATCATGTAATATAGTGTGCACTTTTGTTGCCTGTTGCCACCATAAGTGCTTCTTTTGTAAGCTTTCATCCCGCTTTGTAAAAATGGATGTGTACCCTTCATTATCCAACACTCCCGTGAATAAGAGATTCATGCACAAATCTGGTACATGTCGCACTTCCTTTAGTATGAGTTTTACTTCCATACTAGTTTCAATGCATATCCTCCCACTGCCAATAATCTCGGATGTACCTTTGTTGCCCATATCCACTACACCGAATTTTCCCAACTTACAAGAAGTGAACAGCCCTCTAGATGGTGTAGCATGATACAAGGCTCCGGAATCTACTATCCAATCCGCTCGATGTTAGTTACATTGAGGCATTCATTCTTTTCTTCACTTGCTATGTTAGTAGCAGTTTCATCATCACTAGGCTTGAGCTCTCCTTCTTTCTTGTCTCTCTTGAACTTCCGACATTGACTCTTTATGCGATCGTCTCCACTACAATAATGGTAAATAATCTTGTTTCTTCACTTAGATCTAGGCTTGGACTTTCCCCGGACATGTGGATTGCACTGTGAAGATCTCTACTTTTTTTACACTTGCCAACACTTGTGAGCTTGAAACACTACTTGTCATTCTTCGTATTTCTTCATTCAACAAGCTATTCGTTACATAACTCATAGTAAGCATTCCATCGGGCGCCAAATTACTCACAGAAGCCACTAATGTTTTCCAACTTCTCATTAATGAACCAAGTAGCAATAATGCTTGCAAATCATTATCTAACACCATGTTCATAGATGTCAATTTTATTCACAATACTAATCATCTCATTGACTGCTCTACCACCGAAGATCCTTCATTGAACTTCAAGTTCATAAGTTGCCTAATGAGCAATGCTTTTTTGGCCACCGTCTTTCTTAATTTCATACAAGCCATGTAACTTCTTGCATAGAGATTGTGCCATAGTCTCTTTTGATACATGATAAAAGACCCCATCATCCACCCATTGGTGAATGGTTGCTATAGTCTTTCTATTTAGTTTTTACCATACTTCTTCGGACATATCATCCAGCTTGTTTCCTTTAGTCGGTTCATATATATCTTTACAACAAAGTAAGTCTTCCATCTTAGCCTTCCATATCAACCAACTATTACTCACATTGAGACTAACCATCTTTGGTGTAGCAATTTCTATCTTGATTCATATGAATACAACTTGTATAAACAACCTGAGCTATTATACGACTTGTTGGGGAGCTTGTGGACCTCTTCCCCTCTATGTGAATCACTTAGGAATTTCAATAAACACCAAGTATATAAAACCCAAACCAAGCAACCGCAACAAATAATAATGAAAGAAAAATAAAGAGAGTGAGAACAAAGAAGGAACACACCAATATACGTGGAAAACCATCTAAAATAAGAGGAAAAAATCATGGAACCTTCCAAACAAATCCAGTATGCAAACGGAAGATTACAAGCTTCTACTTCTCAAGTCAGTAACTTGAGGAGCACCTATTCATGTACAAGAAATCCCCCCTTTCTCTCTCTAGTTGGAAAAGAAAAGAAAATAATACCTCTTTCTCACTCTCAACAAGAGGAGCCCACCTTAGGAACAATGGATTCTCTTCTTCTCTAACACGACTGTCTCTCTCTTGTTGCTTATCTTATTGATTTGAAATAAATAAGAGAATGGGGTTTAAGAATCTCTACACTCGCACATGTGAAATACACTTGTGAACTTAAGTGGGAAACCCAAGTGGGCCTGCACATGAGGGATGGGCCTAAATGACCCAACAGTAAGAACTAGAACCTCTTATCACTTGGGTAAGAGGTCGTTCTTTAAATGCCATCTCTGTTCTTTGGAAGATAAGGAACTTCTCTAATCTTAATGATTGAGTTCCTTCTTTTAAAGTTGCTGGAGACTTATTTAAGGATGTCATTTTCTTCTTGTGTCTTATCTTCAGGTTTCTCTAGTAAACTTATAGATAAGTTTTTTCAGGTCCTTTGTCACTCTTTGCCTAGATGCAAGCGATAAGGGACATTTTAGATTCTTGGGTTTGTTCTATAAACACAGAGGTTGCTTGGTGTTTCTTTTTTGTGGGTCCTTTTTTCTAGTTGTGATTTTTTAGGGGCTCTCATTATAAGCCTATGTATTCATTTCTTTTTGCTTAATGATATTTTTCATTCAACAGACAGCTATGTAGGGCTTTCTTTCTATGTATTCTTTGGGGTCTCATGCCTATATATGTATCTTCCCCTTTCTTAACTTACCTTCTTTTATATCCCAACTAAGGTGTGTCGGGTCCCCTGTAGACTCACACATACGAGGAGAAGAACTTGTAAAACATAGGAGGACTCGTACATGTGAGGAGAGACGAACTCACACATACAAGGAGAGGGAATCTCGCATATGCAAGGAGAGAGGGCAGGCCAGGGTCGAACCCTCAACCTTCCAATGAGAACTGGCGTGATTTACCACTCGGGTAAGAGAGCCATGGGCAAAGAAATGTTTACCTTTCACCAAGAAAGAAAATTTAAAAATTGATTTTTAATGATTTGGCCAAATTTTCAATCTTCAAGTTTTTATATACAGTTATACTCAGAATTTGTATGACAACCCCTTATCCATTAGGTCTCTCCACTTGAACGTTTGAAGCAAAGTAACAAAAGTAAATTTTATCAACACTTTTCGACTGAGCCATGAGCATATGATGTTGGACTTTGAGGTGGAACCCATTCCACGATCAAGTAGGGTACAACCTCATTTATGCACTCTGATGTCGTTGTAATTGTGTTTTTCGATATTTGCGCAAGTAGTTAGAGATTAGTTGGAAGATCCCCTTCCGTTTACTGAGAGAACATTTTTTGTATTAAGTTCCAACAATGTGACTTATAGAAGGAGATTCAAGAAAAGGAGAGGATCCCAAAAGAATACAAAAACATAGGCCTAAAAAAAAAAGCTATAAAACAGGCATTAACCGTGATTCATGAGGTATAGTAATCTTGACCGAATCAAAGGAGGCAAGAGAGGGACTTGTGTAAGTAACCTTGATTCTTCTTAGGCAGGGAGAGTTCTCTTATTAATGAGATGCCACAGCTGAGCAAAAGAGTGTCAAAGATTTGAGAAGATTTAACTCACAGTGAGGAGCAGACCCATGTATTTGGTTTTGGTGGTAGTCGCCCCCATTGAACCTGAAAAAAGCTAGCAAACCAACATGAAAATCCTAGATCCACCCCCAAACCCACATGAAATTCTTATATTTTATACCAAAAAACAGTCCGCTGCTTCACAAATTAGCTCTCCAAATGGCGTGGAAGGTAGTTAATGTTAGGAATTTTGTGTATTGCAATTTGATGGATGCATTATCATTTCAGCATCATTTGAATTTTCACACTTGCATTGATTTAGAAAATCTTGATATCTTGATTTATACATGCATTGTTTTTAAGACTTGTAAAAATCTTGGTTCATGCATGTTTTGATTTTAAACTTGAATGCAATTTGTTTTGAAAATATCTTTTTGAATCAAGCAAGCCTTTGGTTTTAAATCTTTCAAATCATCTTAAGCATATTAGGTTTCATGTTTTTAAAACTCTTAGAATGATTTAAAACATGTTTCCATGCTGGATTCCATGGCCGAAAAGTCCCCACAAGAGAAATCTTTGATATATGCAATTTTTGGGGAAAAAGGTCCCAGGACTCGGTCGACCTGCAGTGTGCTCGGTCGACCGAGCCCATGGACCCGGTCGACCGCGCACACTGCAGGTCGACCGGGAAACAGCCGTTGGAGCTCTTTTTAAACGGTCAGTTTTATAACCGTTGAAGGCCAGGTCGACCGGGCAAGGTACCAGGTCGACCTGGGACTAGCCGTTGGGCAATTTTATGTATAAAAAGAAGCTCATTCCTAAATAAATTAAGAGGAACAAAGAAGCCCTCCTTGAGATGTTTTGAGACCAATCAAAGGGGAATGAGCTAAGGATGGCTAAGGGACATTTGGAAAGTTAAAGCTTGGATTAATGAAGTTAAATCTCTAAGTAATCTTTACTTTTCCTAATCATATGTTTTCATGCTTTGCTTTAATTATTGGTAAATCTTTTCTAGCATGATAAACTATGATTTGTTGTGTCCTTAACATGTATATGTTTTGAATTGATTTATTGTTTTGGATGCAACACTTTGATTCAAACCAAGTAGTACTTAAATTGGTATATCTAAGTAAATCATATTTTTTAAACATCTTTGAAATTATATGTAACATGATTCCTATACTTTGTTGAATCTTTGGTTGTTGTTTTTCATCATAAGAAAATCACTTTCAAATTTATCTTATGTTTTGGATTCAACAACTTCACAAATCATATGTACTTTTGTTTTAAAGTTTCACAACTTACTTAGTTTTGATAGGTATATCATTTTCAAGTTGTATTTTAAGTACATGTAATTTGTCCCTTGATTTCAATCAAATCTATTTTTGTGTTTTACGCTTTCCAATGCTTTAAGCATACATATATTAAGTTTCATTGTTAATTTGATTGAAATCCTTATGCATCACATGTTTTGTTCTTAAACTTTCACAACTTGCTTGAACAAGATAGGTAAATCTTTTACAAGTTGTTTTTAACACGTGATTAGCATTCTTTCCTCAATCATAAATGTTTTTATGAGCTAAAACTTTTAAAAGCCTTTGGCATACATTTATGAGCTTTAATTTTCAAATTGATTGAGGACATCATACATATACATTGTGCATTCATCTTTGCATTCATAGTGTGTATGTGTGAATTAGATTTTCACTTTTATATCCGCCTAATTAAGAGGCATTGTATTGAGCTATTATTGTATCTCCATCAAGTGTATTTAGACACTACTTAGAGAGATAACCAACCTTTTGGTTGTAGAGGTTATTGCTTAGCCTAAGAAAAGCATAGTAAGAGGTTATTGCTTACCCTTAGAAAGCATATTGTAAAAGTTATTGCTTAGCCTATGGAAAAGCATAAATAGTGGAAATCCGGTGGGGTATTGGATCACAAGCCGGTAGTGGATGTAGGCATTGAGGCTGAACCACTATAAATCATTGTGTTATGGTGAATGCTTTGTGATGATTGTTTTTATTATCTTCCGCACTTTAGTTCTATATCATCACTTGTAACTAATTGATTTTAAAGAAGTTTAAATTTGACATAATTGGTCACTTAATAGAAGCTCGCCCTATTCACCCCCCCCCCTCTAGGGTTCGGATCCATAAACTTACAGTTAAAATGATGGCACGGAGGCTGAAGTTAGCCTAGCCCTAGAGTCCGCAACATTTGAGAGATGATCCCAAATAGTGGCAGCAGTGAGATTTGAAGCACAGGGGCAGCAACAAACTTCCAAAAGGATCCTGTACATTTTCATGGAGAAGTAGCAATTAATGAGCAGGTGGATGGTAGTTTCAGTGTCATTCAGGCAAAATCGGAAAACTGAAGACAAATGCATACTTTTTTTACTGTGCCCAAGATGAATTATGGAGGTCACCATGACATACTTTCCAGCAGAAGCAAGAGAATTTGGGAAGCATAAATTTGTTCCACAACCAAGAATACCATGGCTGACGGATACCTTTGGTCTTACAGCATCCCAAATAGTTTTAAATTATGATTTATATATATATATATATATATAATTTTTAGCGATTTGATTTGGAAATCGAGGCTCAATTTGACAATCTATTGCTCAATTGTACTTCCGATTTCTCTCGATATTTTTCTCCTCCTATTAATTAGAGATATTTTTTTTATCTCATGTACGGTGATATTAGTGGGCCCACCACTTTCTGTCGCGATTTTATGATTTGAATTTGAATAAGATCCTTTAAAATTCAGGGTACCTTTTATAAGAGGCCCGAGCAACCACCTCACAATTTTTTAATTCGAATTTCTAACAATCCTATTATTTTAACAATCTTATAAGCTCACGCTCCCTTTCCCATATTATATATATTAAAGTAAAGGGGGAGTTGGATTGTGAGGGGTGCCACCTCCGTATCCAATTATTCTCCTTTTACGAAAATCACTTAAAAAATAGTGAGAGAGTATTTGCCTTTCAATAGGGGCCTTCTCAACTCTCATCAAATCTCCTAAAATCTCTCCATTATCTCCTAAAAAATAGAAGCTTTAGAAAGAGATTTTGAAGTAGAGGGAAATTTTAGGGATTCATAAAATGTCCTATTACTCTAATCTTATCCATATAAGGAACGTGATCATCTCCAAGGCTTACTCATCATCTAGGCGGGACAATCCATATCCACTCTTAATGAATGGCTCACATCAAAAAGTGGGGCCCACGTTTTTTTCGGTGTATACCATCTGGAAGGAACGTGAGGGATCCAATACTCGATTATATTTAATATAATGGAGTCTTTCTTCTAGAGTCTTTGCATATATGCAATATGCTATTGTATTAGGAAATGTACTTACTAGTAAATCTCGCGATTTGAGTTTAATCCCTAACACCTACTAACCACCACATCCACAACAATCTTTCCTAATTTATCTCCTTAGTCTACTTGATTGCTCTCATCCTATGGCCATCATGAAATAAGGATGGATCTCTTGCTATAGTTTTCTAATTCAAGCGGAACATTTATGGGGAGCATGGAATGAAAGATTATGACAAAAAAATAAGTACTTACAAAAAAAAATAAAAAATGAAGCACACAAATCATGTTTGTGGATTTTATTAGTTTTTTATTTTCCAAGATATGCAAATCAAATTATTTTCCAAGACATGCAAATCAAAAAATAAGTACTTACAAAAAAAAATAAAAAAATGAAGCACACAAATCATTTTTGTGGATTTTATTAGTTTTTTATTTTCCAAGACATGCAAATCAAATTATTATGTATTTTATTTGGTTTTCTTATTCCTTTGAATTTTGTGGATTTTATTTTTCAAAAAGATTATGATAACACTTTGTGGGTTTTATTGAGGGTTTTTTTATTCATTATTATTTTTCTAGGAGGGCAAGAGCTTATTTTTATTAATTTATTACGGTTTTTTTTTCCAAATCCATTAGCATATGATTTTTCTATTAGCATATGATTTTTCTTTCTATTTCTGTGGATTTTCTTTTAGAAAAATAAATATATTATTTTTTTGTGAATTTTATAATCCACCAGAATTTAACTCCTTTCAATTATTCTTTATAACATACTTCAATTCTTAGATTTATTTGTCATTAATTATATTTAACAACTCCTAAATTTTAACATATCTTTGATTTTGGCCCCCTGCTAGTAGTCATACAAAGATAATTTCCTTTTCGTTACCCTTTTTGTGTAAGGTGATCCTTATCCTTGTTTGAATTTTGAATAAGCGAGATTTGATGATTTCTCATTAAATATGCGTACTCTATCTTCCTACAATCTCTATTCTTCTCTTTCAATTTCTGTTTTTTTCCTTTTGGCAAAAGAAAATGTCATCCTTACTGTATGGGATTGGCATGGACAACAACCCCCAACCCAGCCAAGCTTGTCTAGCATCCTAGATGGAGAAATCTGAAGCACCCGGCTCTGTGAAAACGTGGCTTCATCGACTATAACAGAAGCCTGTTCCACAGAGAATGCATTACATTTTAATTTTTTTTCATTTTGTTTTATGGTTGTTGAAATGATGATTTGTGTTTTATCAGGCTGGGGAATAAAAATTTGTCTTTCAAGCTAGGACTAAACAGAGAACACAGCTTCTGGTGCTTTGTACAATCAAGTTCGTGGCATGTTTGTGGAGGATGCAAGTTGTGGCTCCGTTTTCTCTTATATATCACTATCTTCATAATGTTAATGATGAGAAATCTCCACCAACATTACCATTTTGTCATCACCAATTGAAATGATCTTGCTCACAATCATTGGTATGCTTTTCATTTTCTCAAATTATGAATCAGTGAAAACTCAATGGATCCAGTGTAATTCAGGGGTTTCATGTGTGCGGATGGTTCGGATGAATTATACACTCGGACCCACTTTATTATCCCTCACTGTAACATGGCGAGAGATAGATGCACATGAATATTTCGCATGCTATACCATATTATGAAGGGTTTTGAAGAAAATTTTGACCAACTTCTGATTTTGACTGGGAGTTGTAACTCCCCACTTTTCCTCCACTTAATGTAACCACTCATTTCCACTTTATCTAACCACCTCTACGTCTCAATTTTCACTTTTATATAAGAGGATTGATTTTACACAATCTGAGTTTTCTTAATACATTAGTAAATATACTTTTGAGTTGTTGGTAAACTTTAGCATGGGTTGTTGTGCTAGTGTATATATTAATATTATGCCTATAAATTCATTATCAATATTACAGTGTATAAGTGAATTGAATTCTTTGAATTATAATTTTGAAGAGAAACAAAATGCAGTGGTTGATCAGACTTCAGGTATTCTAACCAGAAATTGCTGTAGCGGTGGCAATATCGTGTTGAATTCATGAATGAAAGCTTAAAAGTGCGTTAGAACCTCAATTAGAGAGAGTTTTTGTTTTTTATTTCTTTTACTTTTTCCTTTAAATGCGTGGGATGTATAACAATACATATGCAAGTCCCCTTTCTCACTATTTCTTCTCAAATATATACTAAGGTCCTATTTGTTAGCATGGATTTGAATTTTTAGATTTTTTTGATAAATTGGGTTGGTACCGATGAATTTGGGTTCAAACCCAAAAATATTAATCCGATGTGGGGTGGAGGATACAAGTTGATGATGTAAAGGGACCCATATGTACGATTTGATGTAAAGGGACCCATTTGTACGATTTGATTTACTAGGGTAGGAGATTATTTTTAATGGTCATTTGTAGATTTTCACACTTTCTTTTCTTCAATTTTTGTCTCTTTTGACGATAATACTTTCTTTTCTTTTTTCTTTTTTTGCATAAAGGTAAATTATATTAAAGAAATGAAAGAGAACAAAGGCTAAAAGCCCCAACAAGGAGAAAGCCAAAAAACAGCTATACAAGAAAGAAAAGAAAAAATAGAAGGCAGAAGAAACAGATAAACAACCCAGCAACTAGACATCCATAGCTTTTTTCGCTTTAAGGTAAATTTGTATTGAAGAAAAGGGAGAAGGGCTAAAGACCCCAAAGAAACAGAGAGAAACCAGCAACGGGAAGCTTACAAAAAAATGCCAACCCCAAAAAGCCAACCAGCCATGGATAAAACACTATACAAAGAGGACAGAAAGTCAAAGGAAAAGCCACAAAGAAGATTAAGGAACTTCCCCAAACCTCAGATGAGCACTGATCTACTCAGGGAAGCTTCTGCAGCAGAACCCACCCACAAACAGGGCTGCTGAACTCGCCACTGCAATGCAGAACTCCAACACAGCAACTCGCTCAACACTGCAACATACATGATTGCCAAATAGAAGGAGAAAATAGAAAAGGCCTGCACAGAGAGAAAAGGCACACACCACACAGCACCACTGAAGACCACCACTACATAGCAAAGGAACAAGCTAAACTCTACACTAACAATAAAGCCAGCAACCGAAAAACAAAGCTAAGCAGTCCACCCAAAAGACTTCAAAACGAAGAGAGAATGGATTCTCTAGCCGGAGACTGAAGCAAGATATCCAGAAGCTACAGGGAACCAGAGAGCAACAAAGACTACCACTTCTGAGCCAAACTACTGGGAGAGAAAGATCCGCCTTGAGAGGAGGGAGAGTCTCTCCACCCTAAGGCCCTCAATATTTGATGAGAGGGAGTGGCCACACCTGAAGAGAGGCAGAACATACCACTGCAGCCGTGGATGAAGACCTTCTACGCTTTCTCCAAGGGGGCCTTTTTGCTGCGGTGCTGAGTTTCATTCCTCAATAACCAAAGAGATGAGCTCAAAGTGGACATCCATAGCTGAACAGAGAAACATGGGAGTTGACAAGAAGGGAGAAGAAACAAAGAAAACTACCCAGTAGCTATACAACCATAGTAGAAGGAATAGACAAAAATTTGCAAAACTTTTGAAGAGGATTGCCAGAAAAAGGCTTGTCTATCTCTCTAAGAGAAAAAGAGGAGAGCTCAAACAAATTATTTTTCGCCTTCATCTGGGAGGCTCTTACATTCCCAAAGACATGATCATTCCTACATTTCCAAATTACAAAAGCAGTCGTAAAGAAGACGGAAGAGGATCTTTTGCGAGAAAGCTTGTCACTGTTGAAAGAAAGATCATACCAGATTTGCGTTGGAGAAAAATAAGATGGAGACCTGACTCTAGCAGCTTTCAAAACCCACGACCAAATAGAAGCAGCAAAAGGGCAGAAGAATAAAAAATGGATGTCTGATTCAGTGCTACTGTTGCATAGACAACACATGGAAGCCTGTACAGGAACTCAATTCCATGAAAACAAAAAGGATCATATGTAAGTCTGCACAAAGGAAATTTAATATCCAAATTAGGATCATTGGACTACAGAAGTGGTCATTGGACAATCATCATACATGGACAAACAGGCCGGGTTAACTTGATAGGATCTATTCTGCTTGTAGAATAATTAGGATATCATTTAGTTCAAGTTCTCAACCGAATATCTGAGGTTAATTTAGGCTTATGAAAGGAAGAGTCTTCAACATCCAAGTACTCAGTATCAGATGCAACAACTCCTCATTTATGTATTCGCAGATATCCAGTCCTGACTGGACTCCGTTAAGATATCTGATATACTTTCACGTGAAAACAATTACCCACTTGAATTGGGTATCAAAGGCGTTGAAAGTGACGTATCTGCATTATCTTCCAATGGTCTGAATAATGGCTACTGTTAGCCCCGAAACAGCTGATGCTGCGTCAGTGAGCGGATGGTGCAGTGGGTAGGGACTCTCCAACCTAACCGTTGCACAGACAGTTCATTGGTAGGGACTCTCAAACCTAACCGTTGCACAGACAGCTCATTGGTACATATGGACTGTGATATGGAAGCTAAATGCTGCATATGAATCCGGATGGACATCGCCCCTCAGTCACTGGTATGATAGACGACGGTGCCTACTAATGCAATGCAGTGATAGATGTACACGTCGTGTTATACTGCACATGGTGTGTGCAGTATTGTGCTGCACGTGGAGTGTGCAGACGTCGTGTTGTGTTACTGTGAACAACATCAGTCGCGTGCTGCGGTTGCTGCGAGCGACGATATGCAGGTACTGCAGTCGATGTCGTGCGGGTGCTGCGTGCGGCAAATTTTCACCCCTCGACCAACCTTGTGTTTTCTGGGAAATAAATGCATGTCCAATGCATTGAAAACAAGGAAGACATGTTGAACAATCATAGTGTGAAAGGATTTGTGCATTGGGATCGAGGAACATGTCAAAAGGTCAATTTCCTCATTCTCGGACATCTATATCTAGGAGGTGAGAAACAATGGGTGACACATACCTCTACTATGTAGGAGGTATGCCTGTGGGAGGGTAAAATGGATGATCTACCCTGTTAGCACACGATAAGCATTGAGAAGCATACCAATGGTCTTGGTGGCCTCGGTTGAACATTGGTAGGATTCGAATGTAAACTTGGTGCGTGGGACCCACTCCGTCGTACCTGGGCCCACGTGGTCCGAACGGAAGAAGCTTGAATACATACTGTGACGCCTCCCTTAAGTTGGTGCTGAGGTGTGGTGTTTATGGGATACTTTGTTGATGTGGTAGCCACAAATGCAGCAGTTGTGCAGTTAGCATGGCAATTAATGCTTTGGTGTGGCAGCCATATGTGCAGCAGTTATGCAGTTGCATTGGCTGGCTGGCAGATGACTTGGACCAATGGTTAGAAGACAGGTTGTTTCTAACTGCAGACAATAACTGTTCTCTAAGCAGTTGGTCTGCATGGTGTTGGCACATTCTAACTAATTGGTCCAAGATAACAACAGTTATCCTTGTTGGCAAACAGTGATTGGTCAGGCTTCCTTATAAATGTCTGCGAGGTTTAAGACATTACAGACAGAAGAGTAGATCCGAGTTTATCTTGTAATTGCTGTAGCAGAGTGTAAACAATTGTATGTGAGTTGTAATTCCCAGTTTTGATTAATAAGAGAAACCGGTTGGTGCCTAATTAATCCATAGTTGTGTGTGTTGCTTGTTATCCATTGTGTTCTTGCATTTCTGAGCGTGCTGTGTTGTTGTTGGTAAGCTGACTAAGAGAAATCTTAGTGCTGCGCGGTGTAAGTTTAGTGTGAAAAATTTACCCCGTGACAGCTACGATAGTGAGCTTGTTATGATTTTTTCTACTCATAGATTAAGGGCTTGTTTGGATGATTGGCTCCTATTTTCCCTTGAACCCTAATTTCCAAGTTAAGGAGGATTTCTTTAAATTTATTGACTCTAGGAATCCATGTGGGTTCATTTTTAGAATTCCATGGCACAGAGAGTGGGACATGGATCAAGTGGCTCTTTGCTTGCCATCCATATGGCCCACTCATGCTCTCCCTCATCCATTATACTTTAAAATCCATGGATTGAAACTCAGCCAGGAGTTTAGGAGAGCCATGATCATAGCCATCTTGCTCGCACAGGTTGCATGTTTAAACCCATCCAAATTAGCACAAACAAATGAAAAATATTATGGGACCCATCTTTCGTCGATCCCAAATTAAGCACTTCAATTAGGTTAGTACGTATAACAACCTAGAAAATCCACAGTACACTGTATGAGGCCAAAGATCAAACCTCAAACCTAGCACATCTTCCATCTTAACTACTACTAGAAAAACAAAATGTAAAAGGTGGATGCATCCAAACAGGAAAGTAAAAAAAACAGATAGGAAAAAAAGCATGTCAAAAGAAAACAGTGACAAAGTAGAAAAGATACCTTCACCCAAAAACACCCTTATCTGCGTGTCCTTGTATGTGCCAATGGCCTGCCATCACCATCAGCTCATCAAAGTACAAGGGCAGGGGTTATAAGATCTCAATTAAACAAATCCTAGATTCATTCCCCACTTTCTCCAATGTTCTTAAAACATTCACATCTTTCTACAGAAGGACCTAGAGAGGGTTGAACAAAAATAACCATTTGAGTTTCAGCTAAGATTGTTAAACCAGATTTTATTGCCTTGACTTTTTAGGATTTCATAAATGCATTTTTTATCAAAAAAATCAATCCAACTGAGATATCCATGCGCCCCCTATCACCAGAGAAATGGGCTATGGCCCATATAGTCAAAACAAACTCAGGTATTTTAAGAAACAGGACCACCAACATTTTTGTACTTGTCCTGACTCATGCTAATCAAACTATTAAGTGGGCCAAATGTGACGATTGGGTAACAACACCTTTCAGCAGTCCTTGGCCTTTGTACATGGCTGGACAACCCAAGAGAAGGAACAGCCTATCTCACTCTCTCTCGTGTGGAATATATGCAATGTCAGGTCTTTGTCACTGCTCGGTTGCATGTGGGTTGGGTCCACCTAGCGAGGTCGGGATGTTGATGTCAAGTTCGAGCTTTCCTCGTAATCCTCTACCATGTAATTAATCTTCAAAGCTTAGTTATTCATGAACAGGTGACTTCTATTTGAACATGGAAGCTGAGTGGAGTAAACTCGGTGACTCAGGAGAGTCAATTAGCCAATTTGAGGGTAAAATTAATTTTTAATACATGTTTAATATATGTTTAATACCTTATGGAACAAAATATATATATATATATATATATAACAATCAATGTGATGTGATTCACATTTTGGACACATTCGTTTGAATGGAATTGAGTACCTGGGAATTCACCAAACAAATGATCATAAAAGGGGTGCAAATTGAAGGATATAAGGTAGATGGCTATATTCTTTTCCCATGTCCAATCTAACCTGTAGATACCTCTAATCACGAAGACCAATCCAAGACCCCTTAACGGGCAACACCACCAACCCCACCCAACCCCCACCCCCCACCCCCCCGCGCCGGGGAATCTCCTTGTTAATAGACCTCTCCCCTTTCTCCAAAATAAAAAAAAAATAAAAAAAGAAGTCCAAAGCCAAAGCCAATTCCATATTGGCTACCTCCTCATTCGGGCCCAGAACTAAGAGCTCTGATGGCACCCCCTCCTCCTTACCAAGTTCAAAATTATAAGAGTCCTCTACTAGAACTGCAGGGGAATTTTAAATTCTCCAACCCTTAGATCCCTCCACTACCTGATTTCTTCCAAATCACCTGACATTATCTTCCTTGCTGAACCAATGACTCTATCTCCTCGCTCCTCCTTGCTGGACCCTTTGGGCTTTAATGGTTTCCTCTCTAACAACACTCTATCAAATGCCTCCATTTGGTTCTAGTTCAAAACCAATTCTAACCTCAACTTAACCATCACAGACCTTTCCTCCCAGCATCTGACCATTTATTTTCTATACCCAACCACAAGCAGCCTATGCCTTCTCACAGGAATCTATGCCTCCACCAATTATGTCCAACGAAGAGCCCTTTGGGACTACTTAACCTCCAAGGCTCCCACCACTCTTCCCTGGTGTGTCGTGGGCAACTTCAGTTCCATTACCTCTGCCACAGAGATATTAAGTCGTAGTCCTTCCCACCTAAATCCTAACTTCCAACAGATGATTCTCAACTCAAGGCTACAAGATATGGGTTTCACAAGCAAACAGTTTACTTGATCAAACAACCGTAGGGGAATCAAATATGTGGCAGTCAGACTTGATCGAGCTCTCTGCAACCATCAATGTTTCTCTCTATCAAGCAACCCTCAGCTCTCTCACTTGCCAAAGTTGTCCTCTGACCACTGCCCCCTATTTCTTTCTCACAACCAGCGACTTCCTTCTACAAATGTCCCTTTCAAGTTTGAAGTTAAGTGGATGCAACACCCTGACTTTCTCAGACTTGTGGAAGACAATTGGAACTCAGAAATTGCAAGTAAACCCCACTATGTCTTATCCCAAAACCCGAAGATGATGAAACAGACCCTCAAGGCTTGGAACAACAACTTCTTCGGTGATCTCGGGCACAAAGTGCTTCTAGCTGAATCAAAAGTCCAAGCTGCTCAATAGCTTCTTGATGTTGGTCCGACAGAAACTCTCCACCAAGACCTTGTTGAGGGGAAAGCTTCCTTCCACAATAGGCTTCAAATCAAGGAATCCCACTGGCGCCAAAAGTCCAGAATTAGATGGCTCAATGAGGGCAATAGGAATACAACATTGATGGGCTCGCTTTTTCGCTCATGGGACTACCGGGGTCAGCGAACGTGAGAGTCTGTTGGGTCCAGCCCCTTCATGACCGGAGACGAAGTGAGCATCAACTTTTTGTGTACGGGTATGCCAAAATTTCTACTCTACTTGGAATTGACAAGTGGTGAAACATAGATCCACCTTCGCAAGTAGAATAGGAAATCAATTTTTTTCTAGTTTTTCATTGCACATATTTTTAAGAAAGAGACATTGTTTGTTTTGAATACCATAAAAAGCGATTTTGCCGTCAAAGGCGATGTTTGTAGTGAAAGGCGATTTTTATCGTAAAAGGCGATTTACAGTTCTTATAAAAATGGAAAGATAAGAGTTGTGATTTCTTTTTATGTCTCTTTAAAAAATACAAACTATAATGAAAAGCAAGAAAAGGGGATCTTACTTCTCAGGAGGTTCTGGAAACTCGTTCAGATTGACGGTCGCAAGTCATGTGTGGACTTCGCCATCATCCTTCAGAAGAGAACAATGATGCTTTTAATTTGCTTGATTCGGCTTAAACCTTAGATTTTTAGAAGGTAAAGACCAAGAGGAGGTCATATATCCAATAAAAAAAACTATGTAGAGAGGTTGAAAAGCCACATCTAAGCCATGGAGAATGAAGGATAAGACTTTGGGGGGGGGGAGGGTAGCCCCCTCCCAAGGAACTTTGGTCACCTTGTAGTGGTGGCCGCAGAAAAACTTCTTCAGAGGAGAGGTCGTTGTAGCCACTTTTGCAGAGTTTTCTCTTATGAATGGATTTTTCAGTCCGATTGCTGGATCTTTCCCATCGTATCTTTTTCCATTGTTCTTGAAATTGTGGAAATGACCTCCTTTTATAGGCTTTTGGTGGCCATGAGGGGAGTTTATAAGCTCTTAATACATTCAAGCTCCATGATGGTAGGAGTTACCAGTTTTTAATTTACACTCTTAATGCATTCAAGCTCCATGATGGTAGGAGTTACCAGTTTTTAATTTGTATTTTGTAAGTCATTTTTCTTGACTTTTGATTGGCTATTGGAGAATAAATGGCTTTTAATTGCCTTTAAGCTTTATGATGAAAGGAGTTACATGGTTTAATGCAATGATTGGACATGACTTGTAACTCTCGTTTCTTGGCTTTTGATTGGGCCGTCAAAAAATAATGAGTAAATGACCGAATTAACTTGTCATAAAATGGTTCATTAACGGCATTAAGTGGTCGCCAAGGTATTTGAAGAGTCGTGGGCCACGCCGCATCCTTTGGAATTCTTCTTGCAATGCAAGAGGCTTGATCGCCAATAGATCTTCATGTCGATTGAGGTCAGATAATCATGTAATTTCAGACATTGATTGTACCAGTGGGCTACTACCATCTGTTATGTCGATTTCTCGATCAGTAGGGTAAAAGTTGTGCTTTTTGGTCGGCCGGTTAGCGATTTCGAAGTGTCCGATGATGATCCCATGAATTGGATGGCGGATCCGCGATATTGACGAAGATCAATGGATTATGTGTCCCGAAAATCAGATTTTTGAAAAACCACAGAGACCAAACATCTCGGAAGGCAAAAAGGACCCAAACAGTGGGTTTTAGCGAAAATCTGGCGACCCGGATTTCCAAGGTCGCCGGCGACCATAGCAATTTTTATCCCTGTTGGTCGCTAGTTGTCTGCCATTTTTCATTTTTTTAGATTCTTTCTTCTTCGGTATTTTTCCTGACATTTTTTTGGATGTTTTGGCCTGAGTTTCCTGCAATAGCCTTGCATATTAGAACACAATGTTTCCGATTCTCCGGGAAAGCTAAAGACTTTGTCGCGTAGAGTTGCTGATTTGCCATCAGAAGAAAAGACAAGGTCAAACGATGTCGGAATGACTTGAAATTTGAGGTGAAGCCTCCTGAGAAATAAAAAAGACCAACCATAGGCATTTATTTGAGTTTTGAAGACGTGTGGGGTTTGTCGCCAGTATACTTCATTTTGTAGCAAGGAAGATGTCGCGCTTTGATCTACGGTCAATCGATATCTGATTGACCTGAAATTTGACAGGGAGCCTAATGGCGTCATTTTGAGACGATCCATTAGCTCTGATTTTGAAATCATGGCCCCGAGGGGATTCGCCGTCGGGAGGTCTGATTTAGTTTCCGGGAGTCAAAGTATGATCAAATGTTGTCGAAATGACTTAAAACTTGACATGTAGTCCTTTGGAAGTATTTTTGAAGTCACCCAAGTACTCTATTTGATGAGTGATGGCCTCAGTGGTGCTCGCCGCCGAGAGTCTTGATTTTACTACTTGAGGGTTAATGTAGGGTCATTCGTTGTCGGTTCAACCTGAAACTTGACATGGAGCTTTTTGGAAGTATTTTGAGACCATCCATAAGCTCTAATCAAAGATCTAATGTCTTTGATGCTGTCGCCACCGAAAGAACTGACTTTGCAAGGACTATTTCCTTTTCGACCAAACGATGTCGGAATGACCTGAAATTTGATGTAGAGCCTTCTAGTGGCTTTTTTAGGCCAACTGTGTGTTCTATTTTGTAAATCGAGGTCTCCAACTTCACCACCACCGGGAGCTCTTTGTTCAGCTATCGGAAGAGTGAAGTCAAGTCAAATAATGTTGAAATGGCCCGAAACTTCATGTGTAGTCTTCTTTTGGCTGTTTTGAAGAATCTTGTCGTTTTTGTTTGATTCTGATATGATCTTGAAGTAGCATTACCTGCTTGTGGTAGGATGCAACTTCATTTAACTTTTTGATATTGAAAGTATACGAAGAAGCAAAGTGACATTTTTGGTGTCAACAAGCATTCTTCCATGCTTCTACCAAATCTAGGGCCACTCTCAACTGTAATGATATGATCCTTTTTTTAAGGGGATTGAGTTGAAGATCACAGTCAAATTCAGCTATTGGCAATTAACCATTTCTCCTCTGTGGCTCAATCATTTCACCTAGACCCAACAGATGCCCTTTTTGGCATTGGTAGTAATAAAGTCTCATAGCCTAGAACCTTCAACAGCCTACAATCCCAGATGAAGTTGAAATCAGATTTGTTGTTTTTGCGCTAAAAAAGGACAGCTCTCCAGGCCCGGATGTCTTCTCAGGCTCCTTCACATCCACATGGCACATCATGGGTCCCTCTGTGATTAAGGTAGTGCAGCAATTCTTCCACTCTAATAAGCTCTTTAAAGCCTCCAATGCCTACTTCCTTACCCTGATCCCCAAAATTCAATCCCTTACCTCCTTCACTAACTTTAGGCCAATTAGCCTGCTCAATTTCTCTTACAAAATTATTGCTAAAATCCTGGCTAGACTGTTCCAAATCATCCCATCTCTCATTGCCACTAACCAGGCTGCTTTTGTTAAAAGCAGATCAATCCACCAACACATTGCCTTAGCTCATGAGCTATTTCCAAAAACTGCACTTTAAACTGAGAGGCGGATCCCTATGTATGTAGCTTGACATATCTAAGGCTTTTGATAAGCTAAGCTAACCCTTCTTGTTCATGTCCCTAGCCTTCTTTGGTTTCTCTGATAATTGGATCAATCTCATAAAAAATGTGTTTGCTCTGTCAAGAGATCGGTTTTCATTAACAAGACTCCCTATGGCTTTTTTTATTCCAAGTGTGGGCTAGCAAGGGGATCCTCTTTCCCCCTACCAGTTCATTCCTGCGGAAAAAATCTGTTGACATCAAAAATGTCACTTTGCCTCTTCTATAGGGAAATCATGCCAAAACGTGTGCAAAAGTGCCAAGAAAAATGTCAAAGAAAAAGAAGCAGAAAAGACCAGAAAGGGGCAAAAGGCCGTATAGTCGTCGGTGACCTTGGAAATCTAGTTCACCGGATTTTCACCAAAAAACCCATTCTGGGTGTCTTTTCGCATTCCGAGCTATTTGGCCTATGTGATTTTTCAAAAATCTTATTTTCAATCCACGGAATTCATCGATCTTCATCAACATCACGGATTCACCGTAGAAATCATGGGTTCGTCATCTGACGCTTTGAAATCGCCAACCGGCTGATCAAGAAAGCACACTTTCTGCCCTACCAATCTAGAAATCGACAGGACATATAGTACCATCCCACTAGTAGCAATTAATGTCTGAAATTACATGATCATCCAACAACAATTGGAAAGAAGATCCATCAACGATCAAGGCTTCCTACATCGCTGGTATAATTTTCCAAAAGACACGGCGTGGCCCGCGACTCTTCAAATGCTTTGGCAACCACTTAGTGTAGTTCATGACCCATTTTATGACAAATTAATATGGTCATTTACTCATTATTTTGGACGGCCCAATCAGAAGCCAAGAAATAGGAGTTACAAGTCAAGTGCCTTCATGGCATTAAACCATATACCTCCTCCCGTCATGGAGTTTAAAAGCAATTAAAAGCTCATTATTCAATGGCTAATCAAAAGCCAAGAAAAATGAGTTACAAAAAAATAAATTTAAAAACTTGTAACTCCTCCCATCATGGAGCATTAATGCAACTAATGTATTTAAAGCTCATAAACTCCCCACATAACCACCAAAACCTTATAAAAGGAGGCCATTTCCACCATTTCAAGGATTAGGAAAAAAAGTTAAATACACATACACAAGAGACAAGACACACAAATCCTAGAGAAAGAAAACTATGCAGAGTTGCTACAACGACCTCTCCTCCGTTGAAGAAAATCTGTAGCGACCACCACTACAAGATGACCAAAGTCCCTTGCGGGGCGCCCCCCCCCCCCCCCCCCCCCAAGGCCTTTTCCTTCTGTCTCCATGGCTTAGACGTGGATTTTCAGCCCGTCTACTTAGATTTTTATTGGATATAGAACCTCTTCTTGGTCTTTATCCTCTAAAGATCTAAGGTTTAAGCGAATCAAAAGCATCTTCTGTTCTCATCTAAAGAATGACGGCGAAGTCCAAAATTGACTTGCGACCGTCAATCTGAATGAGTCATCGCAATCTACTAAGAAGTTAGATCTCATTTTCTTGCTTTTCATTGTATTTTGTATTTTTAAAAGAGACAAAAAAATCACAACTCTTGTCTTCTTTTTTTTATAAGAATTGTAAATAGCCTTTCACGGCAAAAATACTGCCTCTTACGGCAAAACACTGCCTTTCACGGCAAAAACATCGTCATTCACGGCAAGCAAATGAAAAATCGCCTTTCACGGCATTAAAAACAAATCATGTCTCTGTTATTAACACATGTGCAATGAAAGTTCTAAAAGAAGTTAATTTTTTTTTTCTACTTGTGAAGGTGGACCTACGGACCACCACTTGTCAATTCCAAGTAGAATAGAAAATTTGGCATACCCGTACACAAAAAGTTGATGTTCACTTTGTCTCCGGTTACGAGAGGGTTAGGCCCCACGGACTCTAACGTCCGCTGACCCCAGTAGTCCTGTGAATAAACGAGCCGATCAAGATTCTAGGCCTTAATATTCAAACCTTGCTCACCAACAATCTCTTATTCCCTCTATCCAAAGTTCACTACACCCCATGCCATTTACTTTATGCAGATGACAACTTAATATTTCTCAAAGGCCAAAAAAAAAAAAAAAAAAAAGCCTTCTTTCTTTGAAAGAGGTATTATCTAGCTATCAATTCTGCTCTGGTCAATCCATTAACACTAGGAAAAGCAAACTATTCATAGGCAAATGCAGTTTGAGGACAAAGAGACAGATCCTGGCCATCACTGGAGTCCAAGAGCACCAACTTCCCTCCATCTACCTTGGAGCCCCTCTCATCTTCGGCACTCCTAAAAGGCAGTAGTTCAATCCACTGTTGGACAGATTCTTCTCCAAAATTGCAGTGTGGAAATCCAGACTTCTGTTTTTTGCTGAGCGCAGAGTTCTGGTAAGACATATCTTGAGCAGCTTGGATACCCACATTTCATTGGTCTTCCCTCTCCCCAAGTCCGTCTCAAACCACATGGAGCGCCTTATGAAGAACTTCCTCTGGTCTGCAGAGCCTTCTAGAACCAGAAGGAACCAGATACGTTAGGAGGTAGTTTGTCTGGCCACTCAGGAAGGGGGCCTAGGCATCAGGGGCATTCGAGACCAGAACGAGGCCTCTTTCCTCAAACTGAGCTGGTCAATAGCTTCATCAAACTCACTGTGGGCGCATTGGATGGTCAAAAGATACTCTCCAAATCTGCAATATGGAGCCAAATCACTACAAAATCTGCCTTTAGCATCTAGCGAAAATTCAAGAAGTTAAGTCATCATCTACACTCTGGCAGCACTTGGAAAATTGGTAACGGAAAGCTAGTTGACATCTAGTCTGATAACTGGGCTGATGAGGCTAGCTTGGCTTATCTTTTCCCCTTCTTCTCCTTCCCTCTCAACCAGAAGCTTCACTCTCTCTGGGATGGAGCCCAATGGATCATTCCTCCTGACATTCCTTTAGGAGCAACAGGGTTATTGAGACAAGCTCTTCATAGCGTCTCCCTAGATCTAGAAAGACCTCATTGTCTATAAAGCTCATCCTGGCCAAGACCTCACATTCAAGGAAGCTTGAGACCTGATCAGATCTAGAAAAGACCCAACTGAGTGGGCTCCTCTGGTTTGGAAATCCATTATGCTGCCCAGAATATCCTTTTTGCCTGGAGGATGATGCACTATAAGAGCCCAACTCAAGATTGGGCCCAATCAATTGGTTTCAGTCTTACTTCAAGGTGCTACCTTTGTACAAACAACTTTGAATTAGTTCTCCACCTCTTCTTCCATTGCCCCTTTGGGTCATCTCTCTGAAACTGGATTCTTCATGATGCCGGTGTTAGTTCAGCTACAACTTTATCCCCCTCCAAGATTTGGTATGACCTCTCCCTTAATAGTGACAAGCTTCCTCGAAAAGGTGCCACTTCCATATTTTTCACCATCATTTTTGTTATTTGGAAAAGTAGGAATGACCATATTTATAGGAATTCTAGAGCCTCTCAAGCGAAGGCCAAGTTCTACCTGACAGAGCTCCTCTCTCCCTTTTTCAGACGAATAGACAAACCTTTTTCTAGTAGGCCTCTTAAGGCTGGCGTAATTATTTGTTTGCTCTTCTACTGTTAGAGGTTTGATAGTGCCCCTTTGGTCTTTTTCTCCTTTCTTCTTTTGTAAGTGGCCTATTTTGGCTTCCTCTTTTGGGGGCTCTTTTGCCTCTATTTCCTCCCCATTCTCTAATACAATTACCCTTTCGCAAAAAAAAAAAAAAAGAAAAAGAAAAAAAGAAAAAAAGTGTGCCTTGAATCATTTTCCATTAAAATTTATTTTTGGATATTTACTTTTGTTTCTTCAGTTTAAGCCTCTTTTATTGACTTCGTAGGAATTTAATTACTTGGAAGAGAAAAGGACCCTTTAGATTTTGTAGGAGGTTGAAAAGGAATAAAAAAAAATACATTAGAAGTTGGGACTTTAGATAAATAGATTTTCAAGATCTTTGCTTGGTTAAGGGGTTATTCTCTTTTTAGACTCATTGAAGGCTGAAGAAAAAGAATGTAAAAAAAAAAATGAATAAAGGGCCAAGAGTAAAAAAAAAAAAAAAGGGCAAAAAGAAGAAGAAGAATAACAACAGCACATTATGTATCATAATGGGGTTTAATGAGTCGTATTTTCAATGAAAGTAAAAAAGATGAAAATGCAGTTATTGAAAGTTCAATCTTTAAGAGGAAAATAAAAATTCTTGTTGAGAAGATACACGAAAAGAAGGAAAGTTAAGGAGGAGCAAAGTAGATAGGCACATAATTTCATTTTTCTTCAAGTGGGTTTATGCTTAGGAAGCCAAGTTATTTGACTTATGCCATGGGTTTAAGACTCATTGGTATGTTCATTTTACAGTTAGAAAGATCTGTCCACCACTCTGTCGAGTTAATATTAGTCCACACACTTCCGAGCCAAGTGGCACAGACAAAGTTAACCAAGTTGGTTGAACCAAAATCTTTGACAGCAGACTTTTGTGGTTGAGCCAGCCAGTTGACTTGACTCATGTACCTACGTATCTAAGTTAATTCAATTAATTACGAGTTATGCCTCCTCATATTTAGTAATCTTTACGAAAACTGGACGTGGCAGAGTTTGTGAATCATCGACTGCTTCTACCAAACGCATTCCCTCATTAAAGATCAACTACCTTTACATACATGATTGCATTGAAACTTAGTGACCTATGAAAAGAGAAGGCCTATTGGAGAAATGCTCTTCTACAAGCAGACTACATGTACAGTCCAGCTCTATGGGCCCACCTTTGATTCATGCAGCTCCTTTGATAATCTTATCATCTCATGATTTGACTTCAAGCCCGATTTTATACTCATTCAACCTTCACTCACCATTGGACTGAGTCTCAAAGAAGATTTATGATTCAGATAGCACAAACCTTTAAGATTGCTAAATCAAAGGGTACGATAATATGATACAGCTGATTTTTTGAAGCCCCCTCATTGCTAGACATGCATCTAAGTAGGCCCTAAAAGTTGGACTACATATGTGCAATATGCATTCTACTCATAAGAGAACATTATTTGGGATATTGGATCTTGCCACATTTCCCAATTGGTAGTTGCTTCAAAAGTAAAGGGCCTAATGCGACCGTTCATTTCATCACCTTAGATTATTAAGTTACTAATACAATGAAGATCAATTTTTATAGATGATTTAATATACGACTAGTGGACTCCAAAAATCTTCCATACATTTTATAGACTAGTGATCAGGTGCCTCATGATGCACATCTCTTAGTGGGGGCCTCTTTATCAACGATTCAAATGAACTGGACTGTTGGATCTGCTCTCTAGTTAAAATGTGTGCCTGCATCAGATCATGGGGTTAGGATGATTTGATGGAACAAAGATTTTATATAGAGCTAGGGCCCATTTAGATCTTTTGATCACCACCTTCCCATCCTATGTGGGGCCCTCAGTGTGAGCCCACCAACGTCAACACAAGCACACAGGTAAAAGACTTGTAGAGACAGAGAGAGGAAAAGAAGGAGAAGAAGAATAAGACGTAGTTCACTTGAAAAATAGCATGCAAGGAAAACACAAATAAATAATAAAATAAATAAACATTAACATCCATGTTGAAGGTTTAGCTGTGATTACACCACAGATCCAATACAACTAGGCACCCCATATAAGGGATAGGATTTTGTTGTGAACCTAGGTGCACTTTTAAAAAGTTGTTCTTGCTATGCGAGCGCAACTGGTATGCATTCAATTCATGAAGGTAGCTTCATGTTAATAAGATATGGACGATATACTCCCTCTCCATTCCCCTATTAATGATAATCCTTGGGGGGAAATGATCTTCAGATGAAGAGGTAGGACGAGTACCACATTGATTAAATAAGCTTGACATTTGATTTTGGAGCCTCTAAAAGATGCCCTTTTACCATCTACTATAATGGATGCTAATGCAAAAATTAATGCAGCGGAATAAAATCAAAGAAAACTATCAAATAGATCTACCAATCACACACTACAAGAAGGCAGACACAATTTTAAAGTGGAAACCCTATTTAGGGAGAAAAACCACATCAATAAAAATAAATAACTATTGAACGATTACAAGATATACTCACAGCTCCCTTTCTCAGTCAATATGTCAGCCTAAGGACTATAGTTTTTCTTTCACAACTCCTCACCATGTACTGCTCTTCGTGCTTGATCCTTCAATAACACCTTGAGAAGCAAGATGCTCAATCTTCTACAAGGAAGTGGGAGCTTCAAACACTCTAGAGCAAATCTTCAGCCCAATCTCTCAATAATAGCTTTAGAGAAAAATGAGTCTCTCCTAGGATTTTCTCACCTCAGAACAAAATAGAAGAACTTCTTATCTTACTTAAGGTTGAGAGAACCACCCTTATTATAGCCCCAAAGTCGTGCAAGAGTCTTCTAATTATTTCCCAATCAGAAAGGCAATAAAACTCAAATTAGAAAAAATATTCGTGTAGGGCGCCTCTTTCCCAGACTCGCTATTGCGAGAAGGGTGTTCGCAATAGCGAGCGCCTTCTGTTTCCCATACTTTGCTCTAGAAAAATGAGGCTTCGTTATAGCGAACTTGTGTTCTAGAATTCGGCTTCTTCGCTCCAAAACACTCTAGTCTTTACTTCAGGTCTTCCAATGAATCTGCCACAATCCAGAAAGAAATATAAAATTACAACTAAAATAGACTCAGAGTTTTGTCCAACCCATGAATTAGCCAACACAAGGAAATTCCTAACAACCTCAGTATTAAATTATGTTGTGTTCTTCTAAGAGAAACCATGAGAGACAACTGTGACAGAATTTTATCATGGGGAGGTTGGGGGATGGAAAGATATCAATGGGATCTAATGGTCTGCAAAATATCAACCGAGCCAAAAGGAAAAGGAAACCACCTAACACTACTAGAAATTGAAGTTTTGGCACAGCAAGAAGCGGGCGACCGCCAATGGCGGTCGCTAGTAGGACCATTAGCGATGGCCATTGGCGGCCGCAACGGCGGTCGCAAATACTCTTTATAAGGCCCCCCACGAAAACCCACTTCATTTTATTGTTTTCATCGCATTTTTTTCCCATCCCGCGCTCTGCTCTGCCCTCCCGCAGCACCTGCCTTCGCCGAAGCTCGCCTGCGCCGGAGCCCACCTGTGGTTCTGTTCCTCTCTCTCCCTCCCTCTCCCTTTCTCTCTCTCTATTTCTCTATCTCTCCCTCCCTCCCTCCCTCTCCCTCTCGCTCTGCCCTCCTGTGCCCATCGACTGCGACCGAGCCGCTCTCCCTCTCCCTCTCCCTCTCTCTCCCTCGCTCCCTCTCTCTCTCTCTCTCTCTCTCTCTCTCTCTCTCTCTCTCTCTCTCTCTCTCGATTTTTTCCCCTCCCAGCGCTCTACCCTCCAGCGCCCATGCCCCTGCCGGAGCCTCCCTCGCTCCCTCTCTATCTCTATTTCTCTCTGCATGGTGCCCTCCCGCGCGATCCGTGATGTCCCGCTGCCGTAATCGTGAGCTCGATTTTTGCTTTTCCTTGCTGCTATTTCGATCTGAAGGTGAGGTTTTTGTCTTTTTTTTTTTTTTTGCTCGGATTTTGGTTTCCATGGATCTAATGGGTTTATTGCTGTAATAAAAAATGTCAATTACTTGCTACAGTTTGGCTGAGTGTTGATATGGGACTTGCAATTTTGAATATTAAATTTGGTTTTGATGTTCAATACATGATTAGCAAAGCATTACTAGTTGTAGTTGGTTCTGTTTGGCAGTTCAATATCATCAGTAGCTTGGCACCCTAGGAATAAATAACATTGTAGCCATTGGGTATTACCA
>QPKB01000003.1:32911847-32944684 GCA_003546025.1 Camphora micrantha | reverse complement strand
TATGCGGCCGTGTTTATAACTATATATGCGGATTGACAAGCATTCGATAATCAAAATTACCATTGTAGATATTCAAATTTTAATGGTTACTTAGTATAAAGCTCGCGGGTGCAAGTTCATAAAGGCTAGCAACAAGCCCGTATTAAGCCGACCTAAATACAAATAGCGTGGGCTGCACTAATAGAAAAAATGTAAGTAGTTTAACATCACTAAATCGCATCTCTTGATTGATTAGGAAAGAAAATGAACTTTTTAAACTTTGTAGCAGCTTAACTAAGAAATTAATAATTAATTTTACTAAATGAGATTAATTGAAAAAGTAGAAAAATAATTTGAAACTGATAAGAATACATTTTTATTTGCTTTTAAAGAAATTGTAAAGATGATTTTGGAGCGAGAAAAAAAAAAACTTAGATGGCGCGTGCATGAAAAAAGACCTATATAGTATCTACTGCACAAAAAAGCCCTCCACAACATAATTAAACCTCTTTTTTAACCTTTAGCTGAGTGGCATTGATCGTCGCTCATTGAGTCTTAAACAATGAATATTCTTCTTCCTCTGTTGAAGAGAGGGCTTCAAACAAAGGTAATATTGAAAGTATTATTGCCGCCTCTACTAACGACTATATGTTTTATCTAGGAATCGTTAGCCATAGAAGTTTATATGTTGGAGAGAAATGGAGTGGGAGAGATGGAGAAGAGGAGGAGAAAAGGAAGGAAGAAGGAGGAAAGAAGAAGACATGAGTAGCAGTATCGTTGTTCAGACTGAAATGAGCAATGATATCGTACGTCAATCTAAAAAGGTAAGAAATTAGGTTACAAATTGGCGGGAGGACCTTTTTTGTACACTAGAAACTATGAAAGTCTTTTTTCGTGAACGGTTCTAAGGGATTTTTTCCTCAAAATTGTTCAATGTAAAAGTTCGTAGAATTCATTATTGATAAGGAAAAGCTATCAATGTTGGATAAAATGAAAAGTAATTTAAAAAATAAAGATAATATATGTATAGAGAGATAAATTCTAGAACCTGTAAACTAAGAATTCCAAGCCTAGCATAAGGAAAAAGAGCTCCTAACTATAGTTGTTTATAATGAATGCATAAACTAAAAGAAAAATTGAGTACATAAGCCTCATATAAAAGGAGAAGTATACAGTACTGAATGAAGAAGAAATCCATTAAAAGTAATAATTAGAATTTATTATCAAAATGAAATAAGATATTAAAGAAAAATTGGTTTAAAGATGTCGGCAAGATGCCATTACCTTAAAATAAATAAATAAATTGATAAAGAAAATTTGCAGAACAAAAAAAATGAAGTGACAACTACACCAAGCTTTTCAGTTTGAACTTGATGAGAAGATGCTAAAGAAGAATAATCAATGTTTACAAACCACCATGGAAAGATAATTTAAAAAAAATAAAGTGTTTAAGAAAAAGTTGCATTTTCTAGCGTAAAGAAAGCCTGCGCCCCTAAAGGAGTTTTTTAAGATTCGATAGACTTGACCGAGGCTTCAAAATGGTTTCTTTTTTGTAGCTCATAAGAATTAAAAACCAACTTTCTTATCTCTATTTATTATAAAATTTCCATCACTCCAAGTGGGACCCATAGTTCTAGACATGGGGACAAATCTGGTTGTTCAATCCAAGGCTCTAAGTCCATCTCAAGATCATCAAGAAGCATGTTGAAGAACATCGCCTAAAAATTTCAAAAGCAAACCGTTCTAAAACAAGGATAAATAGAGAAAAATCAGCATAGGGTCGAGGTCCACAAACCCTATGACCCCCCGCCAGAACCAAGCGGAGTCTGTGATCCCCTTGGAAGAAAGCTTAGGTCCTGCCACCCCCCATAGTAGTGAAGTCCAATTTTATGACCCCTTGGGTATTTTGTAACCTGTACACCATTTTTCACTTTAAATGGGTCTCATAAGCTACCAAGTCATCATGACGCGTGTCTAAATCAATGAGCAACACGTGGCACTTAGAATTGATCAATTAAATACTCAAAATCTCAAAAATGAAATGACATGTGTCACCAATAAAAAGTTGATGTGTGGCGTCCACTTGGATCACTCTCCTACTACCCTCTCATGTCTCTTGGCAACTCCTTGTCATCCTTTTAGAGAGAGATGAAGAAGAAGAAGAAAAAGAAGGAGGAGGAAACTATTATCTTGAGAAGTAGGTATCTGAGATATTGATCCTCGCTCTCTTTTTGGAATGGATGACACTTTTTATCACACCAAAACACCAAGAATGTTGAGACCCTCCTCAAAGACACCCCAACACATTATACATTAGCACTTATATAAGTTAATCTAGACCATTCAGATTTGGGCATAAATTAGGCTATAATTATTTAAAAATAATCATAAAGTGGTTTATTAAATGTTGTAGTTGGGACTCATCCAAATAGGTTTGTCATCCGGTCTACATGGTCCATCCATACCTTCAAGAGTATATGAACCAACTTCTAGCATTAGGTTCCTTTAGCATGGCCCAATAGGCATTTTAACTTTATAAGTTGTTATCCACTAAATCTTTGATTTTTGAGTTGATGTGCTTTATAACTTGCATATTGGCCCATCCTTTTGCATTTGACCTTTAAAATTCTTAAAATCATCATGTGGCCAGCTTTTTTTCTTTTTTTTATGCCTTGAGTTATTAGATTTCCTCCATTGGTGAGATCAAGAGCCTTTGATTTGGGTCAATCTTTACATGTTTTGAGACTAATATTCTATCTATTTTGGAAATAACTATTATGGTGAACTAATTTTTATTTGTGTCATATACTAATTCATATGGATTATCTTGCGTCATCAATTATATATGTATTTTTGTCCACTGAAGGGTAACATATGTGTTGACTTATTAATTGAAACACAAAATAATGACGATTTTCATGTGTTAGTATCTTTTAACGATGCTAAGTAGGTATATATGATTGGGTGAGAGTTGCACTATGGATGTTGGATCATCATCCTTTAGATCAAATCATAGATCGTGGAAATTGCACCGTCCATCAATTCACAAATAATGAACATTGCATCCTCATACTTTGAATCAAAGCACGGATCGTGAATTTGGTTGGTGTAAGAAAGTATGGGGCAGCTAATCAGGGTACTTCATTCTTCAACAAATGTAAATGAACATATATAGGTAAAGTGAAGTATATAAAATACAAATTTTGTTGACGGCTCCTTCTTTATAAAAGTGATAGTATATTACTGAGAGCTAGACTCAATACCTAGAGTAAGAAAGGGCTCCGCTTAGAAGAAAGATGGGCTCCGACTTAGAAAGATGGGGGGGGGGGGGGGGGGGTGGGGGTTGGGTTTGTTTGGGTTTGGGTTTGGGTGACCGCCTTCCATAAGCTTCGTCGGTAAGATTCTAGAGTATTCACTAAGACCGCGACTAACGCATGGCTTCTAAAATAATGTGGCATGGAGCAATTGAATGCCTTTAGTGGAAAATGTGTATCTCAAGGGTAATCCACCTTGTGTGTTTGCATTATGCCACTTGCCAAATCCATCATGGCTATTTTCTTTCTTTCATATTTTAAAAAATAGCGCGTGATTGTTGGGGATTTTTAATATATATATATAATATAATTAATTGAATTATTCTTTTGTGAAGAGATGGTTTTAATCTCGTGTATTTTCATTAATATAAGTAGTTATTTACTAAAGAGTGTGAATCCCTTCATTATGTGATTTATATAACTATGGAAGGGTGTGACCCTTTTCAAGCATGATAGCCTTCTGTGTTCTTTACAAAGATCTTATCCCACTTGATTTCAATGTGAGCATTAGTAATGAAGACTTGATTTTTTTATGTATCTCCTTTGTTCGTTCTCTATGGTATTTGAATTGGGGGATTTCTATTAAGGGCTTGTTTGGAAAATCTTATTTCTTTGAAACAGATCAGCATGAAAAAAAATCTATTTCAAATGGCCCTGTGTTAGAAATAGATCCGTTTGGTAAAATACAAAAATCGATTGAAATAGACTTTTAAAATCAGCGGTTGAGAGTTTTTCTCAAATTTCTCGAGATCCATGAGAAATCAAGCTTTGAAATATGACCCATGGTTGTGTTTAGCCTTCTAAAAAGATTTAACAATTTGGATCTTGTGTTTGGGGTCCTTAGAATTCAAAAAATAATTCACTTTTTTCCAAATATCTAGAAATTGATGATCATCCGACACCTAAAACTTGGATCCAAGGCTGTGTTTAACATTCTAAACATCCCAACAGTTGGAATCATGATTTACTAGCAAAATGCCCCCGTGCTAAGCACGGGCATTAAAAGTCATACAGAGAATAACATTTAATTTTATAAAATAAATAAAAAATTTAATTTTAATCTCATATATTTATATTTTATAAAATCTAAAATAGATGTGTTTCCTACACAAATTTATAGGTTTCTTAAAAATTGAACAATAAAAATTTAAAATAATTAATAAATATAGAAATTTAAAATCTTGAGTAGAAACATGAAATATGAAATATTGAGATGGTGTCAATGAGTAGCCCAAATGTTTGGTAGTGAGTTGGTTGCCTTACGTCAACCAAGAGAAAATAATATATCTATTTCCATTATCACATATAAGTGTTGTGAATAATGATCTATGTCGGAAATTGAAATTAAGATTCATAAAAGGAAACTAAAATCACAAAAAACGGAGTAAAAAATATGCAAATACCTTAGTTTCTTGTAGAGAAGAGAAGACTCAATAAGACTTGCGCCATTCGTACAGAGAAAAGAAGAAAATGCCACATAGAAAAGAGGCTCGTGTTGAGAAAACTCTGTATGGAGAAGGTTAGAACTCATTTTCTCAATTACTCATTTCAGAAAAGGGATCTTAAGAGTTAATAATAGGCTCAGGTGAAAATTAAGAGGAATTTAAAGTGGCATTAAAGAAGGTCAAATTGGAACCAAAATGGTCAAAATAAAATTGAAATGAAGCGGCTGGTTTCTCAATTGGAATCAGTTCGCTTCATTAAATATAATTGTCCCAAAAACTCTGCAAAAAGGGGGGCATTGCCTGTTCACCAATCCAAAGCCCAGCAATGAACTCATGGTACATCAATGATTGACAGTTTTGCACAAATTTCTCAAAAGAATCTGAGTTATCTAAGGACTTCCCCCACGGTGACTGTGAGTGGACGAATCATGGTCCGCCACGTCATCATGGGCAGCCCCTGCCCGGATGTATGCCAAGCTGCCTGCGGTGATTTGGTAGGCCTTAATTGGTCCACTCACGGTCACCATGGGGGAAATCCTCAGAGGATCCGGACTCTTCTCAAGATTCGCAAGGAATCAAACTTTAGATTTGAACCTATAGCTGTGTTTAGCCTTCCAAAAAGATTTAGGGGTTCATATCTTATGTTTGGGGCCCATAAAGCCCAAAAATAATATCAAGTGGTTCACACTTTTTGCAATTATCTCGAGATTGGTGATCATCCAAGGGTTGAAGTTTGCTCCCATATCCATGTTTGACCTTGTATTGAATGCATCCAACGGTTTCGATCGTGATGCAGCAGCACTATATAGCCGTTGGGGCAAAGACTCATTATCCAATTGTGGGACCCAAGCAAGATTAGGAATTCCTTATTAATTATTATTAGTTTCTAATTTTTATTTAAGAAATTGCATTTATGAATAGTTTCTAATTTGGATAGGATTATTAGTTGTTTCCTAGTTTGATTAGGAAATTTTATTAACTCAATTCTAATCAAAATAGGAAACAACTAATAATCCTATCCAAATTAGAAACTATTCCTAAATGCAACTTCTTAAATAAAAATTAGAAACTAATAACATTTAATAAAGAATTTCAAATCTTTCTTGGGTCCCACAATTGGACCATGAGTCTTGCCCCAACAGCTATATAGTGTTGTTGCATCAGATTGTGATTTAGGAGCCTAGGACATTAGAAGAAAAAGGGGGAAAATAGACTACCCCATGGGACGTCTGAAATGTAGCGCCCTCCCTCTTGTTTTCCCACTTCACACCAAAATCTCTATTTTAAATCTTCTCATATTGCTAGCTTTCTGAAATAAACATTATATATCTAAACTCCAATCCAAACACACATTATAAAATGGGTTACCAAACAACCTAAAAACTATTTTAGACAGTTTAAAGACAATAAAAGGTTAGAAAAAAAAAAAAAAAAGACTTGCCAAAATACTACTTATTATAGACCAATGGAGACAAGGGCATTGCATCTTGGGGATAGACTTTTCATAAAATAAAATAAAAAACTATATGTGGGGAGTTTGGTATTTTTAATTATTATTTTAGGACTTGTTTGGCTTCTCTACTCTTATTTGGATAGACCATTAAAATATAGCCATTAAAAAAAGCCATCCAAAAAACAAGCTAGATTCAAAAGGAGTGTTTGGTAATGCAATGATCTATTTTAAATAAACTTTTTTAAAAACCAATGGTTGGAAATTTTTCACAAATTCCTCGAGATCCACAAGGTATCAAGCCTTGAGAATTGACCCCAAAGCTATGCTCAGCCTTTCAAAGAGTTCTAATGGCTTGGATCTTGTGTTTGGGGCCCACATAATCCAAAAAATACTATCAAGTAGCTCACTTTTTTTTTTTACATTTCTCGAGATAAGTGATGATCCAACGACTAAAATTTGGTATTATAATCGTTTTTGACCTTATGAACACTTCAAACAGTTTGGATCATGACTTTTCATCTCATAAATAATAATAATAATAATAATAAAGAGAAAAAGTGACTGATTATGGACTAGGGCAAGTTACATCAATGGCTGATATTATTCAAAATATGTTAAGATCCACAAGGTATAAGGCCTTGAGATTTAACCCCATAGCCGTTCAGACTTCCAAAGTCCAACGGTTTGGATCATGCATTTGGGGTCCACATAATCCAGAAGAATTCATCCAATGGCTCACCTTTTTTTCACATAACTCGAGATTGGTGATGATCTAACGGATGAAATTTGGTCTAATGGTCTGCTTGATCTTAGGAACAACTTCAGTTGTTTGGATCTTGATTTACTCTTTAATTTTTCAAAAAAAAAAAAAAAAGGACAGACCGTGCGTTGTGGACTGGCATGCCGTGTTCATCCGCCTATTTTTTCTTTCCTCTACTTTGCAAGTGGGAAGGGAAACGGCACTTGGGTTTAAGAGGCATTGCCTCTTATTCTGTAAAATGAGCAGAGGGCTAGAAATAGATGCCAAACGCCCTATTTTTCAAAACCTCTTCCTGCTTTAAAGAATTAAAAAAATAGAAAATACAAATAGAGATGCCAAAAAGCACTTAATTGGTATCTCTTGCTGCCTCACCCTTTTTTTTAATTATGTATTTCACCATTACACACCCTACCTAACAAATTTTCCCCAATGCACACCCTACCTAACAAATTTTCCCCAATATTTTTGCACCGTCGTCTCAACCACTGGCGTGCCTTGTGCCTCTTTCTGAAATCTTTGCCCTGGAAAAGAAGGTAATAATACTACGTCAAGAAGGGCACATCAATCAATCGTGACTGACCAACTAATATCCTAATATCCTATGTCATCGTTAGATTAGACTAATGGTGAACCTAGTGGGCCACCACAAAGGAAACATCCAATAATGATATGCGCATTCACTTTACCTCTAATAACATTATAAATCCATTTGCAAAGAATGCCCACTCGTTTGAGCACTGCATCAATCATAAAATAATAGGAAAAAAAAATAAAAATGATTGCTTTAGTCAATTTAATACCAATAGGTCCCCCTCAAAAGATTCTGTGCATATGAATCACGCATAGAAATGGATGGGTGAGCTTTCACATCTTGACCTTGCACTCTAATAAATACTCAACTAAAATGCATGGGTCTCACATGGATGCACGCCGGCACCAATCTACTGAAATGAATAAGAGGAGGAGTACATGGACAAGAGTTGGCTAAATGTCATTCAAATTATTGTACTATCCTTTTTATTGCTTTTGACATTATTTTGGAATCATCTAAATCTCATCGCATTTCTTTATTGTTCATGTGTAGAATTTTTAACCAGATTGTTCACACTGTAGCCCAACGAGCCATGAAAGGTTTAATCTCAGTGTACACTGTTTAACATCCCTTCAGGATGGTTAGGTGGTCTGTATTAGACTTTTGTTGTTTGGTTCTTGGACTTTTAATAAGAAGAGTCTTTTTACCAAAGGACAAAAATGGATAATTATTAGAGTCTCTTACAACAGCAAATGATCGAAATTGAATTCGACAGTGGATGATAGTGGGATCAATGGAAAATTGTGCATTATTTAAGGGGGTAATGCTGTGTGGGGTGTGTGTGTGTGAGTTGAATTGGTCAATGGAGAGGACAATTGATGAACAATACTGTATCCAAAGAACACAGTAGTGTAAACAATATACAAGGCACAATGGGTACCTCTTTGTAACTTCAACTCGTTTTACCAATCTCCCTTGTGCCTCTATGCCTGCATGATTGGAAGCACATATACAAGGTTAAGGGTTTGAGAATTGGTACATCCGCTGCTTCATCAAAACCCCCACCAAATATAAAACAGACAAGATATGTAGTAAGATTCTGGTTGGTCCAGCCTCATTTGATTCTGAGTTCTGCTGTGCTAGAATCAAGTCAAGTCACTGTGCTAGAATTTTATACCCCAAACTGATCTAGATCAGGTTCAAATTCATATTATTACATATTGAGTTGGGTTGCTAGCATGTATGCCTAGCTTTACTAATGGAATTGAGCGGAGTCAATATTATTTGGAGGAAAGAATAAAATATAAGTGGGTTATGATGGTATTTTATTTTTAATCGTTTATTATAGAATTTTTTTGCCTTTTTGTATTGATTGTGGAGTTTTTTTGTCTTTTAGTACAGAAATGAGGTTAGTTTTTTTTACTTCTTTTTAAAAAAAAAATATGGTGGGAAATTTGAATTAAAGTGCTTTTGATTGGACTTTTTTTTTAGGAAATTGGGGATTTACGTTACTTGACTCTATTAGCAGAGTTGCTGAACAGGATAAATCTGGCCCGGCTACTTTATTTTTATTTATTTTTTCTTTTTTTTGGTATTTCAGTTAAAGGGGTTGAAATCCCTAGAGACTCGCACACAAGAGGAGAGAATCCACACACTCATAGAGCGAAATTCTTACCAGTTAAATCAGGGCTACTTTATTTGGACTGCCGAAATGGAAGACAAGCCATGAACACCATAGATAACACATGAAACAAAAGGATACAGGAGAGTTTGAAACAATGGCCCTATTCTTTCTCTTGAAAGCTCAATGTTGGTTATAAAAAAAAGTTTCAAAAAATCTTCAATTCTGGCTTTAGAAGAAGTCACATCAGCTTATTGGGGTCTATTTGTGGATGTGTCCCTTCAAAAACACATAATATGTGCCTTTTCAATGAAAGGTGTCTCTTGAGCTAAATATGTGCATTTTCAATAGAATGTCTCTTGGACCCATTTGTGTGGATATAACCCAATTCAAAGGGATGCCTTCCAACGTCATAAATTAAAGTTATTTTTAAAGTTTTTATATAGTATTCAAAATGAGCATAAATGCATATAAATCATTTATTTTGTGTATGCTGATGTGGATTAAGCGATGAAAGGTTTGGTATGTTAAATTTTCTTAATTTATTTGTTATACATAAATTTATATAAATGAGATATTAATTTTAATATATTATTCAGAACTTAATCTTTACGATGCACCGGGCTTCATCCTAATCCTAATTTATATCAATTGCAAGAGGAAGTTACAGGGGCCAAATTGGCACCTCTGGTTGCTGACATGGCATAAACAATTGTGAATGAACCCAAGGGGCATGTTCCAGCGTCACTAGTAGGGTCACATTCGCCGGCTAGTCGAACTTTCCAAGAATGGAACACATGTCTCTTTTTTTAAACCCGGACTTGTTTTATTTTGACAAGTAACAAAAGGAGTCGAACTTTCCAACCATGCAACACATGTCTCTTATTTCAAACCCGAACTTGTTTTATTTTGGGAAGTAACAAAAGGTAACAAGCAAGAACTCGATTTCACTTGTAAGGTGTATTCACAGTAAATGATCATTTTTAAGAGACATGAAAAAATAAAATTTCAAAAATAATCTTTTCATAATAAAAAAGAGTTTAAAAGGCAATTTCCCGTTCCTCTACAAGACAAAAAAGTCTCTCTTTTTAATCAAGAAAGTCAAAAAAGTTCCTCCACACCATAAAATGACAAAATGTAACAAGGTGAATTTTGAGATTTTATACCTTTTTAGATACCCTCTTTTCTTCCTATCTCTTAAAAATAACTATTTTGTTTGAATTCACTTTACAAGTGAATTGCCGAACAGTGGAAAGGGCAATGCGGAAATCAGTGTAAACTAAAACATAGACGAAGGTGCCTAGTAGAGTTGTCAAACGGACCGGGCCTCCCAGTACTGGGCCGAGGGTACTGGGCATGGCAGGCATGGGTTGGCCCGCCAAAAACGGCCCACTGGAAAAAATACATAATATATGCATGGTCTTGGTATGAGGATCTTCATGGATCTGAAGATATTTGGAGGTATTGAAGATATTCTTTTCATCATTATTTCTCATTTAGATTTAGGGGTCATTGAAGATATTTGGAGGCATTTCATCTTGTGTATGCAATTTGGTGTTTGACCCATTCAGACACTACTAGCAGGGTTGTGCATGGCATGCACACCAAATAATTGGTGCAAGCACTATAATTACTCTTCATTACTGTGATGTCAGATTAGGGCTTCAAGCACTGGGTGGTGGTACATACAGCAATTTATCTTTTTTTTATGATAATTTACTGCGAAAGAAGTGAGACAAAAGAACCATTCAGGGCAAAAGAAAAGTTCACGAGTCAAAAGGAAGTGAGCAGGGATGTAAGCTCTTTCGCCTCAGAGACTTACCCCTTTTGGGTGTTTCACTCCAAAAAAGAGCATCAGGGAACACAACAAGCACTTAATCACAAAATGTTTATGCCAATTCATGTAATCAGCCTGTATTATCTATGTACTTTTAGCTTCTTAAGAGTAGGAAATAATAATTCATGATGAAGATCCTCAATTCCTCGTATCAAGAATCAGCATGTATTCTAATTTTTAATTATAATACCAAAAAGATGAAAAAAATGAATCGGAAAAAAAAATATATAGACATACCGAGCATGCCCAGCACGGAGGCATGGCACGGCCTGTAGGGTTTTTCTTGGTGGGCCGGGCCGGCACGGGCTGGGATGTAGGCGGGCCTTGCCGGGCATGCCCCAGCGCCTACTGAGTTTGGGTCTTTTTGGGAAAAAAAAGGTGCCACTCGAATTGCAACAGTAGGTGAGCGTATGAATATGATGTTTTGCATGATTTGCACCTACTCGTACGGCGTAGAGTGAAAGTCACACTTACTTTTGGGTACAAAAATAAGCAAATGAACTTTTTTCTTATGGGTACAGAGAACCTTCATTGAAAAGTTTGGCAGTATTGCTTAATCATCTTAGGCAACCGTCTATTCCAAGGCCACCCTTCTCGAGGTCTTCAACCTAGGCATGTCAAATGCGGCCGTGCCGAATTAGTCAACAGACCGTGGCCCAGCATTGCCCGCAGGGGCCGAGGCACCTAGGCCCGTTGGCTCGATTGGCCCGGCCTGCCAGGCACGCCTGGCACGTAGGCTGCCTTCTGCGACCCTCCGGGCCCACCCCAATAGCAAAAAACGACTATTTTTTTTTTTAAGTCCATTTTACCCCACCAACAGCTATAAAACGGTCATATAAGAGGTATTTTGTGTCATTTTTTATTTTACTAAGTTAATAAATACCATAACCCTCCCATTCTCATTCCTCACCAATTTACACAGCCATTCCTCACCAATTTACACAACGTTCTCACTCTTTATACATTATCTAACTCTCTCTCAAAGCATTCAACTCTTTCACTTTCTCTAAAACGTTTTTGGATGGTCAAAGATCAAATCATCAAGAGACAAGATTAAAGGGGCCTTTAAAGATTTAGAGGTATTTATATTATTTAAATTTGATATTCCATATATATAAGTTTATATTATATTATATTAACTCTCATTTTCTCCCCTTTCTTATATTAATTATCACAAAAGAAAGCTATTAGCCTATTACTGTTATTATTTATAAATTTTATTTTTTGAAATATAGTTAGAAGATTTCCCACAGATTCTTCTTCCGTTAATTTAGAGGTAGAAGAAAATTTTATTGAATTACAAGATGAAGTAGGTGATTTACCACTCCCCTTTCCTAGGAGTACCCGTAAACCAACCAAGAGGAATATAACTTTAGTAGTTTGGGAGATATTTACAAGGTTTGATGTTATTGAAAATCGAAAGAAAGTTGAAAAGGCAAAATGCAAATTTTGTAGTAAGATTTTTGGTGCCGAGTCAAAATCGGGTACCGGCCATTTGACAAGACATAGGCAAAAACGTTTAGCCTTACATAAGCCAACGGATGCAGGGATAGGGATGTCTGGTTCACATACCCAAATTTCTACTACTGGTGGTGGTAGTAGTAGCAGCAGTTTGGGTCTTTTTTCTTTTAATACACAAAGTGTTAGACAAAATCTTATTAAAATGATTATGTTATCCGAATTACCATTTTCTTTTGTTGAAAATGAGTTTCTTGAAGAATGGGTCTAGAAATACTGTCAATTGCAATTTCACAATATTTCAAGAAATACAGCCAGAAATGATGCTATTAGACTCTGGCAGGAAGAGAAAACAAATATAAAAAATTACCTTGCAAAAATTTCTGGTAGAATAGTCATAACCACAGATATGTGGACTTCTAAAGGGGGTGATAGTTTTCTTTGTATTACTGCACATAACATAGATGCAAAATGGATTATTAATAAACATATAATTAGTTTTAGTTGTCTTGAATGGCCACACAATGGCACTAGAATAAGTACATTTATTTTGGAAAAACTAGATGAATATAATATTAAGGAAAAAGTTTTATCTATTACTTTAGATAATGCAAGTAATAATACAGTGGCTATTGAATTAATGAGAATGTAGATGCCAATTGCAACTTTGATAGATAGCTCTATCTTTCAAAATAGATGTGTATATCACATCTTAAATCTCATTGCAAAGGTTGGTTTAAAGCATACTAGTGCAACAGGCCTGTGTTGGGATAAAAAAATAATTAAAGTTTTAATTTATAAAAAATGTTTATAAGTATTTAAAATGACCTGAAATATTCTGAAAGTTTAAAAAGATGAAAGATTTTAGGGAAATAATAAATAAATAGTAGATATTCTAGGATATTGATTTGATTTTATTTGCGCTTAAGCATAAATTGATTGTCGCTTTCAAAACTACATGTGAATTTTGAAACCAATTGGCTTCCATGATGGGCCCCACAAATTACTCATTACCGAATATTGAAAGGAGAATAAGGAGGAAAAAAGTGGTAAATATAGACTATTAAAGTGGCCCTCTTTAATTGTGAGTTAGGAAAGAGAAAAATCGGCTTTCGCAATAGGGCCCTTAGTTTCCATCTCATGAGATTTTAGGGTAATATCAAGTAAAAAGTAGATATTTTAGAAGCTTGATTTGATTATATTTGTGCTTAGGCATAAATTGAGTGTCAATATTAAATGTGGAGTTTGAAATCCATTGGCTTCCATAATGGGCCCCATATATTAATCATACCGATATTGAGACAAAAATAAGGAGAAAAATGTAGTATTTACAACTTATGAAAGTGGCCCCGTTAATTGTTAGTTTGGAAAGGAAACAAATTTAGCTTTCACAATGGGACCCATATATTATTCAAACTTTGAAAAAAAAAAAAAATTGGCTTTGACAGTAGGTACCACAGATTAATAAAAAACAATAGATTAGAGAGAGGTG
Source organism: Camphora micrantha (assembly GCA_003546025.1). Classification (NCBI taxonomy): domain Eukaryota; kingdom Viridiplantae; phylum Streptophyta; class Magnoliopsida; order Laurales; family Lauraceae; genus Camphora; species Camphora micrantha. Next base: position 32,930,793 of record QPKB01000003.1, on the reverse strand, counting down.
AAGTTAGGAGGTAGTAGAATTAGAGGTGATGTTAGAAAGTTTAAAATTGAATGGGAGGAATTTTAGGGGAGTTGGAGAAGATTTAAGACTTTTATCTGTGATGCCACGTGTCATTTTTTTGGGATGCCCACATGGCGCCCTTGAAAAATAAAAAAAAATTGAAGATGGGCCACGTGTCGCACTCTTGCGAAAAGGCTGTTGTCTTTATATATATAATTGTAAGTTATACAGATACTATTAAAGACATTGTTAGATTTATTTTCTCCTCCGCACAAAGAAGACAATTGTATGCCCAAATATGTGTGAGGCAAGGCGTATCAGCTATTAAAATGCCTAAAGAGGTAGAAGATAGATGGAATTCTATGTATGATTTGTTAAACAATGCACTTGAACGGATTACTGTTTTGAATGAATTTTGTACTTTTCATGCACAAGAGTTGATGATTAGTGATGAACATTGGAAGTTATGTGTCCATATAAGAGATTTATTAGAAGCTTTTTATACTTCAACATTACTTTTTTCCGGTATATATTATCTCACATCTAATGAAGCTTTTTAAAATTACTTTATAATTCAATAGATTTAGATATCATTTTTTACTGAGTAGCAATATTAGAAACATGGAAGAAAATTTTAATAAATATTAGAAAGATGCTCCAATGATATTTTCTGTAGCTGCTATATTTGATCCTAAGTTAAAATTAAGTGGTATACAGTTTTTTATTGATAGAATAAATAAAAATATAAATTATATAGATTTAGATATTTTTCAGATATAATGGCAAATTTACAAGCACTTTTTCAATTTTATTGTGAACAAATGGGTACAACTGGGCTTAGTATAGGCTATTCAGAATTCCAGCAAATAGGTGTTGGTGAGTGGGATGTGTGGTATTCTTTCATGTTCACGGGTATGGTATCCAGCTCAAGCTCAAGTAACACTGTGACGAATTTATCATCGTATCTTGACATCGGTGTAATACGAGTGTAGGATGCATCTAGTTTTGACCTTTTAGCCCGGTGGAAGCAACAAAAAAGCGTTTATCCGGTGTTGGTGGCAATGGCTTGTGATCTATTGACTATTCCAATGGCTTATGTAGCATCAAAATAAGCTTTTAGTATATGTGGACGTGTGGTGGATGACAGAAGAACAAATCTAACGAAAAAAACGGTAGAGTGTTGTGTTTGCCTACGAGACTGATATTTGGCAGATAAGAAGAAGCAAGAGTTGACATCAATGGAAGACTATAATCCAGTAGAATACATTAGTGTACTACACATCTAATTTTTACTTTTTTATTTATTGTAATTTGTAAATATATATAAGTTTTTCATTCTTTTTTTATTTTTATTTTATAAAAGAGATTGTAAGGTTTTGAAGGTAATCCTATTTATAAACCTTCAAGAAGTTAAGACTCAAATGGTTCTCTCTTCTCAGTGGAGTAGGTCGAGTTTGACGAAACCACTTAAATATCTTTGTTATTCTCCGTGCTTGTATACTAATTTTTATTTTTAATACTGATAAGAAAAAAGAAAAAGGGAAAAAATGTGAAGGAGGCCCACCAGGCCCGCCCCGCTCCAGCCCGACCCATGGCGGGCCGTGTCGTGCCAGGGTTTTTCCCGGCCCAACCCGTTTGACATGTCTACTTCAACCCCACCCTCCCAAACTCCAGCTCTTGTTTCTTGCAAAGCCCATTGTAGAAAGGATATGCCCAATTGACCTCTAATCTTGCCCCTTTCAAGAGCCCGTGTCACGGTGAAAGGTACTTGTTATTCCAATTCTGAGATTGTGGGTTAAAATTACGTGACATATCAAAATGAAAAAAAATAAATAAATAATTGGCCTTTAATCGAATGTCACCTATAGTGATATTATCATATTTTGAGGAGTTGTTTCATACTATACCTACCATTACATGCTCGTGGCAGCATTACACTATTAAAATTCAAAGACAATTAATTTTGATTTCATATTGCTATAAGTTATGCATATTTGCATCTTAAGGCCGTGTTTGCATCACAGGTGAAGTGTGACGAGGTGAAATGCGTCGTACAGTAACATTAAAAAATTGTAACATATCTTGTTTGGATAAAAAAAGGTTATAAAACTTTCACATACTCCCTCTGCCAATCTTTTCATGATGCAGTAAAACCAGAGGTCACTTCAAGGCCACCCTCAACGTCCCCTTTCGCCAGCTGAGCTTGAGATCTCTTCTCATTCCACGAGAAATCTACCGATAAGATGTGGATAAGCAACCTGCAGTAGAAAATCATGGCTGAGAAGATCTGACTCAAGATCTATCGCAGCTTCCACAGCTGGTGCCTTAAAAAAATACATTGAAAGGGTTGATAACACAACACAAACACCTCCGATAAGAGATAGAGTCCCAGTTCGCAGCTGTTGTCATGTCTTTGTGGGTGTTCACAAAAAATCTCATTTGAGATCTGGAGCGGCTAGCAGTCTTTCATCGCAGAGGCGATTCAAGAGAGGGTGAATACGGAAGGGGTTGCGACTCTATCACCTGTACAGTGCTCATCATCATGATGGCATTCATCTCGATGTTTCAAATCAAAATCAAATTAGGAGATGGAGTAGGTGACTTGCCCTAATTCTCCCCCCAATCTGTATCTGGGTGCATTCACTCCATCGTCTGTCATCTCTTCTCTATAAATTGGCTGATGGGTTCGCTGTTGAGATGAAAGTGGCACAAGGCTTTCAAGCGTCCAAGTGACTGCGCAAGTACTCATCTTCATCCTCTCTAGAAGTTTTTTTCTTAAATTTGGAGGTCTCGGATTGTTCTATTTTTTCTTTGATGAGCTAACAGTAGTGCATGAGTATGGCCAATGTTGTGGATTGTTCTGTATTTCAAATGTGAACTTTTAAAATACAGAACTTGCTCGGTCGGTTATGTCAGGATCATCAACACTATCTGTATCTTTATACTAATTTGTTTGTTCTTGTAAACATTATAGCCCAGATCGTGACACATAGAGTCTACCATAGTAGTGCTTTGTTGTTCGCTCCGAATGTATTATTCCTATGCCTATTCATTTATATGATGTGCTTGTCTAATAAATCATTATTCTCCAAATATTACTTTGTTTGTATTTTAGAAAATGTATTATGGAAATATTGCTTTGCTGCTGTTTAGTTTTCTGGATTATTGTACACTGCTCAAAATTCATTAGTGCTATGGCATGGGTCTACCAATCCCTTCTGATGATGCACTGGAATGATTGTCTCCTCCATACTCAGACTAACAGTTTTTGCAATCATCGGTAAATGGATGATATGGATCCTACACCGAACAGTAGTATAGAAGAGAATGAATAAGAGTTCAGTGAGTCCGAGGCTGAGCGACAAGCAATATTAGGAACTGTATAGGGGAGTATAGCGGCTTGGAGGCAGCAAATGTTGCTAATTACAACGCAATACTGTCTCTCTAAAAAGAAGGTAAAACAAATTAATAGAGGCGCTGACAGGGCTGAATTTCTTGCAACTTTAACTAGTGAGAAGGACGCAGAATGTAAAAGCCAACTAAGAATGGATACCCAAACGTTTAAATTGTTATGTCAGTCAATGCGAGAGAGAGGGTTATTGAGGGACACTCGTGCTGTGTCTGTAAAGGAGGCAGTGGTAGAGTTTTTGCATACCATATCACACAGTGTGAGAAACAAAACAAATAGTTTTAGGTTCCATAGATCTGGAGAAACCATAAGTCGTCACATTCGGGAGGTACTCTTTACAATCAATAGTATTGCCCCAGAAGTGCTAATGCAAGCTAGGGAGCACATACCAAGGGGCCTAAATGGCTTTGAGGTAATGGCATGTCTCTCATTTAAATATAAAAAATATCATTCATATTGTAACAGCAAATGATATTAGTTCACAATTCCAATAGGATTGCGTAGGAGCTCTAGATGGTACACATATTCCCATCCGTGTCCCACTAGAAATACAAGGATCATTTCGTAATAGAAAAGGGTCATTGTCCCAAAATGTGCTTGGTGCTTGTGGTTTTGACATGAATTCTCAATATGGTCTACCTGGTTGGGAGGGTTCAGCAACAGACGCACGTGTCTTACAAAGTGCTCTGATACGCGATGAGAGACTGAAAGTCCCACAAGGTAAAGTCGTGCTTTAATTTTTTTTTCATTGCATGGGCATATATAGTTATTTTTTTTATTTAATGTGACATTCAATTACAATTCGATTAAGTAGGAAAGTATTACTTAGTAGATGCTGGTTACGCAAATGCCCCAGGGTTTTTGGCACCATACCGAACAGTGAGATATCATCTAAGTGAATTCAAGGAAAGAGATCCGTAGAATGAAAATGAACTTTATAACAAAAGACACTTGCAAGCTCGCAATGTCATAGAGAGGACCTTCGGTATTCTAAAGAATCGGTTCGCAATTTTGAAGACAGCAACACAGTATGACTATAGAGATCAAGTCTCCTTTGTTAGCGTTTGTTGTGTGATGCACAACTTCATCCGGATGCATGGTGGTTCTAACCTAGCTACTGACGAGGAGATTGTGGTCGATGAGGATGGAGATGACCTAGTCATGGCGGAAACAATAGATGAAGAAGTTATGGGGGAGTCAGAACATAACTATGGCAATGTGTAGGCCCTAATGTTTTACTCTCAAAGGGAGAGAGAGGAATGTCATGTGTTTAGAGATAATATTGCTATGAGACTTTGGAATGAGTACTGTAATAGCACATCTGGGGCAAGAGTGAGATGAAATTAGTGCTATTATGTATTGTTATTTTTAGAAAATGTCCCACTTTAATTATGATTTAAAATTTTCATTTCAGATTTGAAATTAGTGAATATTGTACTAAATTGTTCGCGTCTCTATATTTTCATTGTTATATTGGTTTCACTTGTCTTCTCACTTCTCTCTATGTAGCCATGTCAAAGGGGAGAAATGTTACATTCAATGCACTGATGGATGGGTAATTGCTTGATGGAATGTACAAACAAGTATTTTTGGGTCGTAAGCAGACCGCGAATTCAAGGGCGAAGCTTATGAGGTAGTGGTAGTGGCAATGACTGCAAATAGCAATGGGGAATATGTGCTAACCAAGCAGAGCAATGCAAGTTTCATAAGAAAAATTACTCAATAGCAACTAAGCTATTGAATGCATCCGGTTTTGGTAATGATAACACAACAAAACGCATCATTGCTTCTGATGATGTGTGGACAGCATGGATTGAGGTAAACCTGTACATGAGATTAAATCTGGTCACAACTCTTTTTGGTAAACTCCAACATCTTAAAAATTTTAAGATTAACATTGAAGTAATATTGCTTTGAACCTATAGGGACATCCAGATGTTAAGCCATATCATTCAAAGATGATTGACTATGAGAAGCTCACACTCATATTTCGTGCCGACGTTGCCACGAGACAATATGATAGGTCTGCCACTGCTGCTCCAAGCCGTGCTTGATGCGACTCTGACACACGCTACTACAATCCATCGCAGACTGATTTGGATGTTGGGCCTACTGACCAACTTCATGGGTTTAGAATAGCTTCTAGCGGTGGGGAGGGGTCATTGAAGAGAAAGAACAATTGCAAAAGGAACTCTAAGATGCTCGAAATCATCTCTTGCATTGAGAGATCTGGTGAAGGCTTGAAAGTCGCGATTCATGATGTGACTGATAGCCTAAGAATGCCAAGAAGAAGGCTGTCGATATGATAATGGTAAAGCTGCATCAAATTCCAGAACTGAGCGGGCTGGACATGAGTTTGGCCCATGAATGGCTAACCATTCATGGGAATATACCAACTGTTTTTCTTAGTACAGATGAAAAGTGTGATTGGATTCTGAGGCAGCTGCTGAAAATAAGGTGGAGCTAATTCAAAAGTCGTCGCTTGGTGTAGGGACATTGGTCTTTTTTTGCCATGTGTTGGGTCCTCCTTTGGATTGAAACACTTTATTTTGCATGGACTGAATATGATCATGGCCCATGGGATCCCCTAAAAAACTCTAAACCAATTTATGTTTGTGTTGAGTCCGCGTTTGGATTCAAACACTTTATTTTGCTAGACTATTGCAGACACTTGCTTTATGTTTATAGTGGTTTGATGTGGTAATTGTCATTGACATATAACAAATGTTTACTATTATTTGTAATGACCAAGCCTAACTGCCTTTATTATGGCTTCTTCGTATGGTGGATTCAATGTGCATTTAATTGTTTTCAGTTCTCGTTGCGCGGATTCATGGGTCGATATCAGTGTTATGTGGTTTACCGAGGGCGACGAGTTGGAATATATCGAAGTTGGGACGAATGCAGGGCGCAAGTGCATGAGTATCTGAATGCGCATTTAAAAGGATTCAGTAGTGTACAAGAAGCTGTGCAGAGTTTGAAACAATATTGTGAAAATAATCCACAGCAAAGCGAATCATAACAGCCTCCCTTCCACAGTCAAAGTCTGATACATGATCCTATCCATAATAGGCTTAAGAATCTGTTATGGGATTTTGCATTTCTTGCTATAATCATATTTATATTGTGTGTTGTGATGATCTGCATGGCTTTGTCTATCCACCATGTTCTCTGATGATGACTGTTTAAGAGCATTAATGACAACTATTTTGCACACTACCAGATTGCTCTCATCACATGTATCCACATTATGGCTCAGTTCTAAAACCCACTTCACTACCTTTTGTTCTGGATTACAATGTGGTCGTACAGAATATTGTGATACCAGATTTTTACCAAGTGTGGCTATAAGATATTATTGTTAATAGGCTCTTACTGTGATTGTAAGATTTGTTTTAATGGATTTGAATGGTATTTAGTGTCATGTTGCTCCTCAAAATAGGATGATTAACCACTGTTTTACAGCATGAATAAATAGTATTTGCTCCTCTTGCTTAATCTTTGCGCAGGTATAATGTTCAGCTATTTAACTCAACATTGGGATTATCACCAGTGGGATATTTGCTTATCCCTTTCATCAGCAGGTTAGGTGGGTAGCAATAAGTTTAATATGATGTTATATTCTTTGATTTTTGTAAGTAGCTGTTGCCGTGGAACCAGCCCCTTCAGTTGCTTTGATCACAATAAGTAATTGTGATAGGTTTGTATATCCCACAATGCCTTGAAAGGACAATAGAAAACTCATTCCTGCTTTATATACTCTCTCTCTCTTCCAGTTAATGTGCAACAGATATTAATTGTGCGCTGAAATCTTGAGAGGTGTACGTTTGCATGTGCTGAGGAACACAACATCAGCTATTTTCTGGAATGTGCACGGGAAGGTGATGCAATGGTAGGCCAGCGAAACTCCGCACAACTATTTTGCTTTGAGGTTGATGAGACGCGAAGCATAGTTCCAATTCTAGGTGGTAAAGTCTGATACGAACTTCAAATATTTCAAGGCTAATATGATTTTCCTTCATGAAGTCTCCGCAGACTGAATGAAGACAACACCCTGTTTTCTGTGCTTTTTAAATGGTTATTTCCCTTATTCAATTACATAGACCCTTCTACAGTAGTGATGTAGAACCAATATTGACAGAGAAAATGTATCACAAACGTAATTTTACGTACTCATGATGTAATACTGCGTGCAATTCAGGTAGTGTTGAGTCCACAACATGAATTCCCATGGATCGTTACGCTGACAGTTATGGTGTAACTGTCTCTAAATTTAAGTTGTTGTGCATGCACTAGGTCTTTCTTTTAATCATCCCAGCATTCTTGCTATACAACCACTTGGTTTTTTAGATGCTAATTGCATTGTTATTATTAAAACCGATCATTGGATGTCATGGTTTATGTTCAACTACAACAACCCCCATCCAAAATGATGAGTATGCCCCCTCGTCATGGCTAATGGCATCTAAAACCAAATACATTTATGTATACCAAATTAATTTATGAATTCATTTTTTCAGCCATATATATGACTGAGAAATGGGGACTGAATGTTAGATTTCAATATTGTTTCATGTGAGAATAGGAGATGGAACGACTTGGGAGAAAATTTTAACCAGTGAAAACCTAACCTGGTTTTACAATTGTCGTAGTTAGTTGAGATTGAGGTGTTTGGCATGTTCTTTCATGCATCTTCTCTTCATAATTAGTCCAAACATGGTGGAGTTAGGCTCCCTACTTCGTCACCAAGTGAAACCAAACACAGTGTTTACACATTGTTATTGCTTATCTCCATTGATGTATCAAAAATGTACTTTCATGCACTTCACTCAATAGTTAATCTAAACACGACGAGGTGAAGGCTTCCCACCTCACCACCAGTAGCCAAACACGGTTGGGTATTTCACAAGGTCAACTCTACCTGTAAACTCCCACCCACTTTACATTGATTTGACACTTCACACCACCGTGATTCACTCCACCTGTGATCCAAACACACCCTAAGGGTCTGTTTGTGTAGAAGGTTGTTGTCGCGAAAAAGGGAGACAACAAATCCAACACCCTAGTCGACCTGTTCGGTGCAGCGATTCTTTCCGTGGTTTCTCAATTTCCAGTGCCTCAAAAATCTAAGTTTTTCCCTTCCAGCGAGGATCTAGGTTTCCCACCTCGCCCATGGGAAGAAAGTGTCACGGAAGGGGAAACCTACATTTCCGCTTTTGCGGTGCTGCACAAACGCCCTATATGACATTGTCAAGGATGGTAAGATCCCTCTAATAATACAATTTATGGTTTGGGGCCATTTTCATATAACCAATCATGCAATTAATAGCATTCTAATGTGTGTAGCAGGGTTACTAGCAAAGTAATGTTACAATAATTTATCAATTACACTAACATATTCCAATTTTGAGATGTATCTATCACAATTCTTCACCAAATTACAATTCCCGAGTACACTCGTATAATAAGATTGAGTGGAGATGAATGACAATTTGTTCCTTTTACTATCTTAACACCAATAACTAATTTTGTATTACTCATGCTTTTCATGTTAAAGATTGATGAGGATAATTTCTTGGTTTCTAAAAACTATATTAAAAATCAAATTAGATAATAATTATGTCATCAACATATAAATAAATAATGATACTTTTATTATAAAAAATTCTAGAATAACACATTTTTTGGATTCATGTACTCTTAAGTCTATACGATACAATTGTGCTAATAATATTTTTTCTTGATGCACTTTTTAGGTAGTGTTTAGGACCATACATAGATTTTTGGTGCACTAATAAGTTACAAATAGAGGCAGGAGCGATTCGAAGTTTACTAAGTAGGTATTTTAACAACAAAAACATATATGTATTAGAATAGACACTAATTAAGCTTTAAATTCCATTTTATAGGACCATTATCTCTAAGTTTGCATTTAATATGTAGGCTCCGCTGAGGAGCCTCACGAATTTGTTGCGAGTCCATGCCTTACAGTTCCTCTCATGATAAAAAGAAGTGCTAGTATAATTTTTGTTACTAATCTAACAATATTAAATTACATGACATAAAGGTGGGATTAATTATTTTCACCATGTGAAAGTGGATTTGGTAGATTAGCTTTATATAAAAAAATTACGGTTTTGAATGTTAACCACCTCGATGAACAAAAGCACCGGTTTTCAACTGTTTTAAATGGTTTTATATATTATTGTTTGATTTTATTTTCTTAGATCGAATGACCATTAACACTTATTTTTCATAGATAGCCGATCAAATGAATATGACTTTTGATGGTGTGGGTGCTAGCTAACCTGTGCCACACCTTTAAACAATTTATTATTATTGTCTAAATGGACACAAGTTAGACACAAAGCGTTTTTGTCTTGGAAGAGGCATGCTAGTACAATCTATGAGACTCACTTGACTTAGAAAATACAAGAGGGTGCTTTGAACCGGCTATTTACCAAAAATAGGCATGATCAACATTTCTAATTATTAGATCTAATACTTTCAAATCAATAATAAAATATTTTTTTTTATTTTTTGGAAACACTACTATTTGAATCGATAATAAAACCCTTCTTTTTCTTCTTCTTCTTTTTTCATTTTATTTTGGAACCACTGATATTGGAATTTCCTCCTTTTGTCTTGTTAAATGCTTAATACGTCACCTTACTCTACACAAGTCCCTAATCTATAAAGCAACAACTTGGGATCTCGGGATCATGACCTTTTGAATTCACTTTTGAGTAAGTAACACGCACCATTTGATGGAAACATAATCCTAATTTTTTAGGTACCCACCAATCTACCATTACATATGACTCAAAATAATATAAAATTCGGGCCATTACTGTTTCATTGATGGCCTTTTTAGCAACATAAATTTAACTACTTATTACATCACACGATTACTATAAGTTACACATCACATGTGGACTGTGGATTGGATATATTTTCTAAATAAAGCCTCACAAGTCACAACCCAAAACAACGGCAGCTCTTTTTTTTTAACTCTCTCTTCCTCCTCCCCTTTTCCCAATCCCTCGATCTCACAAATCGTGCCACCTCTTCTCTCTCTCTCTCGGAAACAAATACTAACCACCTCCAAATGCCATGTAAAAAAAATATAATCAACACACGCCTTTTTCAATCAACAAACACACGAAGAGAACAGAGAAGAGACGGAGAGGGAGAGAGAGAAAATCCCAAGCCATCTTCCCAACCTATCTTCCCCCAAATCAAATATTAAAAATCAGACCCAGATATCTATTTTCTAGGGTTAGGGTTTGCAAATCATCCCCATTCTCTCTTTATCTCTATCTCTCCGTCTCTTTCTTAGTCGTCGTCGTCATCATCATCTTCCAACAAGATGATAGCGCAAGATCAGCAATCTAGGGTTTTCTACGAGCTCTGCGCTCTCCTCCTCAGCATCCTCCGCCCTCCACCTCTCTCCGTCTCTGTATCTCCGCCTCCTTCTCCGGCAACGGCGCCTCCACGGCGGTCGGAGATCTCACCGTCGGCTTTGGCGTCGCTCCTGCTAGGGGTTTCCATGGCTCTGATGCTGTGCGGGTCGGCGACGTTCGTGATTGGTTTTATTTTAATGCCTTGGGTTCTTGGGCTGGTCATGATCTTCTACTTTTTCGGGTTGGTTTCGAATCTGTCGGGTTTAGGGAAGGAGATTCTGTTGGGGAATAATTCGACTGGATCCGAGCGAAATGAAATGCCTAGTGCTTTTTTTTTTAATTATTCCAATTAAAAAAAGATCCCCTTTTTTCTTTTTTAAGGATTTGATTGTTGTTAGTCTTCTTTTAGATTATTTATTCTTTGATTGGACTTGATGAGTTTTATTTGATTTTTTTTCTTGTTATTTGATTGATTTGATTTTATGTGTGGTGTGTTCTTTGATTGTGTGTGATGGTTTTATTTTGATTTTTTCTTATTTGGGTCGATTTGATTTGATATGATTTTTCTGTGGGGGGGTTTGTGTGTGTTGGGTAATGGATTCTGCTTTTTGATTGTATGTGATGGTTTTTAGTTGATTTCTCTCTCTCTCTCTCTCTCTCTCTCTCTCTCTCGTGTGTGTGTGTGTGTGGATTTGGATGTACTACACTATGTTTTTACCTGCCTTTCCTGCTATAATAATAGATATCTGGCTTGTTCTAATTCCTGCCTAAAATAAATGCATATGATTTGTTAATTTGGGCGAAGAAAAGACATGGGTTGCTGGTTGGTTCCCTCCCTAATATAAGCCAAACCTGCTCTTCTTTTATGTTTTCTATGAAAGTTTCTTTGATAATTTCCCTTGTAACACTAATTGATTCTACTTTTGCGAGAATACTGATCGGCAACGTGGGCCCAGTATTGATGGATGCAATCAATAATGTTGATTCAAGAAGGCCTCGAAGATTCAATAAGCATATTTTAAGTAAAGTTGCAAAAAAAAAAAAAAAAAAAAAAAAAAAGAAAAGAAAAGAAAAAAGAAAAAACAAGAGGAAAAAAACTCGGATCATTCGAGGGGACCCAACACCTCTAGATACTAATTAGATTTATTGATTTCTGAATGCCTCCATAGCAAGTTCGAGGCCCCTCTTATAGGGTTTACATTGGTAGAAAAATAGAAACTGCATAAATAGTAATTGCAGAAATTTAGAAAGTGAAGCAATCCTAATCTAATTACATAATAGAAGGACATATCAGAGAAGGAAAGCACAGATGGCACGAGAGAAATTGTAGGGGTCATGACAATTGACCCCACTTGAAATCAACCACCTCAGTTGTAGCTTGATGATGCCTCTTTTAGAGTCACCTATCTAGGATTGCGTCCGGTATTAAATCACCTAGCCCCATATCTATGTAGACGGGTAAATTGGTGGGTTGAACTTCTGAATTTACCACCTTCAAGCAAGAAACATTGAATACCGGTTGGATTCTTGATGAGGCGAGTAGCTCTAGCTTGTAGGCTATGGTTCCAATGCGTTCTAGTATGCGATGAGGTCCATAATTGATAATTCCACGGAGGCAATTTAGTAGGGCTGCATATGGCAACTGAAGATTGTCAATAAGGTTGTAGGTAAATACACGAAGTCACCGACCTCAAATGATGTTTGGAACATTGTTTGTCTGCTTGTGCCTTCATTCGAGCCTGTGCGGCTGATAGATTTTTGTGCAACAACCTAAGGATGTGATCTCTTGTAAGGAGCTCTTGTTCGACATGATGAGCATTTTGTACCCCTCACATATGTTTCTATAGATAGTGGGGAATACCTGTAAACAGCCTCAAAGGGTGTCATCTTGATGGCTTCATAAAAGGTGGTATTGTAGCTCCATTCTTCCCATGCTAACCAGTGCTTACATTACTTTGGTTATGTGCTTGAAAAACAACGGAGAAATGTTTCTATGCAACGATTCACTCGTTATGTCTGGTCAGCGGTTTGGGGATGGTATGCCGGACTTATTAATACTTTAATGCCTTGTAATCAGACGAGCTCCTTCCAGAATCAGCTTGTAACTACGACATCTCTATTACAATGCATTCTATGTAATTTGAAGACATTTTCCATGAAGGCTCGGGCAACTTGGGCCACAGAATAAGGATGAGATAAAGTAATGAAATGGGCATATTTACTTAACCTATCTACCTCAACAAATATCACCGCTTTACCTTTTGAAGGTGGAGGTCCATCAATGAAGTCCATAAAGATGTTTGTCCATATTTTTTCCGGAACTGGAAGGGTTTGTAGGAGTCCGGGTGGGGCCACTGATTCTGATTTGTTTCGTTGACAAACATCACAAGCTGCAATATGTTGTTTAATATCCCGCTTCATTCCCTTCCACCAAAAATTTCAACGAATGCGCCGATAAGTCTTGAGATACCCTGGATGCCCCCCTTCATTTGAGTGATGGTACCACCGTAAGACGGGTCGCCTTTCCCTTTGAATCAGGAGCCAATACCAATCGCCCCTTGTAGAATAATTGCCCATTATGGAGAGTGAAGTTGAGATATGCAGAAGATCCAACCATTATTTCATCCATTAAGTGAACTTCATAGGGATTATCAGCAACTTCCTTAACAATTTCTTACCATTTATGAACAGGCATGGATATAGCATGGATAGTAGCATAGCAGGAAAGAGCATCGGTCACTCGATTTTTAGCCCCCTCTTTATACACAATTTCATAGTCATACCCCATTAACTTGGATAACCATTTGTGCTGGGAAGGAGTGGAAACTCATTGCTCATCCAAGCATTTGATGTTGCAATGGTCTGTTCGGATTTGAAATTTTCTTCCCACCAAATAAGGTCTCCATTTTGCTACAGCATATAGAATGGAAACTCATTGCTCATCCAACTATTTGATGTTGGGAATGGTCTATTTGGATAACCATTTGTGCTGGGAAGGCGTGGAAACTCATTGCTCATCCAAGTATTTGATGCTGCAATGGTCTGTTCGGATTTGAGATTTTCTTCCCTCCAAAAACTACTGATGTAAGCGATGGGCATGTCATCCTGCATTAATATGGCCCCAGTGGCTTCACCCGACACGTCACATTCAATCACAAACATCTTGGAGAAATCCGGAAGAGTTAAGACTGGGGTTGTTGTCATTGCTTTCTTTAATAGTTTAAATGTGGCTTCAGCTATCTCATTCTAGTGGAAAGCATCCTTCTTTAAGAGAGCCGTCAGAGGAGCAATAAGTTGTCCATATCCATGAACAAATTTTCTGTAATATCCAGTTAGCCTGAGAAACCCTTGTAGTGCCTTTATAGTAGTGGGACGCAGCCAATCTGTCATGCATTGTATCTTTCTTGGATCAACTGCTACTCCGTCTTTGGAGACGATATGACCAAGATACTCCACTTGAGAAGAGGCAAAACTGCACTTGGACCGTTTTACAAACATGTGATTTTTCTCACAGGATGCCAAAACCCTCTTGTAGATGGGTTAAGTGATCATTCCAAGTCTGTATATATACCAAAATATTGTCAAAAAATACAAGTACAAACTTACACAAGTACATTCTAAAAATATCATTCATGAGGCTCTGAAATGTAGAAGGGGCATTTGTAAGTCCGAATGGCATGACCAAGAACTCTAGTGGCCATCATGCATTCAGAATGCAGCCTTTTTTCAACGTGGCGCTCCTTGACTCGGATCTAGTGATACCTGGCGCGAAGGTCTAACTTGGAGAAGAATGCAGCACCATTAAGTTCATCCAATAATTCATCTATCACGGGTATGGGAATTTTTTTCCTTTATTGTGATTTTATTTAATGCTCAATAATCAATGCATCAGACGCCATGATCCGTCCTTTTTCTTAACCAGTAGAACCTGAGAAGCATAAGGGTTGTTGCTAGGTCGGATTATGGCAGCATGTAACATCTTTGAAATTTGTTGCTCAATTTCACTCTTTTGGAAGTGGGGATAGCGATTAAGGTTGCACACTTACCGGCTTGCTTCCTGGTTTCAAATTGATTTGATGATCATTTTGGCGGCAAGGTGGCAACCCAGTTGACTCTTGGAAGATATCCGCTAATTCTCCTAGTAATTGCTATTGTGTCTTGCTATTTGTTTTATTTGCATATGGAGAAACCTGCGGGCACATATATAAGAGAGCACAAGTTGCGCCACTGGCCCACTACGCAAGGCCTTAGATGCCTTTGATGACATAATAATTTGCATGGAGGGTTGGCTCGTCCCATTGATGGTAACTTCCTTCCCATTTAACTTGAACTGCATCCACATGTTAGAAAAATCCCACAAAATAGGTCATAAGGTTTGTAACCACTGTGGTCCAAGGGCCATGTCACAACCTCCAAATTCTAATAGGTAAAAATCAGCAGTGAACTCATATTGTTGAATGGAAAAGAGGAGATTTGGACACATACCATTACTCACTAGGGTCTCACTCGCCATTTGCAACCGTCACTCGTAGCTCGCCATTCTTTTGGAGTGAGGATCCCAATCATGTAGCTACTTGCAAGTTTAGAAAATTGTGAGTACTTCTTGAGTCCACCAATACAACTAATGATTGCCGCTTAATCCTCCCTTGGATCCTCTTAGTTTGTGGTGAAGTAGTCACAGTTAGGGCATTGAATGAAATCTCTGGCTCTATGTTGGTTACATACTTACATCAATAAATGGCTCTATCACTATTGCTTCTTCTTCTTCTTCTTCTTCTTCCTTTGGGCCATCTATTTCTTTTATGCATGCATCTTCACCCCCGATATAAAAGAACTGCTGCTTGATTTTACATTGATGTCCTCGAGTGAATCTTTCATTGCAATGGAAAAAAAGTCCCTTTGCTCGCCTTTCAGGATCCATTGAAACAAAGCAAGGGATCATCCTCTCTGAATATGTGATCCAAATTAAAAGGACAATAAGAAGGATCATCCTTTGCCCTTCTCTCTCTAGTTCTATTTCTCAACTTAAGATTATAATGGCAATACACTAGTTTGTTGAGTTTTTGCATGGTTAGCTGATTCCTAGGCTTCGTGTGGATCAACTAATCAAGGAGTAAGTGCTTCAATTTCTTTCACAGTTTGATGAATAGACGGTGTTCTTGTTTTTATGAGTTGAAGTTGCATGCAGTTACTGGAGTTAGAGCAAGTTATGATAATCTTGAATGGTATAGTGCACGGGGGGATATTAAAGAACTTTTTGAGGATAATGTTCCACTCTCTTATGATAGACAAATTCATTGTCATCTAACTGGCGATGCGTATTGTTGGTGTCGTCCCCATCCTATCCTAATTACAACTCATTAAAATAAAACTAATAACTAATATCAATTAATTAGATAAAATAGTAAAATCCCCAAAGTATCCTATCTTGGGCCCTACACATGTGGCCTTTGAGGTCTGTCCTGCATCAGGTAGTCGTAGCACTAAACATTACCCCTCATTGCTAGAAATTTATTTGTAACATATTAATAATGATTTGATGGTCCCTATTTGATGGTCCCTTTAGCAGTATCTCATATGCTTTTGAGAAGCTATATCTCTAAGCATGGTGTGGTTCCTTGTGTGCCATTGTTGTTATTTTCATTCGAATCTCATGATGGATTGCCCCTTCACCAATATTAGGGGAGAGTTCGCATCAAGCAGCTGCTGGCTTTGAAACTTGCCATGCCAAACCAACTCTAATAAAGTAGTACTTGTTCTACCCCACATTAGCAGTTATTAGTCATAGAAGATAAAGTATTTGGGGGCATTGATGTTATGACTGCATATTTCCCTCCACTCATTTCTGTTGCTTGGCTTTATTGAAAACCATGTAGGTGCAAATTCAATACAACTTGGCTTTCTGATGTGGTTGTGTGTCATCGCAACATTTTTCTACTTACACGTACATTTCTAACTTTCAAGGCAAAGCCATTGGCCCATTTCATGGAGTGAAGAAAGTAAAAGGATAGATTAAAAATAAAAATAAAGAAGATGTCAATGTCAATGATGTGTGGATGTTCTGTCATATTACCTATATCCACAGTTAAAACTGAGATGCCTATTTGTGTAATGTGATTACTGTATAATGTTATCTTTTATGTAGTGTTCAACAACTGAATAGTGTATCTTGTATGTAGTGGTTTTAACAAATGATTTTATGGCAGTGACGCCCATGAAAGTTTTATTTTTAATAAGTATTCAGAATTATGCGGTGTCAGGTCACTGTTGAAATAGAAGTTTCTGTCTTGGTGATGAAAATTGCTTCAATCTAATGGTGACCATAGGCTTTCTTAACTCATGGGCGATCCAACTGTCTACTAGGAGGGCCCTCAAAATGCTTACTTTGATGACTACTATTGATTCAACTAAAATCCCTTTTTACAGTGAGATTTAAGTTTTGTCATCTGCTAAGATGAGAGGGACCGTTACATTAAATTCCAGAAGGTAAAAATGAGAAGCCCTCTGGTACTCTTAGTTCCTGGATATATAATAATCTGATTTGATACTTTTGAGTTCTGTTTCTTCAGATTCCAAGCCATATCCATTCTGTTGCATGTCCAATTCCACAAGTAGAAATCTGCTGTAAGATCTTAACCAGAAATGACAAACAACAAAACAAAAACAGAAAACAAAAAAAATAAATAAATAAATAAATAAAAATGGGATTTTGTGAATTATGAAGGTATAAGTTTTTAGGAAGATTGTTCATAGTAGATTGTTATACAAAGGTCATGACTTAAGCATGTCACTACTTGCAGTAAGTTCTATTCTCTTTGTAACGTCTTTTGACAGATTTGCCTCAGTAAGTAAATCTCATTGGGACTTGATGCAGGGCAACTTCTATCCCAAATTGCCGATTCTTTAAAGAAACAGGCGCGCTACATTGTACTGGACTCTGGTGGAGAAATCAGTTTTCATTTGATACCAATGCCAATCACAAGTCATTACAACCATATTCAATATATATGTTTTTGTTTTGTACCTGTTCCCTGATATCACTTCAAACCAGTTAAATAGTTCTTGCTTGTAAAGTTGATAATATGAAAGAAAATGAAGAAATGTACAAGAATCCCTTATTTTTCTCCTCTCCCATTTGGTTGTAAAAGTTGATAATATGAAAGAATAGAATAATTCCTAGTATATGCTGTTATTGCCATTTCAAGAGTTGTGAATAAGAGTAGATGTCCTATGCAGTAGTATGAGAAGATTTTTACAAAGTCGGCTAGGTTTTTGATCGGACGAGAATAGTATCTCCCTCTTTTGTAGAACAAGGGATATTAGCTCATTAGCTGGCATAAGATTTCACACATTGGTGATCATGGATTGGATGAGAAACAGTGGATCTGGACTAAAAAAAAGAGACAGTTTTCGGGAATCTCGCTAGAGAACAGTAAGTGAGCTTGAAGACTTATGAACCTTTTTTTTTTTTTTTTCATTTTTACTAAAGGTCCATTTATTTAAAACCATGCTGGCGCCACATGGTGTTATAAGTTAGTTACTTGAATTACAATCATGGCCCACACAGAAGAGTGAGTCGTGACGATTTAAAATAAATGTCATCCTCTCCAAATCCTATGCCCTCAAGTTCAGTCAAGCCACGTTTCGCCAGTTACGTTTGAGACAGTAAAATTTATTCCTTTTGATATGAAAACCCCGGATGTATCTTGGAATGGATGGGATCCATTGAAGTGTTCAGATTATCACTTATGTGAGCCCCAATGATAATGATGGAAGTTTCAGAAAAGTGTACTACGATTCAAGCCATCAGCAATGGCTCACGTGTAGAACCAAATGCCATTTTGCCTTGGCAGCTTGGCCTTTGAGTTTTATCCAAAAGCTATGCGACCCCATCATAGGACATGGAAGGAAAACTGTTTTAAAGCTTGTCTCTGACCGCAAGATTTCCATCCTGGAATACGCTCCAACTGTCCTCTGCTTAGTACCGGGTAGTGGTGCTCATGGACGGGGGCGGATCGAGCTCAGCCCGGACATGACCTGCTTTGGGCTGGGGTTTTGTGCTTTATTTTCTTAATTATTTTGGCCTGTCTATATTTAATATTTAGGCCCATTTAATATATGGGTCAGACTTGAA
>QPKB01000003.1:32847766-32910847 GCA_003546025.1 Camphora micrantha | reverse complement strand
GTGCAAGGTAATTTTTGATATTTGTTTTCCTTTCCTGCCAGAGTCCAATAGCATCATTTCTCTTGCAATTTATATAAATTAGGATAAAGCCCCTGTGCATCGCAAAGGTTAAGTCCTGAATAATATATTAAAACTAATATCTCATTGATATAAATCTATTTATTACAAACTAATTAAAAAATTTAACATGCCAAACCTTTCATCACTTAAACCACATCAGCATACACAAAATAAATGATTCATTTGCATTTATGCTCGCTTTGAATACTATATAAAATTTTTAAAAATAACCTTAATTTACGAAGTTGGAAAGCATCCCTTTGAATTGGGTTATATCCACACAAATGGGCCCCAGAGACATTCTATTGAACAAGCAATATTTAGCTCAAGAGACACCTTTTATTGAAAAAGGCACATATTATGTGTTTTTAAAAGGACACATCCACAAATGGGCCCCATTAAGCTGATGTGACTTCTTCTAAGGCCAGAATTGAGGATTTTTTGATTTTTTTTTTTTAGCCAACATTGAGCTTTCAAGAGAAAGAATAGGGCCATTGTTTCATACTCTCCTTTATCCTTTTGTTTCGGGTGCTGTCTATGGTTTTCATGGCTTGTCCTCCATTCCGGCAGTCCAAATAAAGTAGCCCTAATTTATTTGGTAAGAATTTCGCTCTATGAGTTTGTGGATTCTCTCCTCTCGTGTGCGAGTCTCTAGGGATTTCAACCCCTTTATCTGAAATACCAAAAAAAAGTAAAAATAAATAAAAATAAAGTAGCCGGGCTTGATTTATCATGTTTGGCAACTATACTAATAGAGTCAAGTAATGTAAAGCCCCCATTTCTTAAAAAGAATCCAATCAAAAGCACTTTAATTCAAATTTCCCACCATATTTTTTTTTAAAAAGTAAAAAACTAACCTCATTTTTGCACTAAAAGACAAAAAAACTCCACAATCAATACAAAAAGCCAAAAAGATTCCATAATAAACAACTAAAAATAAAATACCATCATAACCAACTTATATTTTATTCTTTCCTCCAAATAATATTTACTCCATTCAATTCCATTAGTAAAGCTAGGCATACATGCTAGCAACCCGATCACTAAAAACAATGTCATCTTCCTCAGGCAGCAGCAGCGGCCTGACCTTCAAGCTCCACCCACTCGTCATCGTCAACATCTCCGACTACTACACCCGCGTCAAATCCCAATCCAATGCCTCCTCCGCTCCCCTTACCATCAATAACAGCGGCGGCCCACCTCCTCGTTGTGTCTTCGGGTGCGTCATCGGCATCCAGACAGGACGCACCGTCGAGATCTTCAACAGCTTCGAACTCCTCTTCGAACCCACCACTGACTCTCTCGACAGCGCATTCCTCCTCAAAAAGCTCGAGCTCTGTAATCCTTTCTTCGTTCTACATTCTAGGGTTTCTTTTTCCTTTTTTCTCTCTCTATATCTCATGAGGTTTTGCCCTTTTTCTTGGTGCCCTAATTGAATGGATTTCATCAAATAGTTGAGATGCATGAAGTTGATTTCATCGTGGCAGTGAATTTTTTTTTTTCACGTTTTTGCATTCTGTAGGGGTTTTTTTAGTTGGGTTAGGGTTTAGGGTTTTGTTTGGTATACTTTTTGATTTTTTTTTTTTTAAATTTGAATGTGTGAATTAGATAAGAAGGTGTTCCCTGAGTCTTACATTCTCGGACGGTATTCCACTAGAAGCGATGCGCAGGAATCGGATATGCAGATCCATAGAGCTGTGAGCATCTGGGGTTTTTATTGGAGAATTTTTATATGACGTTATTGATTGTGTATATTTTGGGAGTTTGAAGAAAACTGTATGTAAGAAATTTTCTCTCTTTCTTTCTCAATCTCTCTCTGTTTCTACCCCGTGTTGTTTATTTTTGTTTCTCTACTTCCTCATTGAGAATTGACGCTACTTGTGAAAGCTGTAATCTTTTTTATTTGTGTTCTTCTGAAAAATTCATAGGTCTGCTGTTTTTGAGATGGGAAAACATCAAAGTGATTGCTGCAGTCTATGGGCCCAAAGAGGGTAGAGCTTAGAAATCTCTTTCCTACTTAAGACCCACTTCTCCATACCCATTTCTCTCATTGTCCAACTGATGGTGGGTGAAATCTCTATGGGAGTTTCAATTTTTTTTTTTTTTTCGGTTGTGGGGTGGGGGCTTGAGATTAACATGATTTGTCTGGCACCTTTATGGATCTTGCACTATCTAGTAGTTTACTCATTACTTTGATTTGCGTTGTTGCATTGGCAATTATTACAGTAGAAGTAATGGACCTGGATTAGGCTCTTTAGTATGGAATTTATTCTTGTAAGCTGGGATTATGCAATGAATTGGTGGAAACTTAGGTCGTAAACACCCACTCAAGCACTCTTTCTTCTTCACATTTCCAAGTTCCTATCATTAACTCGTAAGACTATACCAGATTTTTGCATGGAATTCCTTTCCACTTAAAGAGATTTGGGTGCACAATTTACTCTGTTCCCAATTCTCCTATAATTTCTTTTTGAAAATGAAATGATTCTTTACTTATATCTCATTATCAATCTTATAATCCGTCGTGTTTGTTCACATAAAAGCCTGTTTATGATTATGGGGTTTTGAATTATTCAATTTCAAGAATTTATGCATAAGATTTACTGTAAATTCTTTAACAGTAGAAATATATCCTTTATGCACAAGATTTACACAAGAATTTATTCTGAAATCTGGTCCTAAAACTGAAGACATTCTTTTTAAAGTTGTTGTATTTGTTATTTATTTATTTATTACTTTTATCTCCACATAGTTATTTCATACATCAACATATGTCCTGAGATTTTTTTAATGCATTCAAAGTTTTTCAGTTTTAGGACCTCTAAAAAATATGTTATTATCTTTTTTTTTTTTTTAAATGTTGTTAGGGGTGAAAATGGCTGGGAAATCTAATAGAGGGAAGAACAGAGGAAGAGCATCGAAAGATAATTCCAAGGTTGTGGCTGATGCAAATGGAGTGCAGCAGTCCAATTGGGTGATAAGCCATCCGGAGTGGACAAGTCAACCTCTGCCAAGTCAGAGGTGGTGGATACGATGCAAACAACCTCAAGCAACCAATCCAAATAGGCGGAAGGTAATCTCACTATTTCTAGATGTTATAATTATTTGTATAGCGGTTGGTTGTTTGGCTCCTGGGTGGTAGTTTGACAAGGTAGGGCTCTTGCATTGGTGTTGCAGGCATTCATAGAACTTGTTCAATTCAAAATAAAAGAAGAGGAGATAATTAAAGTAAAAGATTTAAGTATCATTTCCATGATTGGGTGACTGAATTCGCTAGGCTTGGAGAGTTTTCTATGGAAATGTGGTGATGGGTTTCTGTTTTGAGTTTTGATTTCAGCCTGCTTATGTCTCAAATGTACAAACGGAACTGATTGTGGTTCAGATCGATAAACATGATCTGGTTTCGGAGGAGAGTTCACATTCTCATACGAACGGGAGCTCAAGTAGGTAATGTTTTATTTCTCTATATTCAAAAGCTTAAGATTTGTTTGATCGATTTGTTTGTTCAATGTGGGGATTTACTTATATGAATTAGTACATGGTCTCTCCATGTGATGACTGTTACAGATATATGATTCATTGTTATAGATAATTCTTTTGAGAAATACTGAAATAATGCTAGAATGTTTTGGAGATAAATGTTCGAACATAATTAATTGTGAGTAGTTTCCTCCCAACAAGGGTAAAAAACCATTTCTTTTCCAAATTAGTTATTACCATTTTCATTTAGTAACTGCATTTCTTCTTATTGTGGTTTCATATTGTGGAAATGAGTGCTATTAGTAAATGACTAAGTTATTATTTGACGTTCTTTGGTTTGATTTTGGTGCTTATGTGTTTTAGTCAAAGTGTGGTCCATGCTTCATCGTGACACGTTGATTGACATACTTTAATATATATGCAATCTATGGACTTTTCAATGCCATATCATGTGATTCCTTTATTTATTTATTTATTTTTGTTGGTGCTGTAGCGTTCCTTTTCGTACATGAATTTTTACTTTTAGATAAAGAAAATTATTGTTGTATGCCATAGTGGTGATTTGTAGGATGTTGCACTCAACTCAATCATTTGTAAATTAAATATGGATGTTTGAATCTTAGGTTGAATGTGTTGAAGTTTTCAAGGAGTTTTGTCAAACAAAAACCAAGCATAGAAATGCAGATTTTCAGTGTGGAGACTTTTCTTTAATCTTGATTAAGTATATTTAGAATGCAGATTTTCGGTTTTTCAATGATTATTGAAGGTTTTTTTAGCCATAATTATACAACCTATTTTCATTCTTTATCAATAATTTTATAACATAGTTTTTTGATTTTGCAATGATTAATGAAGTATCATCTCATGATAATATATATTCCCCTTCTCTATGCTATGAATTGCTTTCTTTCTTTTTTTCGTTTTTGGTGTTTTCTTATCACCATATATGGGGCAATACACATTGTTCTGTTGGTTTTCCTTCACATGGTACTTAGAAATGATCTCATCAGTTACACATCTGGTGTTGGCAATTTCACTTGCTTCTCTTCCTAGGTGATGTTAATATGACTAGTTAAAATGGTAAATATAGATGTGTTTTATAGATTTCTTTATAGATTTTAACATCTATCTTGTTTTATTTATTACAGATCAAAATGGGAGATGAAGAGAAAATAAGAATAAGCAACATTTTTGGACCAGTTTGGATGGTGCGAATCAATTTGAGGATGTTATATTTTATTGTGGAAATTGTTCGTTGTCTCTCCGTGATACATATTGAAGACCGCATTTCAGTTATTATTTCTATGTTATATTGAGACCAACTACTATATAGATTTATGTTTAACAGAATTTTATCAATATCTTCAGTAAGAATTTGTGATGAGGACAGCTGTTTCGTTGCGCTCAAATTCAATGAATTAATTTAGTTTATGTTTTTACGTGGATGGAGTGTTATTTTTATACCTCAATTGCTACTTAGAGATATATATGATTGTGATGACCTAAGGATGACTTTGCATTAAAGATTTGTGAATGGATGGATTGTGAATGGATGATGAGATTATATTTGTATTGATTGGGGTATCAAAACAGGAAAAATACATATCTTTTGAATATATTAAAAAATATTTTTTTTCTGAAAAATTATTATTTGCAGCGCTTTTATTGCATTGCAAATAGTTAAATGTGTAACAAGATGAAGATTATTTACGACACCATAGAAGCGTTGCAAAAGAAGACTATTTGCAACTTTATAAGAGCATCGCCCTTAATAATTTATTAACGACTTTTTTGAATCGTCGCAGATATAAATTATTAGTGACGCAATTTTGCCGTCGCAAATAAATTATTATCTGCGACGCTTATAATACGTCGCAATTGATACGTAATTAGCAACTCTTTGAAACCGTCGCAAATACTCTCTCCAATTGCCACGCTGCAGTCTTTAGTGTCGCTAATCTTTCTGCGACCCCATTATTTGTGACCCCTTTGCGACGACAAGTTTTTTGAGTCACAAATACTTATTGCGACGCTTTTTATGTTATCTGCGACGCTTTTGTCGCGTCGCAAAAAAGCTAAATTGTAGTAGTGCAACTCAATATGTAATAATATGAATTTGAACCTGATCTAGATCAGTTTGGGGTATAAAATTCTAGCACAGTGACTTGACTTGATTCTAGCACAGCAGAACTCAGAATCAAATGAGGCTGGACCAACCAGAATCTTACTATATATCTCATCTGTTTTATATTTGATTGGGGGTGGGGGTGGGGTGGGGTTTTGATGAAGCAGCGGATGTACCAATTCTCAAACCCTTAACCTTGTATATGTGCTTCCAATCATGCAGGCATAGAGGCACAAGGGAGATTGGTAAAACGAGTTGAAGTTACAAAGAGGTACCCATTGTGCCTTGTATATTGTTTACACTACTGTGTTCTTTGGATACAGTATTGTTCATCAATTGTCCTCTCCATTGACCAATTCAACTCACACACACACACCCCACACAGCATTACCCCCTTAAATAATGCACAATTTTCCATTGATCCCACTATCATCCACTGTCGAATTCAATTTCGATCATTTGCTGTTGTAAGAGACTCTAATAATTATCCATTTTTGTCCTTTGGTAAAAAGACTCTTCTTATTAAAAGTCCAAGAACCAAACAACAAAAGTCTAATACAGACCACCTAACCATCCTGAAGGGATGTTAAACAGTGTACACTGAGATTAAACCTTTCATGGCTCGTTGGGCTACAGTGTGAACAATCTGGTTAAAAATTCTACACATGAACAATAAAGAAATGCGATGAGATTTAGATGATTCCAAAATAATGTCAAAAGCAATAAAAAGGATAGTACAATACTTTGAATTACATTTAGCCAACTCTTGTCCATGTACTCCTCCTCTTATTCATTTCAGTAGATTGGTGCCGGCGTGCATCCATGCGAGACCCATGCATTTAGTTGAGTATTTATTAGAGTGCAAGGTCAAGATGTGAAAGCTCACCCATCCATTTCTATGCGTGATTCATATGCACAGAATCTTTTGAGGGGGGACCTATTGGTATTAAATTGACTAAAGCAATCATTTTTTTTTTTTTTCTATTATTTTATGATTGATGCAGTGCTCAAACGAGTGGGCATTCTTTACAAATGGATTTATAATGTTATTAGGGGTAAAGTGAATGCGCATACCATTATTGGATGTTTCCTTTGTGGTGGCCCACTAGGTTCACCATTAGTCTAATCTAACGATGACATAGGATATTAGGATATTAGTTGGTCAGTCACGATTGATTGATGTGCCCTTCATGATGTAGTATTATTACCTTCTTTTCCAAGGCAAAGATTTCAGAAAGAGGCACAAGGCACGCCAGTGGTTGAGACGACGGTGCAAAAATATTGGGGAAAATTTGTTGGGTAGGGTGTGTAATGGTGAAATACATAATTAAAAAAAAGGGTGAGGCAGCAAGATATACCAATTAAGTGCTTTTTGGCATCTCTATTTGTATTTTTTATTTTTTTAATTCTCTAAAGCAGGAAGAGGTTTTGAAAAATAGGGCGTTTGGCATCTATTTCTAGCCCTCTGCTCATTTTACAGAATAAGAGGCAATGCCTCTTAAACCCAAGTGCCGTTTCCCTTCCCACTTGCAAAGTAGAGGAAAGAAAAAATAGGCGGATGAACACGGCATGCCAGTCCACAACGCACGGTCTGTCTTTTTTTTTTTTTTTTTTTGAAAAATTAAAGAGTAAATCAAGATCCAAGCAGTTGAAGTTGTTCCTAAGATCAAGCAGACCATTAGACCAAATTTCATCCGTTAGATCATCACCAATCTCGAGTTATGTGAAAAAAAGGTGAGCCATTGGATGAATTCTTCTGGATTATGTGGACCCCAAATGCATGATCCAAACCGTTGGACTTTGGAAGTCTGAACGGCTATGGGGTTAAATCTCAAGGCCTTATACCTTGTGGATCTTAACATATTTTGAATAATATCAGCCATTGATGTAACTTGCCCTAGTCCATAATCAGTCACTTTTTCTCTTTATTATTATTATTATTTATGAGATGAAAAGTCATGATCCAAACTGTTTGAAGTGTTCATAAGGTCAAAAACGATTATAATACCAAATTTTAGTCGTTGGATCATCACTTATCTCGAGAAATGTAAAAAAAAAAGTGAGCTACTTGATAGTATTTTTTGGATTATGTGGGCCCCAAACACAAGATCCAAACCATTAGAACTCTTTGAAAGGCTGAGCATAGCTTTGGGGTCAATTCTCAAGGCTTGATACTTTGTGGATCTCGAGGAATTTGTGAAAAATTTCCAACCATTGGTTTTTAAAAAAGTTTATTTAAAATAGATCATTGTATTACCAAACACTCCTTTTGAATCTAGCTTGTTTTTTGGATGGCTTTTTTTAATGGCTATATTTTAATGGTCTATCCAAATAAGAGTAGAGAAGCCAAACAAGCCCTAAAATAATAATTAAAAATACCAAACTCCCCACATATAGTTTTTTATTTTATTTTATGAAAAGTCTATCCCCAAGATGCAATGCCCTTGTCTCCATTGGTCTATAATAAGTAGTATTTTGGCAAGTCTTTTTTTTTTTTTTTCTAACCTTTTATTGTCTTTAAACTGTCTAAAATAGTTTTTAGGTTGTTTGGTAACCCATTTTATAATGTTTGTTTGGATTGGAGTTTAGATATATAATGTTTATTTCAGAAAGCTAGCAATATGAGAAGATTTAAAATAGAGATTTTGGTGTGAAGTGGGAAAACAAGAGGGAGGGCGCTACATTTCAGACGTCCCATGGGGTAGTCTATTTTTTTCCTTTTTCTTCTAATGTCCTAGGCTCCTAAATAACAATCTGATGCAACAGCACTATATAGCTGTTGGGGCAAGACTCATGGTCCAATTGTGGGACCCAAGAAAGATTTGAAATTCTTTATTAAATGTTATTAGTTTCTAATTTTTATTTAAGAAGTTACATTTAGGAATAGTTTCTAATTTGGATAGGATTATTAGTTGTTTCCTAGTTTGATTAGAATTGAGTTAATAAAATTTCCTAATCAAACTAGGAAACAACTAATAATCCTATCCAAATTAGAAACTATTCATAAACGCAATTTCTTAAATAAAAATTAGAAACGAATAATAATTAATAAAGAATTCCTAATCTTGCTTGGGTCCCACAATTGGATAATGAGTCTTTGCCCCAACGGCTATATAGTGCTGCTGCATCACGATCCAAACCGTTGGATGCATTCAATACAAGGTCAAACATGGATATGGGAGCAAACTTCAACCCTTTGATGATCACCAATCTCGAGATAATTGCAAAAAGTGTGAACCACTTGATATTATTTTTGGGCTTTATGGGCCCCAAACATAAGATATGAACCACTAAATCTTTTTGGAAGGCTAAACACAGCTATAGGTTCAAATCTAAAGTTTGATTCCTTGCGAATCTTGAGAAGGGTCCGGATCCTCTGAGGATTTCCCCCATGGTGACCGTGAGTGGACCAATTAAGGCCTACCAAATCACCGCAGGCAGCTTGGCATACATCCGGGCAGGGGCTGCCCAAGATGACGTGGCGGACCATGATTCGTCCACTCACAGTCACCGTGGGGGAAGTCCTTAGATAACTCAGATTCTTTTGAGAAATTTGTGCAAAACTGTCAATCATTGATGTACCATGAGTTCATTGCTGGGCTTTGGATTGGTGAACATGCAATGCCCCCCTTTTTGCACAGTTTTTGGGACAATTATATTTAATGAAGTGAACTGATTCCAATTGAGAAACCAGCCGCTTCATTTCAATTTTATTTTGACCATTTTGGTTCCAATTTGACCTTCTTTAATGCCACTTTAAATTCCTCTTAATTTTCACCTGAGCCTATTATTAACTCTTAAGACCCCTTTTCTGAAATGAGTAATTGAGAAAATGAGTTCTAACCTTCTCCATACAGAGTCTTCTCAACACGAGCCTCTTTTCTATGTGGCATTTTCTTCTTTTCTCTGTACGAATGGCGCAAGTCTTATTGAGTCTTCTCTTCTCTACAAGAAACTAAGGCATTTGCATATTTTTTACTCCGTTTTTTGTGATTTTAGTTTCCTTTTATAAATCTTAATTTCAATTTCCGACATAGATCATTATTCACAACACCTATATGTGATAATGGAAATAGATATATTATTTTCTCTTGTTTGACGTAAGGCAACCAACTCACTACCAAACATTTGGGCTACTCATTGACACCATCTCAATATTTCATATTTCATGTTTCTACTCAAGATTTTAAATTTCTATATTTATTAATTATTTTAAATTTTTATTGTTCAATTTTTAAGAAACCTATAAATTTGTGTAAGAAACACTTCTATTTTAGATTTTATAAAATATAAATATATGAGATTAAAATTAAATTTTTTATTTATTTCATAAAATTAAATGTTATTCTCTGTATGACTTTTAATGCCCGTGCTTAGCACGGGGGCATTTTGCTAGTAAATCATGATTCCAACTGTTGGGATGTTTAGAATGTTAAACACAGCCTTGGATCCAAATTTTAGGTGTCGGATGATCATCAATTTCTAGATATTTGGAAAAAAGTGAATTATTTTCTGAATTCTAAGGACCCCAAACACAAGATCCAAATTGTTAAATCTTTTTAGAAGGCTAAACACAACCATGGGTCATATTTCAAAGCTTGATTTCTCATAGATCTCGAGAAATTTGAGAAAAACTCTCAACCGCTGATTTTAAAAGTCTATTTCAATCGATTTTTGTATTTTACCAAACGGAACTATTTCTAACACTGGGCCGTTTAAAATAGATTTATTTCATGCTGATCTGTCTCAAAGAAATAAGATTTTCCAAACAAGCCCTTTATAGAAATCCCCCAATTCAAATACCATAGAGAACGAACAAAGGAGATACATAAAAATATCAAGTCTTCATTACTAATGCTCACATTGAAATCAAGTGGGATAAGATCTTTGTAAAGAACACAGAAGGCTGTCGCGCTTGAAAAGGGTCATAGCCTTCCATAGTTATATAAATAACATAATGAAGGGATTCACACTCTTTAGTAAATAACTACTTATATTAATGAAAATACACGAGATTAAAAGCATCTCTTCACAAAAGAATAATTCAATTAATTATATTATATATATATTTTAAAAATCCCCAACAATCACGTGCTAATTTCTAAAATATGAAAGAAAGAAAATAGCCATATTGGATTTGGCAAGTGGCATAATGCAAACACACAAGGTGGATTACCCTTGAGCCTAAATACACATTTTTCACTAAAGGCATTCAATTGCTACATGCCACATTATTTTAGTAGCCATGCGCTAGTCGCGGTCTTAGTGAATACTCTAGAATCTTACCGATGAAGCTTATCGAAGGCCATCTCTTTTTCTAAGTCGGAGCCCTTCTTACTTGAGGTATTGAGTCTAGCTCTCAGTAATATACTATCACTTTTATAAAGAAGGAGCCGTCTAAAAAATTTGTATTTTATATACTTCACTTTACCTATATATGTTCATTTGCATTTGTTGAAGAATGAAGTACGAGGAGCCGTCTAGCTGCCCCATACTTTCTTACACCAACCAAATTCACGATCCATATATGCTTTGATTCAAAGTATGAGGATGCAGTGTTCATTATTTGTGAATTGATGGACGGTGCAATATCCACGATCTATGATTTGATCTAAAGGATGATGATCCAACATCCATATTGCAACTCTCACCCAATCATATATACCTACTTAGCATCGTTAAAAGATACTAACACATGAAAATCGTCATTATTTTGTGTTTCAATTAATAATTCAACACATATGTTACCCTTCAGTGGACAAAAATACATATATAATTGATGACGCAAGATAATCCATATGAACTAGTATATGACACAAATAAAAATTAGTTCACCATAATGGTTATTTCCAAAAATAGATAGATTAGTCTCAAAACATGTAAAGATTGACCCAAATCAAAGGCTCTTGATCTCACCAATGGATGAAATCTAATAACTCAAGGCATAAAAAAAAAAAAAAAAAAAGCTGGCCACATGATGATTTTAAGAATTTTAAAGGTCAAATGCAAAAAGATGGGTCAATATGCAAGTTATAAAGCACATTATCAACTCAAAAATTAAAGATTTAGTGGATAACAACTTATAAAGTTAAAATGCCTATTGGGCCATGCTAAAGGAACCTAATGGTAGAAGTTGGTTCATATACTCTTGAAGGTATGGATGGACCATGTAGACCGGATGACAAACCTATTTGGATGAGTCCCAACTACAACATTTAATAAACCACTTTATGATTATTTTTAAATAATTATAGCCTAATTTATGCCCAAATCTGAATGGTCTAGATTAACTTATATAAGTGCTAATGTATAATGTGCTGGGGTGTCTTTGAGGAGGGTCTCAACATTCTTGGTGTTTTGGTGTGATAAAAAGTGTCCTCCATTCTAAAAAGAGAGCGAGAAGATAAAAAGTGTCCTCCATTCTAAAAAGAGAGCGAGAATCAATATCTCAGATACCTACTTCTCATGATACTAGTTTTCTCCTCCTCCTCCTTTTTCTTCTTCTTCTTCATCTCTCTCTAAAAGGATGACAAGGAGTTGCCAAGAGACATGAGAGGGTAGTGGGAGAGTGATTCAAGTGGGTGCCACACATCAACTTTTTATTGGTGACACGTGTCATTTCATTTTTGAGATTTTGAGTATTTAATCTGATCAAATCTAAGTGCCACGTGTTGCTCATTGATTAAGGCACGCGTCATGATGACTTGGTAGCTTATGAGACCCATTTAAAGTGAAAAATGGTGAACAGGTTACAAAATACCCAAGGGGTGATAAAATTGGACTTCACTACTAAGGGGGGTCGCAGGACCTAAGCTTTCTTCCAAGGGGATCACAGACTCCCTTGGTTTTGGTGGGGGGTCATAGGGTTTGTGGACCTGCGACCCTATGCTCATTTTCTCTATTTATCCCTTGTTTTAGAACCGTTTGCTTTGAAATTTTTAGCCGATGTTCTTCACATGCTTCTTGATGATCTTGAGATGGACTTAGAGGCCTTGGATTGAACAACCAGATTGTCCCACGTCTAGAACTATGGGGCCCACTTGGAGTGATGGAAATTTTATAATAAATAGAGATAAGAAAGTTGTTTTTACTTCTTATGAGCTACAAAAAAAGAAACCCATTTTGAAGCCTCGCTCAAAGACTATCCGAATCTTAAAAAACTCCTTTAGGGCCCAGGCTTCTTTTGCTAGAAATGTAACTTTTTCTTAAACTTTATTATTCTTTTAATCATCTTTCCCTGTTTGTCTGTAAATATTTTATTCTTCTTTTAGCATCTTCCATCAAAGTTCAAACTGAAAAGCTTGTGGTGTAGTTCCACTTTCATTTTTTATTCTGCATATTTTCTTTCAATTTATTTATTTATTTAGGTAATGGCATCTTCTACAATCTTTAAACCCATTTTTTCTTAATATCTTTATTTCATTTTGATATAAATTCTAATTATACTTTTAAGGGCTTTCTTCTTCATTGAGTACTGTATCTTACCTTTCAATTAGCTTTGTACTCAATTTTTTTTTAGTTTATGCATTATAAAACACTATAGTTAGGTCTTTTTCCTTATCTAGCATGGATTCTTAGTTAGGTTCTAGATTTATCTCTTCTATAACATATTTCTTTATTTTTTAAATTTACTTTTCATTTTATCAAATTGTGGCTTTTCCTTATCAATATTAAATTCTACGACTTTTACATTTGACAATTTTAAAGGAAAAAAATCCCTTAGACCCGTCCACGAAAAAGGACTTCATAGGTACAAAAAAGGTCCTCCCTCCAATTTTAACCTATTTTTTTAACCTTTTAGATTGAGCAATACGATATCATTGCTCATTTCAGTTGAACAACGATATTGCTACTCATGTCCTCTTCTTCCTCTTCTTTCTTCCTTTTCTCCCTCCTCTTTCTCCATCTCTCTCCACTCCATTTCTCGTCCAACCCATATTAAACTTCTATGGCTAACGATTCCTAGTAAAACATATAGTCGTTAGTAGAGGCGGCATAAATACTTTTCAATATTACCCTTTGGGTGAAGCCCTCTCTTCAACAAGAGGAAGAAGAAGATATCATTGTTTAACTAAAATGAGCGACGATAATGCCACTCAGTCTAAAAGGTTAAAAAAAAGAGGTTTAAATTGGTGGGAGGGCCTTTTTTGTGCAGTAGATACTATAAGGTCTTTTTTCATGCACGCGCCATCTAAGTTTTTTTTTTCTCCGTAAAATCATCTTTACAATTTCTTTAAAAGCAAATAAAAATGTATTCTTATCAAGTTTCAAATTATTTTTTACTTTTTTCAATTAAATCTCATTTAGTAAAATTTAATATAATTTCTTAGTTAAGCTTGCTACAAAGTTTAAAAAAGTTCATTTTCTTTCCCTAATCAATCAAAGGATTGCGATTTGATGTAACTACTTACATTTTTTCTATTAGTGCAGGCCCACGCTTATTTGTATTTTTAGGGCTCGGGCTTAATACGGGCCTTTGTTGCTAGCTTTTATGAAACTTGACCCGCGAGCTTTATACTAGTAACCATTAAAATTGAATATCTAAATTGGTAATTTGATTATAGGAATGCTTGTCAATCCGCATTTATAGTTATTGAAAACACGGCCGCATAATCACTATAACACCATCTTTTATACAATGGACCACTTGGTGGTTCTGAACTTGTTTTATCTTTTATTTTAATTTCACACATTCATGGACAAGGACAAATCACAATCCCTTTCATTTATAGTTGGGTTCTCAAAGATAACATTAACACCTACAATTAAGAGCAAGAGAGGATATTTGGTTACAATGATTAAAATAACGGTTGTATGTTAGTGGCCAAAACGCTATGTAGCGGTCGCTGCGATATGTAGTAGCGTAGTGGTCTTAAATTTTTAAGTGACAAAAAATATCTAAATCTTGTGTAGTAGCCAATCTTGTATTTTCTTAGTGATTTGGAAAATATAAGATTTGAGGCAACTTCGGGAAAAGCTATTTGGGAGAAGAAATCGAAAAATCAGTATTCTAAATCAAAACGGCTTGGCTCTAATAGGTTTCAGACCATAGTACTGTTAATTTTAAAATAGCGTAGCGACTTCAACCACTACGATCGATAATGTGATTGCTATTTTGAACCATGCTTGGTTGGCAACCCCCCTCTCACACGGATGGTTAGGGATCAACCTTGGTCTCCTCCCACTCCCTGCATGTACGAGTTTTCACTCCCCATATATGCAAGTTTCCCTCCCACTCACATGAGCGAGCCTGTCGGGGTCCAACGCCCTTGGATAACCCACAAGTAAACATACCCACCAGTATTAAAGGACAAGCAGAGCAACACCCAAGCATGAATAATTTAATAGGAAAAATTAGAGAGACCAGATGAGGATATGCTTTCTTGTTGTCCCCAGCTGCACTAGCCAACGATTTCTGCAACTGAGATATACAATACACTGGTGACATGCATTGAGGTGAGTGATTAAATAGTTGCGTTCTGCATGAGGCATTTGGATGGGGGAGAAACCATCAACTCTTCCATTGGAAGTGTCTTTGAGAACCATAGTGTCCTGTTTCATGAGTTTATAGAGCTCCCACCAAAGTTAAAAAGATGTTGGGCTGGTACGTGTTGTGTGTCCGTGATAGACCGGAACATAATTTGACTTGCACTTGATATGGGTCAAAACTCCTTTGAATCATTAGAGGAGCAATTTAACAGTTTTTAGGACTGATATAAAACTGCTCCATGTTGGCAATAGGGGACGAGCCACTGATCCTCACAGCTTTGTCGAGAGGGTATGGACACTAGACTAAATGCTTGATTTTTTTTGAAATAAAATTTTAAAACAAGCCAGATATCTATTATTATAGCAGGAAAGGCAGGTAAAACATAGTGTAGTACATCCAAATCCACACAGACACACACACACACACACAAAAAAAAAATAAAAAAAAGAGAGAAAAATCAACTAAAAACCATCACATACAATCAAAGAGCAGAATCAATTACCCAAAACACAAACACAAACCCCCCCACAGAAAAATCATATCATATCAAATCGACCCAAATAAGAAAAAGGGAAAATTACCATACGGACGTTCCAAAACCCTGCATTTATCCAAGACCAGATGAAAGACTGCAAATTACCTAATAGAAGATCGTACATGAAAGGACGTCCAAAGTTGGACAGTTTTACCCTTATATCCTGCGATATCCTAATCCTGTAGGATATCCCAGGGTTCGATATCACAGGCCCATAGGATATCACACCGTTCTCCCTTCTAGCAATAGCGAGAATAGTAGTGAGAATAGGAGGTTTTCCAGAGGAGTTCTCGCTTGCGAGGGCACACCTCGCTAGAGCAAGGGTCTCGCTATAGCAAGCCCTCCTCATTGCCATGGGTATTTTCGTAAAATGATTAATGCCATTTATCCCTTTCTCCTCAAGGATTAATGCCATTTATCTGATTGTATCCTACCCACTCCTACTCTCGTCACTTGTTTCTTTCATTTTCTTCTCTCATCTTCTCAGGTATGACCCTCTTCTCTTCTTCTTCTTATGGGTATTATTAATTTTTTTCTCTTACATTCACTTGTGTAGTTTCGATTTTTTTGGGTTTTCTTGATTCATCCCAAACTTATGTATTTGGCATTTCTCTTTACAATGTGCATGAGGAAGGGTTTGCTTGAGATCTGACACTCATATCTAAACATATTTTGAATTCTGGTAAAAGCAAAAAAAAAAAAGACGATTTCGAAATTCAAAAGTACATGATTTGTCATGTCACCACCCAGTACTTGCTCTAGGTCTGGGGTACATCTCCTTGGCCACCTTCTTAAGCCATGCCGACCCATTTGGTCCCCTCTGCCTACTTTCCTCTCTTCCTATTGCCATTACCAAATCCTTATTTGGACTGACAATACTACTCATTGTTGGGTTTGGGTATGCAAGCAACACAAACACTAGTAGAGAGATTTTGAATAGTGGAAGCAGCATTTTTTTGATGTAGCTTATGGGGTTTGAGGTGGGGAAGTAGAGTAATACTGGTGCATGAATGAGGAGAGACGTGTGTGGAGGAAGGAATTAGAAGGTACTCCTGGGAGGGAGGGGTGAGCGTTATATCACATTTAACGCATAAGGTGGCGGTGTAAAGGGTGATGGAATAATAGGAGACGAGGTCTCGTCAAATTAAGCTTTGGAGGTTTTTGTAGACGGACCAAAGTTAATCATGCACTATATCATGAAAATTTTAAGACTGGCTGCCGCAAGCTAACTATAGTCACGGATTGGTTAGTGGGCCTTATTAGTTATTAGCTATAGAAGGCTATAGAAATAGACGATGCTTGGTCAGAATCATTAGACAAGAGCCAAGTTGGAGAACCCCTCCAACTCCAAGATTATACCCATCCATCCTCCAGGAGGGCCACTGGCCACACCATGTACATGGTCTAGCACTTAACATCTGCTGATGCTTGCTCGACATGACAAGATGGATAATCTGCGTCATCTTAGCGAGCTCTGGTTTGGTTCTAGTCTTTTCAAATGCAAGCCTGTTTGGAACCTTATAACAGATTAACAGGGTTGCCATGTTCTCCTTTACATGTTTAAGTCTAATTCCTCACAACTCTTTACTTTACTTGAATTGGTTATGGCAAAAAACACAAAATCAACTGCAAGAGAACGCAGATTTTATCTTGTTCATCATGTTCATCCTCAAGAACTATTGATGGGTTTATATCAGCTTCATTCATGAACAATCTCTTTCTTACACCATTACTTCTCGTTACCTTCTCATCGTCTTGTTCATCCTCAAATACTCTTGATGGGTTTGTATTAGCTTCATTCATGAGCGATCTCTTCCTTACGCCAGTACTTCTCGTTACTTTTTCATCATCTTGGTCTAATTGAGATATTGTACACCTACTATGCATCCAAATTGACTTAGGTAATAAATTTTTTTAATAATAGATATCAAGCAATAAAGTGATTTATTCCATGCCTTAAACTTGGTTGATGGTTTGTGGCAACGTCATCACTTCTATGGATATACAGAAAGATGGGATCAACTCCATAACGAAATAATCTGAACATTCTCATGAGATCATCATCACCTCTTACGCCTACTAATGTAAAGTTTCGGCCTGTATGATATATGTATTGCATGTAAGGGTACCCATTTCTCATCCCCCAATTGGTTTCTGCTGCAACATTTTCAATTAGTGAATTGTAAGTTATGTTGCTGAGATAGGCTTCTGCTCTCCGCCGTTATATATTGGATGTGAGCGATCCACATCTAGTCTCCATCAAAGTGCAGTATAAGTCACAAATCAACATCTGACGTCCTAATTAAAACAATAAAAATA
The DNA here is from genome assembly GCA_003546025.1 of Camphora micrantha. Lineage (NCBI taxonomy): Eukaryota > Viridiplantae > Streptophyta > Magnoliopsida > Laurales > Lauraceae > Camphora > Camphora micrantha. Next base: position 32,892,838 of record QPKB01000003.1, on the reverse strand, counting down.
AAATATATTTTATTAATAAAAATTGCATGGGTTGGAAAATGTATAAAGTATGAATGAAAAAAGATGGAATGGTATCGAAACTCACAAGCCAAAACGAAGAAGATGGAAACAGAGCTCTTCAATTCATCGAAACGAAGTTCTTTCAGTTTGTGGTTCAATTCATAGAAACGGAGTTCTTTCCGTTCATGGTGTAAAAATGAGTTAGATGATTGGATGGGAGTAGGTAATGATGCAATATCCTACGAGCCTTGGATATCGCAATATGCGATATCCTACAATTCTAGGATATTGAACGGTGCGATATCCTATTTGCTTGGGATATTGTATCCTGCGATATCCTACACCCCTAGGATATCGCAGGATATTGTATCTCTTTGTGTGTTTGTTGATTGAGAAAGGTTAGTATTTGGAGGTGGTTGGTATTTGTTTCTGTGAGAGAGAGAGAGAGGAAGAGGCGGCTTGATTTGTGAGATGGAGGGATTGGGAAGAGGGAGAAGGAAGAGAGAGAGAGAGAAAAAAAAAGAGTTGCGGAAAATGGTCATTGTCTTGGGTTGTGAGGCTTTATTTTGAAGATATATCCAATCCACAATCCACATGTGATGTGTAACTTATAGTAATCGTGTGATGTCATAAGTAGTTAAATTTATGTTGCTAAAAAAGCCATCAATGAAACAGTAATGGCCCAAGTTTTATTTTATTTTGAGTCATATGTAATGGTAGATTGGTGGGTACCTAAAAAAATTAGGATTATGTATCCATCAAATGGTGCGTGTTACTTATTCAAAAGTGAATTCAAAAGGTCATGATCCCTAGATCCCAAGTTGTTGCTTTGTGGATTAGGGGCTTGTGTAGAGTAAGGTGACGTATTAAGCATTTAACAGGACAAAGAAGGAAATTCCAACATCTGTGATTCCAAGATAAAATGAAAAAAAGAAGAAGAACAAGAAGGGTTTTTATTATCGATTCAAATAGTACGGTTTCCAAAAAATAAAAAATTTTTTTTGTTATTGATTCGAAAGTATTAGATCTAATAATTAGAAATGTTGATCATGCCTATTCTTGATAAATAGCCTGTTCAAAGCACTCTCTTGTATTTTCTAAGTCAAGTGAGTCTCATAGATTGTACTAGCATGCCTCTTCCAAGACAAAAACGCTTGTGTCTAACTTGTGTCCATTTAGACAATAATGATAAATTGTTTAAAGGTGTGGCAGAGGTTAGCTAGCACCCGCACCATTAAAAGTCATATTCATTAGATCGGCTATCTATTTAAAATAAGCTATTATTGGGTGTTAATGGTCATTCGATCTAAGAAAAAAAAATCAAACTATAATATATAAAACCATTTAAAACAATTGAAAACCAATGCTTTTGATCATCGAGGTGTTTAACATTCAACACCGTGATTTTTTTATATAAAGCTAATCTACCAAACCCACTTTCACATGGTGAAAATAATTAATCCCACCTTTATGTCATGTAATTTAATATTGTTAGATCAGTAACAAAAATTATGCTAGCACTTCTTTTTATCATGAGAGGAACTGTAAGGCATGGACTCACAACAAATTCGTGAGGCTTCTCGGCCTACATATTAAATGCGAACTTAGAGATAATGGTCCAATAAAAAAAATTTAAAGCTTAATTAGTGTCTATTCTAATATATATATATATGTATATATATATGTTTATGTTGTTAAAATACCTACTTAGTAAACTTCGAATCGATCCTGCCTCTATTTGCAACTTATTAGTGCACCAAAAATCTATGTATGGTCCTAAACACTACCTAAAAAGTGCATCAAGAAAAAATATTATTTGCACTATTGTATCGTATAGACTTAAGAGTACATGAATCCAAAAAATGTGTATTCTACAATTTTTGATAATAAAAGTATCATTATTTATTTATATGATGATGACATAATTATTATCTAATTTGATTTATAATATAGTTTTAGAAACCAAGAAATTATCCTCATCAATCTTTAACATGAAAAGCCCGAGTAATACAATATTAGCTATTGGTGTTAAGATAGTAAAAGGAACAAATTGTCTTTGATCTCCACTCAATCTTATTATACAAGCGTACTCGGGAATTGTAATTTGGTAAAGAATTGTGATAGATACATCTCAAAATTGGAATATGTTAGTGTAATTGATAAATTATTGTAACATTACTTTGCTAGTAACCCTGCTACACACATTAGAATGCTATTAATTGCATGATTGGTTATATGAAAATGGCCCCAAACCATAAATTGCATTATTAGAGGGATCTTACCATGCTTGGCAATGTCATATAGGGCGTTTGTGCAGCACTGCGAAAGAGGAATTGTAGGTTTCCCCTTCTGTGACACTCTCTTCCTGTGGGCGAGGTGGGAAACCTAGATCCTCGCTGGAAGGGAAAAACTTAGATTTTTGAGGCACTGGAAATTGAGAAACCGTGGAAAGAATAGCTGCACCGGACAGGTCGACTAGGGCGTCGGATTTGTTGTCCGCCTTTTTCATGGCAACTACCTTCCACACAAACAGACCCTTAGGGCGTGTTTGGATCACAAGTGGAGTGAATTACGGTGGTGTGAAGTGCAAAATCAATGTAAAGTGGGTGGGAGTTTACAGGTAGAGTTGACCTTGTGAAATACCCAACCGTGTTTGGCTACTAGTGGTGAGGTGGGAAGCCTTCACCTCGCCGTGTTTGGATTAACTATTGAGTGAAGTGCATGAAAGTACATTCTTGACACATCAATGAAGATGAGCAATAACAATGTGTAAACACTGTGTTTGGTTTCACTTGGTGACGAAGTTGGGAGCCTAACTCCACCGTTTTTGGACTAACTATGAAGAGAAGATGCATGAAAGAACATGCCAAACACCTCAATCTCAGCTACAGCTAACTATAACAATTGTAAATACCAGGTTAGGTCTTCACTGGTAACAATTTTCTCCAAAGTCACTCCATCTCCTATTCTCACATGAAACAATATTGAAATCTAACATTTGTTCCCCATTTCTCAATCATATATATGGCTGAAAAAAATGAATTCAGAAAATTAATTTGGTATACATAAATGTATGTTGTTTTAGATGCCATTAGCCATGACGAGGGGGCCTACTCATCATTTTGGATGGGGGCTGTTGTAGTTGAACATAACCATGACAACCAATGATCGGTTTTAATAATAACAATGCAATTAGCATCTATAAAACCAAGTGGTTGTATAGCAAGGATGCTGGGATAACAAGAAGAAAGAACTAGTGCATGCACAACAACTTAAATTTAGAGACAGTTACATCATAACTTCCAGCGTAACGATCCATGGGAATTCATGCTGTGGATTCAGCACTACCTGAATTGCACGCAGTTTTACATCATAAGTAGGTACAATTACATTTGTGATACATTTTCTCTGGCAATATTGGGTCTACATCACTGCTGTAGAAGGGTCTGTGGAATTGAATAAGGAAATAACCATTTAACAAGCACAAAAAACAGGGTGTTGTCTTCGTTCAGTCTGCGGAGACTTCATGAAAGAAAATCATATCAGCCCTGAAAATGTGAAGTTCGTATCAGACTCTACCACCCAGAATTGGAACTATGCTTCGCGTCTCATCAACCTCAAAGCAAAATAGTTGTGTAGAGTTTTGCTGACCTACCATTGCATCACCTTCCCATGCACATTCTAGAAAGCAGTTGATGTTGTGTTCCTCAGCACATGCAAACGTACACCTCTCAAAATTTCAGGGCACAATTAATATCTGTTGCACATTAAATGGAAGAGAGAGAGGAAGTAAAGCAAGAATGGGTTTTCTATTGTCCTTTCAAGGCATTGTGGGATATACAAACCTGTCACAATTACTTATTGTGATCCAAGTAATTGAAGGGGCTGGTTCCACGGCAACAACTACTTACAAAAATCAAAGAATATAACATCATATTAAACTTATTGCTATGCACCTAACCTGCTGATGAAAGGGATAAGCAAATGTCTCATTGGTGATGATCCCAATGTTGAGTTAAATAGCTGAACATTATACCTGCGCAAAGACCAAGTAAGAGGTGCAAATACTATTTATTCATGCTGTAAAATAGTGGTTAATCATCATATATTGAGGAGCAATATGACACTAAATACCATTCAGATCCATTAAAACAGTAGTATCTTACAGTAACAGTAAGAGCCTGTTAACAATAATATCTTACAGCCACACTTGGTAAAAATCTGGTATCACAATATTCTGTACGACGTCTTTGTAATCCAGAACAAAAGGTAGTGAAGTGGGTTTCAGAACTGAGCCATAATGTGGATATCTGTGATAAGAGCAGCCTGGTAGTGTGCAAAATAGTAGTCATTAGTGCTCTTAGACAGTCATCATCAGAGAACATGGTGGATAGACAAGGCCATGCAGATCATCACAACACATAATACAAACATGATAATAGCAGGAAATGCAAAAACCTATAATGGATTCTCAAGCCTATTATGGATAGGATCATGTATCAGACTTTGACTATGGAAGGAAGGCTATTATGATTCGCTTTGCTGCGGATCATTTTCACAATATCGTTTCAAACTCTGCACAGCTTCTCGTACACTTGCGCCTTGCGTTCGTCCCAGCTTCGATATATTCCAACTCCTCGTCCTCGGTAAACCACATAACACTAATATCGACCCATGAACCTGCACAATGAGAACCGAAAACAATTAAATGCATATTGAATCCACCATAAGAAGAAGCCAGAATAAAGGCAGTTAGGCTTGGTCATTACAAATAACAGAAAACATTAGTTATATGTCAATGACAATTACCACATCAAACCACTATAAATATAAAGCAAGTGCCTGCAATAGTCTAGCAAAATAAAGTGTTTGAATCCAAACGCGGGCTCAACACAAACATAGATAGGTTTAGAGTTTTTTAGGGGATCCCTTGGGCCATGATCATATTCAGCCCATGCAAAATAAAGTGTTTGAATCCGAAGGAGGACCCAACACATGGCAACAAAAGACCAATGTCCCTATGCCAAGCGACGACGATCCAATTAGCTCCGCCCTTATTTTCGGTAGCTGCTTCAAAATACAATCACGCTTTTCATCTGTGATGTAGCTTTACCATTATCATATCGACAACCTTCTTCTTTGGCATTCTGAGGCTATCAGCCACACCATGAATAACGACTTTCAAGCCTTCACCAGATCTTTCAATGCAAGAGATGATTTCGAGCATCTTAGAGTTTCTCTTGCGATTGTTCTTTCTCTTTGATGACCTCTCCCCATCGCTGAAAGCTAATCTAAACCCATGAAGTTAGTCAGTCATCACAACATCCGAATCAGTCTGCGATGGATTGTAGTAGCGTGTGTCAGACTAGCATGAAGCTTGGCTTGGAGCAGCAGTGGCAGACCTAGCATATTGACCTGTGGCGACGTCAGCACCAAATATGAGTGTGAGCTTGTCACCGTCAATTATCTTTGAACGATATGGCTTAGCATCTGGATGTCCCTATAGGTTCAAAGCAATATTAGTTCAATGTGAATCATAAATTCTTTTAAGATGTTGGAGTTTACCAAAAAGAGTGGTGACCGGATCTAATCTCATGTACAGGTTTACCTCAATCCATGTTGTCCGTACATCATCAGAAGCAATGATGCGTTTTGTTGTGTTATCATAGCCAAAACCGGATGCATTCAACAACTCAGTTGCTATTGAGTAATTTTTCTTATGATACTTGCATCTATTGACAATGCTCTTCTTGGTTAGCACATATTCCCCATTGCTATTTGCAGTTATTGCCACTGCCACTACCTCATAAGCTTCGCCCTTGAATTCGCGGTCTGCTTTACGACCCAACAATACTTGTTCATATATTCCATCAGGCAATTCCTCATCCATCAGTGCATTGAATGTAACATTTCTCCCCTCTGACGTGGCTAAATTGAGAGAAGAAAGAAGACAAGTGAAACCAAGATAACAATGAAAATATAGAGACGCCAACAATTCAGTACAATATTCACTAATTTCAATTTTGAAATGAAAATTTTTCATTATAATTAAAGTGGGACATTTGCTAAAAATAGCAATACATAATAGCACTATTTTCATCTCACTCTTGCCGCCCCTGATGTGTTATTACAGTACTCATTCCAAAGTCTCATAGCAATATTATCTCTAAACACATGACATGCTTTTGTCTCCCTTTGAGAGTAAATTAAACATTAAAGCATGCACATTGCCACAGTTATGTTCTGGCTCCCCTATAACTTCTTCATTTATTGTTTCCGCCACGACTAGGTCATCTCAATCCTCATTGACCACAATCTCCTCGTCAATAGCTAGGTTAGAACTGCCATGCATCCGGATGAAGTTGTGCATCACACAACAAGCACTGACAATGGAGACTTGATCTCTATAGTCATACTATGTTGCTGTCTTCAAAATTGCGAACTGATTCTTTAGAATACCGAAGGTCCTCTCTATGACATTGCGAGCTTGCGAGTGTCTTTTGTTATAAAGTTCCTTTTCATTCTGTGGATCTCTTCCCCTGAATTCACTTAGATGATATCTCACTGCTCGGTATGGTGCTAAAAACCCGGGGGCATTTGCTTAACCAGCATCTACTAAGTAATACCTACCTACTTAATCGAATTGTAATTGAATATCACATTAAATAAAAAAATAACTATATATGCCCATGCAATGAAAACAAAATTAAAGCAGGACTTTACCTTGTGGGACTTTCAATCTCTCCTCGCGTATCAGACCACTCTGCAAGACACGTGCTGCTGTTGCTGAGCCCTCCCAACCAGGTAGAACATACTGGAAATTCATGTCAAAACCACAAGCACCAAGCACATTTTGGGATAAGAACCCCTTTCTATTATGAAATGATCGTTGTATTTCTAGTGGGACATGGATGGGAATATGTGTACCATCTAGAGCTGCTACGCATTCCTTCTGGAATTGTGAACTAATATCATTTGTTGTTACAATATGAATGATACTTTTTAAATTTAAATGAGAAACATGCCATTACCTCAAAGCCATTTAGGCCCCTTGGTATGTGCTCCCCAGCTTGCACTAGCACTTCTGGTGCAATACTATTGATTACAAAGAGTACCTCCCGAAAGTGACGACTTATGGTTTCTCCAGATCTATGGAACCTAAAACTATTTGTTTTGTTTCTCACACTGTGTCATATGGTATGCAAAAACTCTGCCACTGCCTCCTCTACAGACACAGCACGAGTGTCCCTCAATAACCCTCTCTCTCGCATTGACTGACATAACAATTTAAACGTTTAGGTATCCATTCTCAGTTGGCTTATACATTCTACGTCCCTCTCACTAGTTAAACTTGCAAGAAATTCAGCCCTGCCGGCGTCTCTGTTAATTTGTTTTACCTTCTTCTTAGAGAGATACTATTGCATTGCAATTAGCAACATTTGCTGCCTCCAAGCCGCTATACTCCGCTATACAGTTCCTAATATTGCATGTTGCTCAGCCTCAAACTCACTGAAGTCTTATTCATTCTCTCCTATACTACTATTCGGTGTAGGATCCATATCATCCATTTATCGATGATTGCATAAACTGTTAGTCTGAGTAGGGAGGAGACAATCATTCTAGTGCATCATCAGAAGGGATTGGTAGACCCATGCCATAGCACTAATGAATTTTGAGCAGTGTACAATAATCTAGAAAACTAAACACCAGCAAAGCAGTATTTCCGTGATACATTTTCGAAAATACATACAAAGTAATATTTGGAGAATAATGATTTATTAGACATGCACATCATATAAATGAATAGGCATAAGAATAATAGATTCGGAGCGAACAACAAGCACTACTATGGTAGACTCTATGTGTCACGATCTGGGCTATAATGTTTACAAGAACAAACAAATTAGTATAAAGATACAGATAGCGTTGATGATCCTGACATAACCGACCGAGCAAGTTCTGTATTTTAAAAGTTCACATTTGAAATACAGAACAATCCACAACATTAGCCATATTCATGCACTACTGTTAGCTCATCAAAGAAAAAATAGAACGATTCGAAACCCCCAAATTTAAGAAGACAACTTCTAGAGAGGATGAAGATGAGTACCTGTGCAGTCATTCGGACGCTTAAAAGCCTTGTGCCACTTTCAGTTCAACAGCGAACCCATCAACCAATTTTTAAGGAAGAGATGACAGACGATGGAGTGAATGCACCCAGGTACAGGTTGGGGGCAGAATTAGGGCAAGTCACCTACTCCATCTCCTAATTTGATTCTGATTTGAAACATCGAGATGAATGCCATCATGGGGATGAGCACTGTACAGGTGATAGAGTCGCAACCCTTTCCGTATTCACCCTCTCTTGAATCGCCTCTATGATGAATGACTGCTGGACTCTCCAGATCTCAAATGAGATTTTCTGTGAACAACCCACGAAGACATAAAAACAGCTGCGAACTAGGATTCGATCTCTTACCGGAGGTGTTTGTGTTGTGTTATTCGCCCTTTCAATGTATTTTTTGAAGGCACCAGCTATGGAAGTGTACTGCGGTAGATCTTGAGTGAGATCTTCTCAGCTAGGACTTTCTACCGCAGGTTGCTTATCCACATCTTATTGGTAGATTTCTCGTGGAATGGGAAGAGATCTCAAGCCCAGCTGGCGGAAGGGGACGTTGAGTGTGGGCTTGAAGTCACCTCTGGTTTTACTGCATCATGAAAAGATTGGCAGAGGGAGCATGTGAAAGTTTTATATCCTTTTTATCCAAACAAGATATGTTACAATTTTTTAATGTTACTGTACGACGCACTTCACCTCGCCACACTTCACTTGTGATCCAAACACGGCCTTAAGATGCAAATATGCATAACTTATTGCAGTATGAAATCAAAATTAATTGTCTTTGAATTTTAGTAGTGTAATGCTGCCGCAAGCATGTAGTGGTAGGTATAGTATGATACAACTCCTCAAATATGATAATATCACTATAGGTGACATTCGATTAAAGGCCAATTATTTATTTATTTTTCATTTTGATATGTCCCGTAATTTTAACCCACAATCTCAGAATTGGAATAGCAAGTACCTTTCACCGTGACACGGGCTCTTGAAAGGGGCAAGATTAGAAGCCAATTGGGCATATCCTTTCTACAATGGGCTTTGCAAAAGACAAGATCTGGAGTCTGGGAGGGTGGGGTTGAAGTAGACATGTGAAATAGGCTGGGCTGGGAAAAGGAGCGGGTCAGGCCGTGCCGGTTCGGTGGGCCTCCTTCACATTTTTTCCCTTTTTCTTTTTTCTTATCAGTATTAAAAAATAAAAATTAGAACACAAGCACGGAGAATGACAAAGATATTTAAGTGGTTTGGTCAAACTCTACCTACTCTACTGAGAAGAGAGAATCATTTGGGTTTTAACTTCTTGAAGGTTTCTAAATAGGATTACCTTCAAAACCTTACAATCTCTTTTATAAAATAAAAATAAAAATAGAATGAAAAGCTTATATATATTTACAAATTACAATAAAGGAAAAAGTAAAAAATCAGATGCATAGTCCACTAATGTATTTTGCTGGATCATAATCTTCCATTGATGTCAACTCTTGCTTCCTCTTATCTGCCAAATATCAGTCTTGTAGGCAAACACAAACTTCAGTTAAATTTGTTCTTCTGTCATCCACCACACGTCCACATGTACTGAAAGCCTGTTTTGATGCTACAGAAGACATTGGAATAGTCAATAGATCACGAGCAATTGCCGCCAACACCGGATAAATGCTTTATTGTTGCTTCCACTAGGCTAAAAGGTCAAAACTATATGCATCCTACACCCGTATTACACCGACGTCAAGATATGATGATAACTCCGTCACAGTGTTACTTGAGCTTGAGCTGGATGCCATGCCCGTAGACAGGAAATAATACCGCACATCCCACTCAGCAACACCTATTTGCTGGAATTCTGAATTGCCCATACTAAGCCCAGTTGTACCCATTTGTTCTCAATAAAATTGACAAAATGCTTGTAAATTTGCCATTATATCTGAAAAATATTTAAATCTATATAATTCATATTTTTATCTATTCCATCAATAAAAAACTGTATACCACTTAATTTTAAATTAGGATCAAATATAGTAGCTAAAGAAAATGTCATTGGAGCCTTTTTCTAATATTTATTAAAAATTTTCTTCCATGTTTCTAATATTGCTACTCAGTAAAAAATGATCTCTAAATCTATTGAATTATAAAATAATTTTAAAAAGCTTTATTAAAGTTTCATTAGATGTGGGATAATATATCCCAGAAAAAAAAAATAATGTTGAAGTATAAAAAGCTTCTAATAAATATCTTATATGGGCACATAATGTTCATTACTAATCATCAACTCTTGTGCATGAAAAGCACAAAATTCATTGAAAAGCACAAAATTCATTCAAAACAGTAACCCGTTCAAGTGCCTTGTTTAACAAATCATAAATAGAATTCCATCTATGTTCTACCTCTTTACGCATTTTAATAGCTGATACGCCTTGCCTCGCACATATTTGGGCATACAATTGTCTTCTCTGTGCGGAGGAGAAAATAAATCTAGCAATATCTTTAATAGCATCTGTGTAACTTACAATTATATATATATAAAGACAATAGCCTTTTCGCAAGAGTGTGACCCGTGACGCATCTTAATTTTTTATTTTTATTTTTCAAGGGCGCCATGTGGGCATCCCAAAAAAAATGACATGTGGCATCAATCTTTTCCAACTCCCTTAAAATTCCTCCCATTCAATTTTAAACTTTCTAACATCACTTCTAATTCTACTACCTCCTAACTTCACCTCTTTCTAATCTATTGTTTTTTATTAATCTGTGGTGCTCACTGTCAAAGCCAATTTTTTTAATTTAAAATTTTTTTTTCAACCATTGTGAAAGCTAGATTTTCTTCCTTTCCAAACTAACAATTAACGGGGCCACTTTCATAAGTTGTAAATACTACATTTTTCACCTTATTTTCGTCTCAATATTGGTATGATTAATATATGGGGCCCATTATGGAAGCCAATGGATTTCAAACTCCACATTTAATATTGACACTCAATTCATGCCTAAGCACAACTATAATCAAATCAAGCTTCTAAAATATCTACTTTTTACTTGATATTCCCCTAAAATCTCATGAGATGGAAACTAAGGGCCCTATTCCGAAAGCTGATTTTTCTCTTTCCAAACTCACAATTAAAGGGGGCCACTTTCATAATCTATATTTACTACTTTTTTTCTCCTTATTCTCCTTTCAATATTCGGTATGAGTAATTTGTGGGGCTCATCATGGAAGCCGATTGGTTTCAAAATTCACATTTAGTTTTGAAAGCGACAATCAATCTATGCATAAGCACAAATAAAATAAAATCACTATCCTAGAATATCTACTATTTACTTATTATTTCCTTAAAATCTTTCAGTTTTTTAAAATTTTAGAATATTTCAAGTCATTTTAAATACCTATAAACATTTTTAATTAATTAAAACTTTAATTTGTGGGGCTCATCATGGAAGCCGATTGGTTTCAAAATTCACATTTAGTTTTGAAAGCGACAATCAATCTATGCTTAAGCACAAAAAAAAAAAAAAATCAATATCCTAGAATATCTACTATTTACTTATTATTTCCCTAAAATCTTTCAGTTTTTTAAAATTTCATAATATTTCAGGTCATTGTAAATACTTATAAACATTTTTAATTAATTAAAACTTTAATTTTTTTTTATCCCCACGCAGGCTTGCTGCACTAGTATGTTTAAACCAACCTTTGCAATGAAATTTAAAATGTGACATACACATCTATTTTGAAAGATAGAGTTATCAATCAAAGTTGCAAGTGGCATCTGCATTCTCATTAATTCAATAGCCACTGTATTATTACTGGCATTATCTAAAGTAATAGATAAGACTTTTTCCTTAATATTATATTCATCTAGTTTTTCCAAAGTAAATGTACTTATTCGAGTGCCATTGTGTGGCCATTCAAAATATTATATTCATCTAGTTTTTCCAAAGTAAATGTACTTATTCGAGTGCCATTGTGTGGCCATTCAAGATAGCTAAAACTAATTATACGTTTATTAATAATCCATTTTGCATTTATGCTATGTGCAGTAATACAAAGAAAACTATCACCTCCTTTAGAAGTCCACATATCTGTGATTATGGCTATTCTATCAGGAATTTTTGCAAGGTAGTTTTTTATATTTATTTTCTCTTCCTGCCAGAGTCTAATAGCATCATTTCTCTTGCAATTTATATAAATTAGGATAAAGCCCCTGCGCATCGCAAAGGTTAAGTCCTGAATAATATATTAAAACTAATATCCCATTCATATAAATCTATTTATAACAAACTAATTAAAAAATTTAACATGCCAAACCTTTCATCGCTTAATCCACATCAGCATAGACAAAATAAATGATTTATATGCATTTATGCTCATTTTGAATACTATATAAAAACTTTAAAAATAACCTTAATTTATGAAGTTGGAAGGCATCCCTTTGAATTGGGTTACATCCACACAAATGGGTCCAACAGACATTCTATTGAAAAGGCATATATTTAGCCCAAGAGACACCTTTTATTGAAAAGGCACATATGATGTGTTTTTGAAAGGACACATCCACAAATAGACCCCAATAAGCTGATGTGACTTCTTCTAAGGCCAGAATTGAGGATTTTTTGAAAATTCTTTTGGAACAAACATTGAGCTTTCAAGAAAAAGAATAGGGCCATTGTTTCAAACTCTCCTGTATCCTTTTGTTTCATGTATTATCTATGGTGTTCATGGCTTGTCTTCCATTTCGGCAGTCCAAATAAAGTAGCCCTGATTTAACTGGTAAGAATTTCGCTCTATGAGTTTGTGGGTTCTCTCCTCGCGAGTGCAAGTCTCTAGGGAATTCAACCCCTTTAACTGAAATACCAAAAAAAAGTAAAAATAAATAAAAATAAAGTAGCCGGGCCTGATTTATCCTGTTCGGCAACTCTGCTAATAGAGTCAAGTAACGTAAAGCCTCAATTTCCTAAAAACAAGTCCAATCAAAAGCACGTTAATTCAAATTTCACACAATATTTTTTTTTTTATAAAAAAAGTAAAAAAACTAACCTCATTTCTGCACTAAAAGACAAAAAAACTCCACAATCAATACAAAAAGCCAAAAAGATTTCATAATAAACAACTAAAAATAAAATATCATCATAACCCACTTATACTTTATTCTTTCTTCAAAATAATATTGACTGCACTCAATTCCATTAGTAAAGCTAGGCATACATGCTAGCAACCCAACTCAATATGTAATAATATGAATTTGAACCTGATCTAGATCAGTTTGGGGTATAAAATTCTAGCACAGTGACTTGACTTGATTCTAGCACAGCAGAACTCAGAATCAAATGAGGCTGGACCAACCAGAATCTTACTACATATCTTGTCTGTTTTATATTTGGTGGGGGTTTTGATGAAGCAGCGGATGTACCAATTCTCAAACCCTGAACCTTGTCTATGTGCTTCCAATCATGCAGCCATAGAGGCACAAGGGAGATTGGTAAAACGAGTTGAAGTTACAAAGAGGTACCCATTGTGCCCTGTATATGGTTTACACTACTGTGTTCTTTGGATACAGCATTGTTCATCAATTGTCCTCTCCATTGACCAATTCAACTCACACACACACACCCCACAGAGCACTACCCCCTTAAATAATGCACAATTTGCCATTGATCCCACTATCATCCACTGTCGAATTCAATTTCGATCATTTGCTGTTATAAGAGACTCTAATAATTATCCATTTTTGTCCTTTGGTAAAAAGACTCTTCTTATTAAAAGTCCAAGAACCAAACAACAAAAGTCTAATACAGACCACCTAACCATCCTGAAGGGATGTTAAACAGTGTACACTGAGATTAAACCTTTCATGGCTCATTGGGCTACAATGTGAACAATCTGGTTAAAAATTCTACACATGAACAATAAAGAAATGCGATGAGATTTAGATGATTCCAAAATAATGTCACAAGCAATAAAAAGGATAGTACAATAATTTGAATGACATTTAGCCAACTCTTGTCCATGTACTCCTCCTCTTATTCATTTCAGTAGATTGGTGCCGGCGTGCATCCATGTGAGACCCATGCATTTTAGTTGAGTATTTATTAGAGTGCAAGGTCAAGATGTGAAAGCTCACCCATCCATTTCTATGCGTGATTCATATGCACAGAATCTTTTGAGGGGGGGACCTATTGGTATTAAATTGACTAAAGCAATCATTTTTTTTTTTTCCTATTATTTTATGATTGATGCAGTGCTCAAACGAGTGAGCATTCTTTACAAATGGATTTATAATGTTATTAGAGGTAAAGTGAATGCGCATACCATTATTGGATGTTTCCTTTGTGGTGGCCCACTAGGTTCACCATTAGTCTAATCTAACGATGACATAGGATATTAGGATATTAGTTGGTCAGTCACGATTGATTGATGTGCCCTTCATGATGTAGTATTATTACCTTCTTTTCCAAGGCAAAGATTTCAGAAAGAGGCACAAGGCACGCCAGTGGTTGAGACGACGGTGCAAAAATATTGGGGAAAATTTGTTAGGTAGGGTGTGTAATGGTGAAATACATAATTAAAAAAAAAAGGGCGAGGCAGGAAGATATACCAATTAAGTGCTGTTTGGCATCTCTATTTATATTTTCTATTTTTTTGTTTCTCTAAAGTGGGAAGAGGTTTTGAGAAATAGGGCGTTTGGCATCTATTTCTAGCCCTCTGCTCATTTTAGAGAATAAGAGGCAAAGCCTCTTAAACCCAAGTGCGGTTTCCCTTCCCACTTGCAAAGTAGAGGAAAGAAAAAAGAGGCGGATGAATAGGGCATGTCAGTCGCGGATGAATAGGGCATGTCAGTCCACAACGCACGGTCTATCTTTTTGTTTTTTTTTTTTAATATTAAAGAGTAAATCAAGATCCAAGCCATTGAAGTTGTTCTTTAGATCAAGCACGACCATGAGACCAAATTTCATCCGTTTGATCATCACCAATCTCGAGTTATGTGAAAAAAAAGTGAGCCATTGTATGAAATCTTCTGGATTATGTGGGCCCCAAATGCATGATCCAAACCGTTGGACTTTGGAAGTCTGAACGACTATGGGGTTAAATCTCAAGGCCTTATACCTTGTGGATCTTAACATATTTTGAATAATATCAGCCATTGATGTAACTTGCCCTAGTCCATAATCTGTCACTTTTTCTCTTTACTATTATTATTATTATTATTATTATTATTATTATTATTATTTATGAGATGAAAAGTCATGACCCAAACTGTTTGAAGTGCTCATAAGGTCAAAAACGACTATAATACCAAATTTTAGTCGTTGGATCATCACTTATCTCGAGAAATGTACAAAAAAAGTGAGCTACTTGATAGTATTTTTTGGATTATATGGGCCCCAAACACAAGATCCAAGCCATTAGAACTCTTTGAAAGGCTAAGCATAGCTATGGGGTCAATTCTCAAGGCTTGATACCTTGTGGATCTCGAGAAATTTGAGAAAAACTTCCAACCATTGATTTTTAAAAAAGTTTATTTAAAATAGATCATTGCATTTCCAAACACTCCTTTTGAATCTAGCTTGTTTTTTGGATGGCTTTTTTTAATGGCTATATTTTGATGGGTCTATCCAAATAAGAGTAGAGAAGCCAAACAAGTCCTAAAATAATAATTAAAAATACCAAACTCCCCACATATAGTTTATATATATATGAAAAGTCTATCCCCAAGATGCGATGCCTTTGTCTCCATTGGTCTATAATAAGTAGTATTTTGGAAAGTCTATTTTTTTTTAAACCTTTTATTGTCTTTAAATTGTTTAAAATAGTTTTTAGGTTGTTTAGTAACCCATTTTATAATGTTTGTTTGGATTGGAGATTAGATATATAATGTTTGTTTCAGAAAGCCAGCAATATGAGAAGATTTAAAATAGAGATTCGGGTGTGAATTGTGGGAAAACAAGAGGGCGCTACATTTCAGACATCCCATGGGGTAGTCTATTTTTTTACTTTTTCTTCTAATATCCTAGGCCCCTAAATCACGATATGATGCAACAACACTATATAGCCGTTGGGGCAAGACTCATGGTCCAATTGTGGGACCCAAGAAAGATTAGAAATTCTTCATTAATTGTTATTAGTTTCTAATTTTTATTTAAGAAGTTGAATTTAGAAATAGTTTCTAATTTGGATAGAATTATTAGTTTTCCTAGTTTGATTAGGAAATTTTATTAACTCAATTCTAATCTCTAAGATTATTAATCTCTACAATGTCATATATATAATAAAAGAAACAATTCTAATATCTGAGATTATTAATCTCTACAATGTCATATTTATAATAAAAGAAACTTAAGCCCTAAGAAAAAGCATTCCTAATCAAACTAGGAAACAACTCAATTAAAAAGAATTCCTAATCTTGATTCGGTCCCAAATGGCTATATAGTGCTGCTGCATCACGATCCAAACCGTTGGATGCATTCAATATAAGGTCAAACATGGATGTGGGAGCAAACTTCAACCCTTGGATGATCACCAATCTTGAGATAATTGCAAAAAGTGTGATCCACTCGATATTATTTTTGGGCTTTATGGGCCCCAAACATAAGATATGAACCGCTAAATCTTTTTGGAAGGCTAAACACAGCTATAGGTTCAAATCTAAAGTTTGATTCCTTGCGAATCTTGAAAAATTTGTGAAAAACTGTCAATCATTGATTTACTGTGATTTCATTGTTGGGCTTTGGATTGGTGATCCTCCCCCCCCCGCGCATAGTTTTTGGGACAATAAATCATGATTCCAACTGTTGGGATGTTTAGAATGTCAAACACAGCCTTGGATCCAAATTTTAGTTGTTGGATGATCATCAATTTCTAGATATTTCGAAAAAAGTGAATTATTTTCTGAATTCTAAGGACCCCAAACACAAGATCCAAATTGTTGAATCTTTTTAGAAGGCTAAACACAACCATGGGTAATATTTCAAAACTTGATTTCCCATGGATCTCGAGAAATTTGAGAAAAACTCTCAACTGCTGATTTTAAAAGTCTATTTCAATCGATTTTTGTATTTTACCAAACGGATCTATTTCTAACACAGGGCCGTTTGAAATAGATATATTTCATGCCGATCTGTTGCAAAGAAATAAGATTTTCCAAACAAGCCCTTAATAGAAATCCCCCAATTCAAATACCATAGAGAACGAACAAAGGAGATACATAAAAAAATCAAGTCTTCATTACTAATTATGCTCACATTGAATTTGAACATGTTTGTATGTGATTTTGATTTTTCTTCTCTATTTTAGGAATGGAAGTAATTCCCTCTTTAGCCTAAATATCTACCGCTGAATTTGAACATGTTTGTATGTAACTCAACAATCCATGATGTCTTTCCTTACTACTTTGTTCAAGGTCCTTGTCGGTCTCCCCCCATCTCTTGTCAAATTTATAAAACACTTGAATACATTGTACAATGGTCATGGTTTTTTTTTTTTTTAATTTTTAAATCTTCTGTGTACGGGCCCAAATCATCTCACAGTTTAAGTCTCTAATATTGGAGTTGCCTGTATGCCTGTATGCTTTCTAGCTTTGTCCAACTCAACACTTCTATCCCAGCATGTGCATATCAGCCACATATTCTTTAGTTGTTTTTTCATTTTCAACATGCAACTTCATTCAATAAAAGCAGGAGCTCCATATATAACAAAGCAGGTGTGAATAACATATTATAAAAATGCCCCTTTAATTGGAGTGGCATAGCACCCTACCGGCTTGTCTATACTTCACACCTTGTGCTGATCCTAAAGACAATATTTAGCTTAAAATTTATTTGTTTTGAAATATAGCCAAGCAACTGTCATTATTTATCACATGTTGACCAGCATGGATCATTATGGTAATTAATGTTCATAGCAATTTCCAAGTAACTATTGGCCTCATTTTGTGAGATTGTTGATCATTGACATTTAAGGATGGTGGTTTTGGCATGCAGGTAGCCTCTCATGTAATGCTGGGCATTGCAAAGCATGAGCAAGCCCCACCAACTTCACAACGCCATCTATCTCCAATGGTTGAAGCCTGTTCCAGGATGGATCTCACAGCAATTCATCAGATCTTGGTGATGACGCACTATAGAGATGATGAGAGAACCAATGAGGTATATAGCATATTTATGTTTGCTAACATTGTAATATATGACAAGGCTATAGCATGTCTTGCATTTTAATTCTAACCATGGTTCTTTTTGGATGTGGGCTTTAGTTATCTTTCCAAGAGTGGACACAACAAATGAGAGATACATTGGAGGCAAGGAAGCGCGGAGACTTTGCTTTTTGTGATAGAGATTTCAAAACCGCCATTGACTGCTACACTCAGGAAATGGTTTTTCACGTTGCATACATTTTCCTCGCACAATATATGAAAATATGCTGGCGAGCACAGGGACATTTGAAGCTGAGAAATGATAAAGGTGAAGATCCTAAATAACAACTTTGTTGCTTGTCATATGTAGTTCATAGATGTTGGGACAATGGCTGTGTTATTTGCTCTGTGACCAACCAGATGCTGCACTCCGAGATGCAATGATGGCACAGTGTGTTTACCTAGAATGGCCCACAGCTTTCTATATGCTGGTTGCACTTGCAAAGCTAGAGATGCCCAAAGATGCTGCTGAGATGTTGAATGAAGCAGCTGGAATTGAAAAGAAGAGGCAGCGGGGTGGAAGAGGATCCTGAAGAACCCCCATTGTTTAGTGATAGTATACATTGATGCGACTGTTGCAGTCAACGTGAAAATTTATTTGTAAATCAAAAGTTGGGAATTGGATTTTCCACAAAATGTATTTATAAAGATAATCTCGTTTACATTAATGTAGTGTTTTTCAACTTTTTAAAAATCAGAAGTTCATTTTCTTACTCTCAGCTCATTTAAAACCTATAACAGAGACACCCAATGAAGAAGCACTAAACTGACTTGAGACCTTCAGCACCATTAGCAGCAGACAGTCATAAACGCTGCTACAAGATACACCATTAGCAGCAGACACTTGTAAATATAACACAAAAAATGCTAGGAATCATTAGTGGCGGATTATAATAATTAGTGGCGGTTTAAAACCACCACTATTGATAATTTTTTAACAGCAGCCCCTATTCCGCTGCAAATACAATCAGCGATGGGATTTTCTACGACAAAAGTGGTGACGGACATTTTTCCGCCGCAAAAGGTATTAGCGGCGGTTTTCTTACATATAGCGGCGGTTTTTATCCGCCGCTAAATGTAATTTTTCTTGTAGTGTATGACACAAAAAAAAAAAAAAATTAGTTCACCATAATGGTTATTTCCAAAAATAGATAGATTAGTCTCAAAACATGTAAAGATTGACCCAAATCAAAGGCTCTTGATCTCACCAATGGATGAAATCTAATAACTCAAGGCATTAAAAAAAAAAAAAAAAAAAAGCTGGCCACATGATGATTTTAAGAATTTTAAAGGGCAAATGCAAAAAGATGGGTCAATATGCAAGTTATAAATATAAAGCACATCAACTCAAAAATCAAAGATTTTGTGGATAACAACTTATAAAGTTAAAATGCCTATTGGGCCATGCTAAAGGAACCTAATGCTAGAAGTTGGTTCATATACCCTTGAAGGTATGGATGGACCATGTAGGCTGGGTGACAAACCTATTTGGATGAGTCCCAACTACAACATTAAATAAACCACTTTATGATTATTTTTAAAATAATTATAGCTAGGCTAATTTATGCCCAAATCTGAATGGTCTAGATTAACTTATATAAGTGCTAATGTTCCTCAAAGATAATGTTAACACCTACAATTAAGAAAAAGAGGGGATATTTGGTTACAATGATTAAAATAACAGTTATATGTTAGTGGCCAAAACGCTATGTAGCAGTCGTAGTGATATGTAGTAGCGTAGTAGTGTTAAATTTTTAAGTGACAAAAAATATCCGAATCCTGTGTAGTAGCTAATCTTGTATTTTCTTAGTGATTTGGAAAATATAAGATCTGAGGCGACTTTGGGAAAAGCTATTTGGGAGAAGAAATAGAAAAATCAGTATTCTAAATCAAAACTGCTTGGCTCTAATAGGTTTTAGACCGTAGTGCTGTTAATTTTAAAATAGCGTAGTGGCCTTTACTACTACGGTCGATAATGTGACTGCTATTTTGAACCATGCATGGTTGGCAACCCCCCTCTCACACGGATGGTCAGGGATCAACCTTGGTCTCCTCCCACTCCCTGCATGTGCGAGTTTTCACTCCCCGTATGTGCAAGTTTCCCTCCCACTCACATGAGTGAGCCGGTCGGGGTCCAACCCCCTTGGATAACCCACAAGTAAACATACCCACCAGTATTAAAGGACAAGCAGAGAAACACCCAAGCATGAATAATTTAATAGGATCAAATCATAGGAAAAAATCAGAGAGACCAGATGAGGATATGCTTTCTTGTATCCAACCTACTAGCCAACGATTTCTACAACTGAGATATACAATACACTGATGACATGCATTGAGGTGAGTGATTAAATAGTTGCGTTCTGCATGAGGCATTTGGATGGGGGAGAAACCGTCAACTTTTCAATTGGAAGTGTCTTTGAGAACCATAGTGTCCTGTTTCATGAGTTTATAGAGCTCCCATCAAAGTTAAAAAGATGTTGGGCTGGTACCTGTTATGTGTCCGTGATATAGACCGGAACATAATTTGACTTGCACTTGATATGGGTTAGAACTCCTTTGAACCATTAGAGGAGCAATTTAACAGTTTTTAGGCCTGATATAAGATTGCACCATGTTGGCAATAAGGGACGGGCCACTGATCCTCACAGCTTTGCCGAGAGGGTATGGACACTGGACTAAATGCTTGATTTTTTTAAAATAAATTTTTAAAACAAGCCAGATATCTATTATTATAGTAGAAAGGCAGGTAAAACATAGTGTAGTACATCCAAATCCACACAGACACACACAACACACACACACATACACACACACAAAAACAAGAGAAAAATCAACTAAAAACCATCACATACAATCAAAGAGCAGAATCAATTACCCAAAACACACACACACACACAGACACAAACCATCCCATAGAAAAATCATATCAAATCAAATCGACCCAAATAAGAAAAAGGAAAAATTACCGTACGAACATTCCAAAACCCTGCATTTATCTAAGACCAGATGAAAGACTGCAAATTACCTAATATAAGATCGTATATGAAAGGACGTTCAAAGTTGAACAATTTTACCCTTTTATCCTGCGATATCCTAATCCTGTAGGTTATCCCAGGGTTCGATATCACAGGCCCATAGGATATCGCACCGTTCTCCCTTCTAGCTATAGCGAGAATAGTAGCGAAAATAGGAGGTTTTCCATATGAGTTCTCGCTATAGCGAGGACACACCTCGCAATAGCGAGCCCACACGAAGGCCAAACCTCGCTATAGCGAGCCCCCCTCCTTGCCAGGGGTATTTTTGTAAAATGATTAATGCCATTTATCCCTTTCTCCTCAAGGATTAATGCCATTTATCTCACTATATCCTACCCACTCCTACTCTCGTCACTTGTTTCTTTCATTTTCTTCTCTCATCTTCTCAGGTATGATCCTCCTCTCTTCTTCTTCTTATGGGTATTAATATTTTTTTCTCTTACATTCACTCGTGTAGTTTCAATTTTCTTGGGTTTTCTTGATTCATCCTAAACTTATGTATTTGGCATTTCTCTTTACAATGTGCATGAGGAAGGGTTCTCTTGAGATCTGACACTCATATTTGAACATATTTTGAAGTCTGGTAAAAGCAAACAAAAAAAAAAAAAAAAGATTTCAGAATTCAAAAATACATGATCTGTCACGTCAGCACCCAGTACTTACTCTAGGTCTGGGGTATATCTCATTGGCCACCTTCTTAAGCCATGCCGACCCATTTGGTCGCCTCTGCCTACTTTCCTCTCTTCCTATTGCCATTACCAAATCCTTATTTGGACTGACAATACTACTCATTGTTGGGTTTGGGTATGCAAGCAACACAAACACTAGTAGAAGATTTTGAATAGTGGAAGTAGCATTTTTTGATGTAGCTTGTGGGGTTTGAGGTGGGGAAGTAGAGTAATACTGGTGCATGAATGGGGAGAGACGTGTGTGGAGGAAGGAATTAGAAGGTACTCCTGGGAGGGAGGGGTAAGAGTTATATCACATTTAACGCATAAGGTGGTGGTGTAAAGGGTGATGGAATAATAGGAGACGAGGTCTCGTCAAATTAAGCTTTGGAGGTTTTTGTAGACGGACCAAAGTTAATCATGCACTATATCATGAAAATTTTAAGACTGGGAGCTGCAAGCTAACTATAGTCACGGATTGGTTAGTGGGCCTTATTAGTTATTAGATATAGAAGGCTACAGAAATACGATGCTTGGTCAGAATCATTAGACAAGAGCGAAGATGGAAAACCCCTCCAACTCCAAGATTATACCCATCCATCCTCCAGGAGGGCCATTGACCACACCATGTACATGGTCTAGCACTTAACATCTGCTGATGCCTGCTCGACATGACAAGATGGATAATCTGCGTCATCTTAGTGAGCTCTGGTTTGGTTCTAGCCTTTTCAACCATAAGCATGTTTGGAACCTTATAACAGATTAACAAGGTTGCCATGTTCTCCCTTACATGTTTAAGTCTTTTTCCTCACAACTCTTTACTTTACTTGAATTGGTTATGGCAAAAAAACAAAATCAACTGCAAGAGAACGCAGATATATCTTGTTAATCCTCAAGAACTATTGATGGGTTTATATCAACTTCATTCATGAACAATCTCTTTCTTACACCATTACTTCTCGTTACCTTCTCATCGTCTTGTTCATCCTCAAAAACTCTTGATGCGTTTGTATTAGCTTCATTCATGAGCGATCTCTTCCTTACGCCAGTACTTCTCGTTACCTTTTCATCATCTTGGTCTAATTAAGATATTGTACACCTACTATGCATCCAAATTGACTTAGGTAATAAAAAACTTTAATAATAGATATCAAGCAATAATGTGATTTATTCCATACCTTAAACTTGGTGGTTGATGATTTGTGGCAACGCCATCACTTCTATAGATATACAGAAAGATGGGATCAACTCCATATCGAAATAATCTGAACATTCTCATGAGATCGTCATCACCTCTTACGCCTACTAATATAAAGTTCCGGCCTGTGTGATATACGTATTGCATGTAAGGGTACCCATTTCTCATCTCCCAATTAAGTTTTGCTGCAACATTTTCAATTAGTGAATTGTAAGTTATGTTGCTATAGACAAAGATAGGCTTCTGCTCTCCACCATTATATATTGGATGCGAGTGATCCACATCTAGCTCTCCATCAAAGGGCAGTATAAGTCACAAATCAACATTTGACATCCTAATTAAAACAATAAAAATAAAATATGTTTTATTAATAAAAATTGCGTGGGTTGGAAAATGTATAAAGTATGAATGAAAAAAGATGGAATGGTATCGAAACCCACAAGCCAAAACGGAGAAGATGGAAACGGAGCTCTTCAATTCATCGAAACGGAGTTCTTTCAGTTTGTGGTTCAATTCATAGAAACGGAGTTCTTTCAGTTCGTGGTGTAAAAATGAGTTAGATGATGGGATGGGAGTAGGTAATGATGCAATATCCTACGAGCCTTGGTTATCGCAATATGCGATATCCTACGATTCTAGGATATCGAACGGTGTGATATCCTATTAGCCTGGGATTTCGAATCCTACGATATCCTACACCCCTAGGATATCGCAGGATAAAGGTAAAACTATCCTCTTTTAGTCGTGTTTTGTGTACGATCTACTGTTAGGAAAATAAAGGTCTTTCATTTGTACTTGTGTAAATATTGAGTCTTTAGGCGTCCGTACGGTAATTTTCCCTAAGAAAAAATCAAAATAAAACCATCACACACGATCAAAGAACATGCCACACATAAATCAAATCAATCAAATAACAAGAAAAAAAAATCAAACAAAACTCATCAAGTCCAATCAAAGAATAAATAATCTAAAGAAGACTAACAACAATCAAATCCTAATTGAAAAAGAAAAAAGGGGATCTTTTTTTAATTGGAATAAATAAAAAAGGGGCACCAGGCATTTCATTTCGCTCGGATCCAGTCGAATTACTCCCCAACAGAATCGCCTTCCCCAAACTCGACAGATTCGAAACCAACCCGAAAAAGTAGAAGATCATCACCAGCCCAAGAACCCAAGGCATTAAAATAAAACCAATCACGAACGTCACCGACCCGCACAGCATCAGAGCCATGGAAACCCCTAGCAGGAGCGACGCCAAAGCCGACGGTGAGATCTCCGATTGCCGTGGAGGCGCCGTTGCCAGAGAAGGAGGCAGAGATACGGAGACGGAGAGAGGTGGAGGGCGGAGGATGCTGAGGAGGAGAGCTCGTAGAAAACCCTAGATAGCTGGTCTTGCGCTATCATCTTGTTGGAAGATGATGATGACGACGACTAAGAAAGAGACGGAGAGATAGAGATAGAGAGAGAATGGGGATGATTTGCAAACCCTAACCCTAGAAAATATATATCTTGGTATGATTTTTATTATTTGATTTGGGGGAAGATAAGATGGGAAGATGGCTTGGGATTTTCTCTCAATCTCTCTCTCTCTCTCTCCCTCCCTCTCTTCTCTGTTCTCTTCGTGTGTTTGTTGATTGAGAAAGGCGTGTGTTGATGATATTTTTTTTTACATAGTATTTGGAGGTGGTTGGTATTTTTTTCCGAGAGAGAGAGGAAGAGACGGCTTGATTTGTGAGATAGAGGGATTGGGAAGAGGGAGAAGGAAGAGAGAGAGAAAAAAAAGGAGTTGCAAGAAAGGGTCGTTGTTTTGGGCTGTGAGGCTTTATTTTGAAGATATATCCAATTCACAATCCACATGTGATGTGTAACTTATAGTAATCGTGTGATCTAATAAGTAGTTAAATTTATGTTGCTAAAAAAGCCATCAATGAAACAGTAATGGCCCGAATTTTATTTTATTTTGAGTCATATGTAATGGTAGATTGGTGGGTACCTAAAAAAATTAGGATTATGTATCCATCAAATGGTGCATGTTACTTATTCAAAAGTGAATTCAAAAGGTCATGATCCTGGATTCCCAAGTTGTTGCTTTGTGGATTAGGGGCTTGTGTAGAGTAAGGTGACGTATTAAGCATTTAACAAGACAGAGAAGGAAATTCCAACATCCGTGATTCCAAGATAAAATGAAAAAAGAAGAAGAAGAAAAAGAAGGGTTTTATTATCCATTCAAATAGTAGTGTTTCCAAAAAATAATTTTTTTTATTATTGATTTGAAAGTATTAGATCTAATAATTAGAAATGTTGATCATGCCTATTCTTAATAAATAGCCGGTTCAAAGCACCCTCTTGTATTTTCTAAGTCAAGTGAGTCCCATAGATTGTACTAGCATGCCTCTTCCAAGACAAAAATGCTTCTGTCTAACTTGCGTCCATCTAGACAATAATGATAAATTGTTTAAAGGTGTGGCACAGGTTAGCTAGCACCCACACCATTAAAAGTCATATTCATTAGATCGGCTATCAATGAAAAATAAGCTATTATTTGGTGTTAATGGTCATTCGATCTAAGAAAATAAAATCAAACAATAATATATAAAACCATTTAAAACAATTGAAAACCGATGCTTTTGATCATCAAGGTGGTTAACATTCAACACCGTGATTTTTTTATAAAAAGGTAATCTACCAAACCCACTTTCACATGGTGACAATAATTAATCCCACCTTTATGTCATGTAATTTAATATTGTTAGATTAGTAACAAAAATTATGCTAGCACTTCTTTTTATCATGAGAGGAACTATAAGGCATGGACTCACAACAAATTCGTGAGGCTCCTCAGCGGAGCCTACATATTAAATGCAAACTTAGAGATAATGGTCCTATAAAAAAGAATTTAAAGCTTAATTAGTGTCTATTCTAATATATATATATATATATATGTTTATGTTGTTAAAATACCTACTTAGTAAACTTCAAATCGATCCTGGCTCTATTTGTAACTTATTAGTGCACCAAAAATCTATGTATGGTCCTAAACACTACCTAAAAAGTGCATCAAGAAAAAATATTATTAGCACAATTGTATCGTATAGACTTAAGAGTAAATGAATCCAAAAAATGTGTTATTCTAGAATTTTTGATAATAAAAGTATCATTATTTATTTATATGTAGATGACATAATTATTATCTAATTTTGATTTTTAATATAGTTTTAGAAACCAAGAAATTATCCTCATCAATCTTTAACATGAAAAGCATGAGTAATACAAAATTAACTATTGGTGTTAAGATAGTAAAAGGAACAAATTGTCTTTCATCTCCACTCAATCTTATTATACGAGTGTACTCAGGAATTGTAATTTGGCGAAGAATTGTGATAGATACATCTCAAAATTGGAGTAATTGATAAATTATTGTAACATTACTTCTCTAGTAACCCTGCTACACACATTAGAATGCTATTAATTGCATGATTGGTTATAAGAAAATGGCCCCAAACCATAAATTGCATTATTAGAGGGATCTTACCATCCTTGGCAATGTCATATAGGGCGTTTGTGCAACACCGCGAAAGAGGAAATGTAGGTTTCCCCTTCTGTGACACTTTCTTCCTGTGGGCGAGGTGGGAAACTTAGATCCTCGCTGGAAGGGAAAAACTTCGATTTTTGAGGCACTGGAAATTGAGAAACCGCGGAAAGAACTGCTGCACCGAACAGGTCGACTAGGGCGTCAGATTTGTTGTCTCCCTTTTTCGCGACAACAACCTTCTACACAAACAGACCCTTAGGGCGTGTTTCGATCACAGGTGGAGTGAATCACGGTGGTGTGAAGTGTCAAATCAATGTAAAGTAGGTGGGAGTTTACAGGTAGAGTTGACCTTGTGAAATACCCAACCGTGTTTGGCTGCTGGTGCTGAGGTGGGAAGCCTTCACCTCGCCGTGTTTGGATTAACTATTGAGTGAAGTGCATGAAAGTACATTCTTGACACATCAATGGAGATGAGCAATAACAATGTGTAAACACTGCGTTTGGTTTCACTTGGTGACAAAGTAGGGAGTCTAACTCCACCGTGTTTGGACTAACTATGAAGAGAAGATGCATGAAAGGACATGTCAAACACCTCAATCTCAGCTAACTATAACAATTGTAAATACCAGGTTAGATTTTCACTGGTAACAATTTTCTCCAAAGTCACTTCATCTGCTCTTCTCACATGAAACAATAATGAAATCTAACATTTGGTCCCCATATGTCAATCATATATATGGCTGAAAAAATGAATTCAGAAAATTAATTTGGTATACATAAATGTATTTTGTTTTAGATGCCATTAGCCATGATGAGGGGGCCTACTCATCATTTTGGATGGGGGCTATTGTAGTTGAACATAAACCATGACATCCAATGATCGGTTTTAATAATAACAATGCAATTAGCATCTAAAAAACCAAGTGGTTGTATAGCAAGAATGCTGTGATGACTAGAAGAAAGACCTAGTGCATGCACAACAACTTAAATTTAGAGACAGTTACATCATAACTGCCAGCGTAACGATCCATGGGAATTCATGCTGTGGACTCAGCACTACCTGAATTGCACGCAGTATTACATCATGAGTTGGTAAAATAACGTTTGTGATACATTTTCTCTGTCAATATTTGGTCTACATCACTACTGTAGAAGGGTCTGTGGAATTGAATAAGGGAAATAACCATTTAACAAGCACAAAAAATAGGGTGTTGTCTTCGTTCAATCTACGGAGACTTCATGAAGGAAAATCATATCAACCTTGAAAATGTGAAGTTCGTATCAGACTCTACCACCCAGAATTGGAACTTTGCTTCGCGTCTCATCAACCTCAAAGCAAAATAGTTGTGCAGAGTTTCACTGGCCTGCCATTGCATCACCTTCCCATGCACATTCCAGAAAGCAGCTGATGTTGTGTTCCTTAGCACATGCAAACGTACACCTCTCAAAATGTCAGGGCACAATTGGTATCTGCTGCACATTAACTGGAAGAGAGAGAGGAAGTAAAGCAAGAATGGGTTTTCTATTGTCCTTTCAAGGCATTGTGGGATATACAAACCTGTCACAATTACTTATTGTGATCCAAGCAATTGAAGGGGCTGGTTCCACGGCAACAACTACTTACAAAAATCAAAGAATCTAACATCATATTAAACTTTTTGCTACCCACCTAACCTGCTGATGAAAGGGATAAGCAAATATCCCATTGGTGATGATCCCAATGTTGAGTTATATAGCTGAACATTATATCTGCGCAAAGACTAAGCAAGAGGAGCACATACTATTTATTCATTCTGTAAAACAGTGGTTAATCATCCTATATTGAGGAGCAATATGACACTAAATACCATTTAGATCCCTTAAAACAGTAGTATCTCATAGTCACAGTAAGAGCCTTTTAACAATAATATCTTATAGCTACACTTGGTAAAAATTTGGTATCACAATATTCTATGCGACGACATTGGAATCTAGAACAAAAGGTAGTGAAGTCGGTTTCAGAATTGAGCCATAATGTGGGTACCTGTGATGAGAGCAGCCTGGTAGTGTGCAAAATAGTTGTCATTAATGCTCTTAGAGAGTCATCATCAGAGAACATGGTGGATAGACAAAGCCATGCAGATCATCACAACACACAATACAAACATGATTGTAGCAAGAAATGCAAAAACCCATAACAGATTCTCAAGCCTATTATAGATAGGATCATGTATCAGACTTTGACTGTGGAAGGGAGGCTATTATGATTCGCTTTGCTGCGGATCACTTTCACAATATCGTTTCAAACTTTGCACAGCTTCTTGTACACTACTGAATCCTTTGAAATGCAGATTCAGATACTCATGCACTTGCGCATGCACTCGTCCCAACTTCGATATATTCCAACTCGTCATCCTCGGTAAACCACATAACACTGATATCTACCCATGAGGATGCGCAATGAGAACCAAAAACAATTAAATGCATATTGAATCCACCATAAGAAGAAGCCATAATAAAGGCAGTTAGGCTTGGTCATTACAAATAATAGTAAACATTAGTTATATGTCAATGAAAATTACCACATCAAACTACTATAAATATAAAGCAAGTGTCTGCAATAGTCTAGCAAAATAAATTGTTTGAACCAAACGTGGACTCAACACAAACATAAACAGGTTTAGAGTTTTTTAGGGGATCCCTTGGGCCATGATCATATTCAGCCCATGCAAAATAAAGTGTTTGAATCGAAAAGAGGACCCAACACATGGCAAAAAAAGACCAATGTCCCTACGCTAAGCGTCGACTATCCAATTAGATCCGCCCTTATTCTCGGCAGCTGCCTCATAATCCAATCACACTTTTCATCTGTGCTATGAAAAACAGTTGCTATATTCCCATGAATGGTTAGCCATTCATGGGCCAAACTCATGTCTAGCCCGCTCAGTTTTGGGATTTGATATAGCTTTACCATTATCATATCGACAGCCTTCTTCTTTGGCATTCTGAGGCTGTCAGCCACATCATGAATAGCGACTTTCAAGCCTTCACCAGATCTCTCAATGCAAGAGATGATTTCGGGCATCTTAGAGTCCCTCTTGCGATTGTTCTTTCTCTTCGATGACCCCTCCCCACTGCTAGAAGCCATTCTAAACCCATGAAGTTGGTCAGTCAGCCCAACGTCCGAATCAGTCTGCGATGGATTGTAGTAGCGTGTGTCAGACTCGCATGAAGCTCGGCTTGGAGCAGCAGTGGCAGACCTAGCATATTGTCCTGTGGCAACATCAGCACCAAATATGAGTGTGAGCTTGTCATAGTCAATTATCTTTGAACGATATGGCTTAGCATCTGGATGTCCCTATAGGTTCAAAGAAATATTAGTTCAATGTTAATCATAAAGTTTTTAAGATGTTGGAGTTTACCAAAAAGAGTTGTGATCAAATTTAATCTCAAGTACAGGTTTACCTCAATCCACTCTGTCTGTACATCCTCAAAAACAATGATGCGTTTTGTTGTGTTATCATAACCAAAACCGGATGCATTCAACAGCTTAGTTGCAATTGAGTAATTTTTCTTATGAAACTTGCATCTATTGACAATGCTCTGCTTGGTTAGCACATATTCCCCATTGCTATTTGCAGTCATTGCCACTGCCGCTACCTCATAAGCTTCGCCCTTGAATTCGCGGTTTGCTTTACGACCCAACAATACTTGTTCATACATTCCATCAAGCAATTCTTCATCCATCCGTGCATTGAATGTAACATTTCTCCCCTTTGACATGGCTACATAGAGAGAAGAGAGAAGACAAGTGAAACCAATATAACAATGAAAATATAGAGACGCCAACAATTCAGTACAATATTCACTAATTTCAAATTTGAAATGAACATTTTTCATCATAATTAAAGTGGGACATTTGCTAAAAATAGCGATACATAGTAGCACTAATTTCATTTTACTCTTGCCCCAGATGTGTTATTACAGTACTCATTCCAAAGTCTCATAGAAATATTATCTCTAAACACATGACATGCCTCTTTCTCCCATTGAGAGTAAAACATTAGAGCCTGCACATTGCCGCAGTTATGTTCTGGCTCCCCATAACTTCTTCATCTATTGTTTCCGCCACGACCAGGTCAACTCCATCCTCATTGACCACAACCTCCTCGTGAGTAGCTTGGTAAGAACCACCATGCATCCGGATGAAGTTGTGCTTCACACAACAAGCGCTGACAATGGACACTTGATCTCTACAGTCATATTGTGTTGCTGTCTCCAAAATTGCGAACCGATTCTTTAGAATACCGAAGGTCCTCTCTATGACATTGCGAGCTTGCGAGTGTCTTTTGTTATAAAGTTCCTTTTCATTCTGCGGATCTCTTTCCCTGAATTCACTTAGATGATATCTCACTGTTCGGTACAGTGGCAAAAACCCTAGGGCATTTGCGTAACCAGCATCTACTAAGTAATACCTACCTACTTAATCGAATTGTAATTGAATGTCACATTAAATAAAAAAATAACTACATATGCCCATGCAATGAAAACAAAATTAAAGCAAGACTTTACCTTGTGGGACTTTCAATCTCTCCTCGCATATCAGAGCACTCTGCAAGACACGTGCGTCTGTTGCTGAACCCTCCTAGCCAGGTAGAACATACTGAAAATTCATGTCAAAACCACAAGCACCAAGCACATTTTGGGACAAGAACCCTTTTCTATTATGAAATGATCCTTGTATTTCTAGTGGGACACGGATGGGAATATGTGTACCATCTAGAGCTGCTACGCAATCCTTTTGGAATTGTAAACTAATATCATTTGTTGTTACAATATGAATGATATTTTTTAAATTTAAATGAGAGACATGCCATTACCTCAAAGCCATTTAGGTCCCTTGGTGTGTGCTCCCCAACTTGCACTAGCACTTCTAGGGCAATACTATTGATTGCAACTAGTACCTCCCGAAAGTGACGAGATAAAGTTTCTCCAGATCTATAGAACCTGACACTATTTGTTTTGTTTCTCACACTGTGTGATATGGTATGCAAGAACTCTGCCACTGCCTCCTCTACAGACACAGCACGAGTGTCCCTCAATAACCCTCTCTCTCGCATTGACTGACATAACAATTTAAACATTTGGGTATCCATTCTCAGTTGGCTTATACATTCTGCGTCCCTCTCACTAGTTAAAGTTGCAAGAAATTCAGCCCTTCCAGCATCTTTGTTAATTTGTTTTACCTTCTTCTTAGAGAGATAGTATTGCGTTGTAATTAACAACTTTTGCTGCCTCCAAGTCGCTATACTCCCCTATACAGTTCCTAATATTGCATGTTGCTCAGCCTCGAACTCACTGAAGTCTTATTCATTCTCTCCTATACTACTATTCAGTGTAGGATCCATATCATCCATTTACCGATGATTGCATAACTATTAGTATGAGTAGGGCGGAGCCAATCATTCCAGTGCATCATTAGAAGGGATTGGTAGACCCATGCCATAGCACTAATGAATTTTGAGCAGTGTACAATAATCCAGAAAACTAAACAGCAGCAAAACAGTATTTCTGTGATACATTTTCTAAAATACATACAAAGTAATATTTGGAGAATAATGATTTATTAGACAAGCACATCATATAAATGAATAGGTGTAGGAATAATACATTCGCAGCGAACAACAAGCACTACTATGGTAGACTCTATGTGTCAGGATCTAGGCCATAATGTTTACAAGAACAAACAAATTAGTATAAAGATACAGATAGCGTTGATGATCCTAACATAGCTGACAGAGTAAGTTCTGTACTTTAAAAGTTCACATTTGAAATACAGAACAATCCACAACATTGGCCATATTCATGCACTACTGTTAGCTCATCAAAGAAAAAAATAGAATGATCCGAGACCCCCAAATTTAAGAAGATAACTTCTAGAGAGGATGAAGACGAGTACCTGCGCAGTCATTCGGACGCTTCAAAGCCTTGTGCCACTTTCATCTCAGCAGCGAACCCATCAGCCAATTTATAGAGAAGAGATGACAGACGATGGAGTGAATGCACCCAGGTACAGGTTGGGGGGAGAATTAGGGTAAGTCACCTACTCCATCTCCTAATTTGATTTTGATTTGAAACATCGAGATGAATGCCATCATGGGGATGAGCATTGTACAGGTGATAGAGTCGCAACCCCTTTCGTATTCACCCTCTCTTGAATCGCCTCTGCAATGAATGACTGCTAGACTCTCCAGATCTCAAATGAGATTTTCTGTGAACACCCACGAAGACATGACAACAGCTGCGAACTGGGATTCAATCTCTTACCGGAGGTGTTTGTGTTGTGTTATCAGCCCTTTCAATGTATTTTTTTGAAGGCACCTGCTGTGGAAGTGTACTGCAGTAGATCTTGAGTGAGATCTTCTCAGCTTGGACTTTCTACTGCAAGTTCCTTATCCACATCTTATCGGTATATTTCTAGTGGAATTGGAAGAGATCTCAAGCCCAGCTAGCGGAAGGGAACGTTGTGTGTGGGCTTGAAGTCACCTCTGGTTTTACTGCATCATGAAAAGATTGACAGAGGGAGTATGTGAAAGTTTTATAACCTTTTTATCCAAACAAGATATGTTACAATTTTTTAATGTTAGTGTACGAGGTACTTCACCTCGCCACACTTCACCTATGATCCAAACACGGCCTTAAGATGCAAATATGCATAACTTATTGCAATATGAAATCAAAATTAATTGTCTTTGAATTTTAATAGTGTAATGCTGCCGGACGCATGTAGTGGTGGGTATACTATGAAACAACTCCTCAAATATGATAATATCACAATAGGTGACATTCGATTAAAGGACAATTATTTATTTATTTATTTATTTTTCATTTTGATATGTCACGTAATTTTAACCCACAATCTCAGAATTGGAATAGCAAGTACCTTTCACTGTAACACGGGCTCTTGAAAGGGGCAAGATTAGAAGCCAATTGGGCATATCCTTTTTACAATGGGCTTTGCAAGAGACAAGATCTGGATTTTGGGAGGGTGGGGTTGAAGTAGACATGTCAAACGGGCTGGGCCGGAAAAAACCTTGGCATGGCACGGCCCGCCATGGGTCGGGCTGGAGCGGGCCGGGCCGTGTCGGGTCGGCGGCCCTCCTTCAAATTTTTTCTATTTTTCTTTTTTCTTATCAGTATTAAAAATAAAAATTATAATACAAGCACGGAGAATGACAAAGATATTTAAGTGGTTCGGTCAAACTCGACCTACTCCATTGAGAAGAGAGAACCATTTGGGTCTTAACTTTTTGAAGGTTTCTAAATAGGATTACCTTCAAAACCTTATAATCTCTTTTAGAAAATAAAAATAAAAAAAGAATGAAAAAAATTATATATATATTTACAAATTACAATAAAGGAAAAGTAAAAAATCAGATGCGTAGTCCACTAATGTATTCTGCTGGATCATAATCTTCCATTGATGTCTAATCTTGCTTCCTCTTATCTGCCAAATATCAGACTCGTAGGCAAACACAACATTATCGTTTCTTCAGTTAGATTTGTTCTTCTGTCATCCACCACACGTCCACATTTACTAAAAGCCTGTTTTGATGCTACAGAAGACATTGGAATAGTCAATAGATCACGAGCCATTGCCGCCAACACTGGATAAATGCTTTCTTGTTGCTTCCACCTGGCTAAAAGGTCAAAACTAGATGCATCCTACACTCGTATTACACCGATGTCAAGATACGATGATTACTCTGTCACATTGTTACTTGAGCTTCAGCTGGGTGCCATGCCCGTAGACAGGAAAGAATACAACACATCCCACTCACCAACACCTGTTTGCTGGAATTCTGAATGGCCCATACTAAGCCAGTTGTACCCATTTGTTCACAATAAAACTGACAAAGTACTTGTAAATTTGCCCTTATATCTGAAAAATATTTAAATCTATATAATTCATATGTTTATTTATTCCATCAATAAAAAACTGTATACCACTTAATTTTAGCCTAGGATTAAATATAACAGCTAAAGAAAATGTCATTGGAGCCTCTTTCTAATATTTATTAAAATTCTCTTCCAAGTTTCTAATATTGCTACTCAGTAAAAAATGATCTCTAAATCTATTGAATTATAAAGTAATTTTAAAAAGCTTCATCAAAGCTTCATTAGATGTGGGATAATATATCCCGGAAAAAAATAATATTGAAGTATAAAAAGCTTCTAATAAATCTCTTATATGAGCACATAACTCCCAATGTTCATCACTAATCATCAACTCTTGTGCATGAAAGGCACAAAATTCATTCAAAACAGTAATCCGTTCAAGTGCCTTGTTTAACAAATCATACATAGAATTTCATCTATGTTCTACCTCTTTAGGCATTTTAATAGCTGATACGCCTTGCCTCGTACATATTTGGGCATACAATTGTCTTCTCTGTGTGGAGAAGAAAATAAATCTAGCAATGTCTTTAATAGCATCTGTGTAACTTACAATTATATATGTAAAGACAATAGCCTTTTCGCAAGAGTACGACACGTGGCGCATCTTCAATTTTTTTTACTTTTCAAGGGCGCCATGTGGGCATCCCAAAAAAATGACACGTGGCATCACAAATAAAAGTCCTAAATCTTCTCCAACTCCCCTAAAATTCCTCCCATTCAATTTTAAACTTTTTAACATCACCTCTAATTCTACTACCTTCTAACTTCACCTCTCTAATCTATTGTTTTTTATTAGGGGAATTCGACGACGGGTCCCTAAACATTAACACTTTATTGCCTCAGGTCCACAATCTTTTCTTATAGTGTGATAGGTCCTTTTTTCCAAATTTGAAAACCTAAAATGTCTAATTTACCCTTTCTTCAAATCATATCCCATGATTAGTGGGATAAGCCATTAATAATGGTCAACTACCATTTAATTGGCCAAATAAATTTCAAAAGATCCAAATAAACTTGAAAAGATCCAAATAAATTTTGAAAACTGTAAATAAATTTCAAAAGACGTAAATAAAATAAAAAATACAAATAAATATGAAAAAAAATACAAAAAAATTTCAAAAAATATAAATAAATTTGAAAGACTGCAAATAAATTTTAAAAAGTTCAATAATTTTAAAAAACGCAATAAATTTCAAAAGAACACATAGAAATTTAAAAAGACACAAATAAATTTCAAAAGATCCAAATAAATTTCACAAAATATAAATAAATTTCAAAAGATGAAAATCAATTTAAAAAGTCGCAAATAAATTTCAAAAGATCCAAATAAAATTCAAAAAATATAAATAAATTTCAAAAGATCCAAATAAATTTCAAAAGTTCCAAATAAATTTCAAAAGTTGGAAATAAATTCAAAAGACGTAAATAAATTTCAAAAGACCTAAATAAAATTACAAAACACAAATAAATTTAAAAAAAATAAATTTGCCAAATCAAAGATAAACTAATTTTCCAAATTTCAAAAAAAATTGCCAAAACTAAAGTATTTTTGCCAAAACTCAGTTAAATTTATTTCAAAAAATGTCAATAAATTTCAAAAAAACAAACTCAGTTAAATTTGCCAAATGAAGATAAATTTTTCAGAAACTCAGCTATATTTTTCAAAAACTTAAATAAATTTGTCACAAATTTATATAGATTTGTTTAGAACTCAGATAAATTTGTCCCAAAACTCAGATAAATTAGCCAAAAACTCAGATATATTTGTCTAGAACTCAGAGAAATTTGTTTCAGAACTCAGATAAATTTGCACAAAACTCAAATAAATTTGACAAAAAAAAAAAAATCAGATAAATTTGACAGAAACTGATTTAAATTTGTTAAAACTTAGATAAACTTGACAAAAACGTGGATAAATTTCACAAAAACTCAGATAAAATTCATACAAACTCATATATATTTGTCAAAAACGAGACCAGCAGGCCTTCTTCCTTCTCAATCGATCACAGAGTCCGTATGTCACTCAAAATCAAGAAGTAATTCTGCCTGCTTACTGTTCTATATCTGGGCTACGGGTCGAACCTGACCTTAAACGACCCGACACATGTTACACTCAAGATGGGTCGTCTTCTTCCTTTCTTCATCCTTCAACGACCTTGTTCTGGCAAAAAGACGACCCTGTTCTGCCCAAAAGCCAGAAAACCAGCCTTTTTTTCTTTTTCTCCGGTGGGACGGACTTCCGACCGAAACCACTTTCCCGACGACATTCACGAACTGCGACAGGAGACAGCGGCGAATTTGCGATTTCCGGATTTGGATCTGTTTCCTCATCGACTGGGTTCCGAGATAGAACCTGAAACGCACTTGTTGCCCTTTGGCGATGTGTAGTCCTGGTACCGGAGGTCCACCGGTCTGCTTCTCTGGCAATGGCGGCCGGGAGCAGGAACTGCTTTTGAAGTAGGTTTCGGTCTTTTTCTATAATGGCCGAACTTCTGCAAATCAGATCGTCCAGGTCCTCTACAAACTACCGGTGTTGAGATCGAAGCAGAGAAGAAGGCCACAATCTGAGTTTCTCTGCAACCGACCGTTTGGATCCTCTTCAAACTGCCCGTGGCCCAGCAGAGATCAACGATGTCCTTCTTTGCAAACTCCTAAACGTCGTGTGCTGCTGCTCGTCGCTGGTGCAGAAATCGAAAAAAAAGCAGTTTGGGTAGTCACATGAAGAAGATTCTGTTGGGCCATCTAGTTCTTGTTCTCCGTTCAGAACAAAACAAGATCGATGATTCTGCCCCTCCATTCATTTTTTGTTGAAGAAGAAGAGGGATAATCCAAGATTTGAAATTTGAAATTTCAAAAATTTATGCCTAAAATGGTTGAAAGAGTAAATCAGTCATGGGAATTGTATCCAGGGAGCTCTTGCCGAAATATGTCCAGCTGCCTGGACTACAGGCCTTAGAGGAAAAGTTGATGGATTAGAGGCCTTACAAGTACTATATGAGGGACCTTTCGTTAATTATCTCTTTTTATTAATCTGTGGTGCCTACTGTCAAAGCCAATTTTTTTATTTTATTTTATTTTTTTTCAAAGTTTGAATAATATATGGGTCCCATTGTGAAAGCTAGATTTTCTTCCTTTCCAAACTAACAATTAACGAGGCCACTTTCATAAGTCGTAAATACTACATTTTTCTCCTTATTTTCGTCTCGATATTGGTATGATTAATATATGGGGCCCATTATGGAAGCCAATGGATTTCAAACTCCACATTTAATATTGACACTCAATTCATGCATAAGCACAAATATAATCAAATCAAGCTTCTAAACACTACAAGAAGTTGCACTTTTAGCGACGTTTTTTGCCGACGCTTTTATAAATTCGTCGGTAAAGATACACTTTTGCCGACGAAAACTTTTTCGTCGGTACCAATGAGACCTTTACCGACGTTTCAAGGTCAACGTCGGCCAAATCACATCTTTACCGACGTTTTTAATAAAAACGTCGGTAAATGTCTAACCTTTACCGACGTTTCTCTATAACACGTCGGCGAAGTTAACTTAAAAACTAATGATTTTTACCGACGAATCATAAAACGTTGGTAAATTATTATTTCTTTATTTATTTTTCTTTTTTATTTTACCGACGCAAACGGAACGTCGGTAAAATTGTATTTATATTCTTTCTATTTTATTTACTCTTTTGCCGACGAAAAAAAAACGTCGGTAAAAGTATACCATATTCTTTATTTATTTTTATTGTACCGACGACAATAAACGTCGGCAAACGTATTTTTATATTTTTATATTATTTACCGACGATTAAAAACGTCGGCCAAAGGGTTTCATATTTTTCATTTAGATTTATTTTACCGACGAAAATAAACGTCGGTAAAAGTCTTTTTATTTTTTATTTTTATTTCTTTTATTTTACCGACGAAAATAAACGTCGGTAAAAGCGTTTTTATTTTTTATTTTTATTTCTTTTATGTTACCGACGAAAAGAAACGTCGGCAAAAGTTATTATATTATTTCCTATTTTGCCGACGAACCGAAACGTCAGTAAAGATAATTTTAATATTATTTATTAATTTGCCGACGAAAATAAACGTCGGCAAAATGGTTTAAATTGTACAAATATTTTTTACCGACGAAAAAAACGTCGGTTAAAATGAATATAATTAAAAGTATTTTATGCTTTTTTATTTTTATTTCTGATTTTTCTGATGGAAAAAAAACTTCACTAAAAGTAATTTTTTTTAAATGGTATATTTGTTTTTTCAATATAGTAATCATGTTAACCTGTTTATACACCTTTATAAAAAAACATACATATTCGTGTACATATATTCAATATAAAATTTGCATGCAAATAAAAGTTCCTAAATAAACAAACAATCATCGCCATTTTTCATCAAATCATTTATCTCATTAAACATATATTACAATCAATAATGATACAATCACATATAAATGTCAAATATACATAAACAAATAAACTCAAAAGAATAAGACACCCCTAGAAATTTGCAACCGACCCAAAGCGTCCATCAATATGCAAAGACAAAAATAACTTTAGGATCATTTCAATGAACGAAATTATAAATGAAAGATAAACATATATATATAAATCTTTTCTTAATTTTTTCGGCAGCCTGTTTTCCATCTTAAAATGTTGAGAATCAGGCAGTTTTTTATGTCTAATTCGTTTACCTAAAGTCCAATTCATTAGCCGTCAATTCGTACAAGTTACTTTGGCCTTAAATAAGGTACCCGTGTCGGTTTTTTGATTTTTTTGGCGGCCATTTCCCGTTTCAGACCTTCGACGAGCCGTTTTCAAGCCCAAGTGTTTGGAAAATTCGATGTTTTTGCTTCTAGTTCTCTAATTGAGAGTCCTATTTGCGAACCGTCAGTTCCTACAAGTTACACTAACCTCGAACGAAGTGCTTGTGCCGGTTTCTGATTTTTGGGGGGGCCGTTTCCCGTTCCGGGCCCCCCGGCGGGCCGTTTTTCGAGCCCAAGTGTGTTGGAAAATCCGATGTTTTTGCTCCTAAATCTCTAACCGGGAGTCATATTTGCGAACCGTCAGTTCCTACAAGTCACACTAGCCTCGAGCGAGGTGCTCGTGCCGGTTTTCCAATTTTTTTCTGGGGTCGTTTCCCATTCCAGACCCCTGGCGGGCCGTTTTCGAGCCTAAGTGTTGGAAAATCCGATGTTTTCGCTCCTAAATCTCTAACCGGGAGTCTTATTTGCAAGCCGTTAGTTCCCACAAGTTACTTTGGCCTCGAGGGAAGTGCTCGTGCCGAATTTCTTATTTTTCCGAGGGCCGTTTCCCCTTTTCCGGACCTCCGGCGGACCGTTTTCGAGCCTAAGTTTTGGCACATTGTCGATTTTCGCTTCTAAATTTGTAACCGGGAGTCTTATTTGCGAACCGTTAGTTCCCACAAGTTACTATACCTCGAGCGAACTGCTCTTGCCGGTTTTCAATTTTTCGGGGCGTTTCCCATTCCAGACGAATTCTTTAAAATCAGAGACCTTTACTGACAATTTTTTTTTTTACCGACGAAAATGATCATCGGGAAATTTATTACCGACGTTTAATTTTAGACATCAGTAAAGCCCTGTTGTTTTTTTCCTCTCCCACCACCAAAAAAGCCCTATTTTATCCTCTCTCTTGCTTAATCTCTCTGCGCTCTCTCGATCTTCTCTCTCTCGCCCTCTCTGGTCTCTCTCTCTCTCTGTCTCTCTCTCGACCTTATTCTCTCTCTCTCTCTCTCTCTCTCTCTCTCTCTCTCGCTCAAACTCTTTCTTCTCTCTCTCTCTTACCCTCTCTGATCTCTCTGATTTCTTGCTCTCTCCATTCTGTCGGTCTCTCTCTGCTCTCTCTCTCTCTCTCTCGCTCTTGGTCTAATTTTAGAAAAGTAAAAATCAGAGATTATTCTGCTCGAATTAGAAAACGTCGGTAAATTCGAATTTTAGCGACGTTTCTTTGAAAACGGTCGGCAAAGTTCAATTTTATTATTAACTTGATTTTAGGAAAAAATAAAAATTTCTAAAAATAAAATAAAACATTATCGACGAATTATGACGTCTGTAAAAATGAAAATTTAAAAAGCGGGTCTTTTACCGACGAATTTTTTTTCTCGGATGAAAATTAGCATCAAAAAATTTATTACAAAACGTTTAATATAAAACGTCTATAAAATTTGATAGACCTTTTACTTGTTTTAATAACAAAAAAATAAATTTTGGGCAATATAAAAAGTCATTCTTGCGACGAAATATAAACCTCCCTAAACGTCCCTCTTCTTTTTTTTCCCTCTCCCGCCTCCAAAACCCCTGTTTTTCGCTCCACTGACTCTCTCCCTCCAAAAGCCCTGTTTCCTCTCATTCCCTCTTTCTCGTTCTTCGCGCATCTCGCTGTCTGCTCCTCTCATTCTCGCTCTCGCTCTCAACGCTCTCTCTCTGCTCTCGCTCTCGCTCTCAACGCTCTCTCTGCTCTCTCTCTCTCTGCTCTCTCACTCTCTCTGCTCTTCTCTCACTCTCTCTGCTCTTCTCTCACTCTCGCGCTCTCTCTATCTCGCTCTCTCTCTCTCTCTGCTCTCTCTGTCTCTCTCGCGCACTCTCGCTCTCTCGCTCGATCTCTCTGCTCTCTCTCTCTCGATCGATCTCTCTGCTCTCTCGATCGATCGATCTCTCTCTGCTCTCTCTCTCTGCTCTTTCTCTCTGCTCTCTCGCTCTCTCGCTCCGCTCTCTCTCTCTCTTCCTCGCTCCGCTGTCTCTCTCTCTCTCTTCTCTCTCTCTCTCGCTCGCCGCTCCTCTTCCTTGTGCCTCTCTCTCTCTCTCTCTCTCTCTCTCTCTCTCGCTCTCTTTCCCTCTCCTGCCGTCGCCCCCTTCTCTCTGTATGCTCCTCTCTACTTCTCT
This sequence comes from Camphora micrantha, assembly GCA_003546025.1. Lineage (NCBI taxonomy): Eukaryota > Viridiplantae > Streptophyta > Magnoliopsida > Laurales > Lauraceae > Camphora > Camphora micrantha. The sequence continues at coordinate 32,851,247 of QPKB01000003.1, read as the reverse complement.
TTTTTTTTTAGTTAGGGCAAAAAAAAAAAAAAAATGTTGCCCCACGTCCTCATCTCTATTCTTTCATTTTTTCAATTTTTTTTCCCCTCAGGTTGCAATCCATCTCTCTGCGCTCTCGCTCTGTCGATTGCTACGATTTCTCAGCCAATCTAAGGTATGATTTTTTTAAATTTACTGTAAAATGTAGAATTGTAATGGTTTTCATGCTTGCAGATTTTTAGTTATTTTTTTTGTATGGTGTGTGACAGTGCAATGGCAGATGATTCTTTTTTTATTTTTTTAAAGAGTTTTACTGTTTTGCAAGGATTTGTACTTTGGTTGCAAAGTTTTTTCTTCTTGTATGTGCATCTATTTTTTGTGTTTTGAGTTTCGATAGATGGAGATTGGATTTCGTGCTTTGGCCAAGTGGGCGTCTCTTTTGCTGATGCTGTTGTGGGGCAATGGAGCTAATGGGACTTCCTGCCCTTTAGCATGAAAAAAAAAAAAAATTTGGCTTTCCTACCATATAATTTAGGCAGCTCCCTGCTCTAATCATATATAAAATTGTTAGAAGAGATTTAGTTCCATTTGAGAAAATGTTCCATGGTTGAGATCTTGGGAGGTTGGGCCCTGTAATGATGGAATGGCCAGACCCTTCGAAAGAGTCTGATATAACACAGCCGTCTTTCCTGTTGTTTGTGGGGGAGTGGGATGTGTTAAAAACTTTACACTCTGGTGTCAAAAAATAAATTCCGCCAGTTCCAATCTTTAATTTTACTTCAGTAAAGATTGGTCATACAGTTATATTGAAATGTGATTGATAGGAGATTCAATTAAGACAAATATAGTAACACACATGTGATTGTGTTTATCAGTTATTAGTATATGCTTAATATTACTGTGGACTGTCCCTTGTTTGAAGTGTAATTTTTAAGGATGGCACAGGGCAGGGGTGTTATTTATCTGAATGATCCATTTTATCATTATGATTTAAAATATGATTTAAGGCTATATAATTAAATAGACTTACATAAACCATTGTACCAGATCAGGTATATCAGTCATGTGTGTTAACAATGAGGCAGCTCTTTTTTTTTTCACTTGGGTTAAATTCATTGAGAAAGCTACAATAAAAAGGACTATACTTACGAGTTAACAAGCACCCAACTAAATAAAGAAGCCCACCAAACACCTAAGAATAGAAGAAAAACTAAAATTCGCGGAAGAAAACTAATATTCATCGTGTAAAAGCAGTGTAAAAGTAACCTCTCTCTAACTAAACAAAATTTGATCCATTTGTAATGCCATAAAGAGAGGGTTGATCGACACCCAATAAGCTACTATAATTTTATCTTTTCCATACATAATCAAGAAACAAAATTTGATCCATCGAAATGCCATATAAAGAGAGGGCTGATCGACACCTCAATAAGCCACTATAAAGTTTATTCTTCCATCACAAATCAATACTTGATTGAAGCCCTTGCAATAAAACACTCAGAATTCCTTCCATTAGCCAGCCATTAATAGCAGAAAATGACATCATTCAAACATTCTGTTTGTTCCTAGAGATAATTCATTAAAAGAGTTTACTCAAGAACGCAATTTCATGCAACAAATGGGGATTTAAATAACTCTTAAATTAATTAGGTTTTGATAATGATGATAGACACGACGAGGACGACACTACAATAGATGATCTCAATATAGCTCAAATCTCAACTTGGGCCTTGTGAGGTAGTTCCTAAAGACCAAAAATCATCAGCCTGTCTATAGTTCTACGAACTTTGGAGAGCAAACAGTCTACTTCTCTGCCAAGATCACAAATAGCTCTAACAGATAATTCACAATTAACAAAGACACTAGACACTGAAAACTAACTACTTTTCCTTATTGTTTTTTATGAAAGTGTGTGTTGTGCATTGTCTCTGCTCATTGGGTGCTTTTTTATCTCTTTTTGGTAAATTAGCGGAAATGGGATATTGACTTAACAATCATGTTTAAATGGGTATGGACCAAGCAGAGGTGAACAACAAACCCATGAAATATTGTAATTAGATGGTCATGAGTCGTGACTCAAAACGACAATTCTTCATTATTATTATCATGTAATGATTGTTTTCGTTTATGTTATTTATATTATATATTTCAGCAGCATTACATTAAATAATACTTTGTCATTTTCTTTGACGCACCCTCCCTCACTTTCATGTGCCACAACTTATTATTGAAGCAGTTTCCTTTTATCCTTTTTTGCACCTAATTTATGTGATCCATCTCTTCTGGTTCTTTCATTAAGAAGGAAAGCTAATCACACAAGTGAACTGTGAATAGATAGTTTGTTGTTCGAGCAGTCCCAAAATGAACTTAATTGAGTATGTTTATATGCACCATCCAACAGATCAGAACTTACAAATGGGGATGTAGAGTAGTTTCAAGCCACTATCCAATTTCTACTTCTAGCCAAAAAGGCCGACAAAGGAATAAGTCTATTCGTTTTGTTTCCTTTTTTACAAATTTCTTCCCTTCAACTAAATACTCCAAAGCAACTTACATCATATCCTTTTACAACAATAAAAAGAACAAAGTACCTGGCGTTATTAATACAATGTAAAGTTAACATCCAACTCTTGGCAATGTTCTCCTATGAGAAGACTGCATATGAGCAGTTCAACTCATGAGGCCCATTAAGATTCCTCTTATTAGTGGGGTGAGAATACATGGAAGCCTCATGCGGATAAGGGCTGACAACAAAGAAAATAAAAAAGGAAACCTTGTAAGATAATCATTAACCCTTATTTGAAAGCTATTAAATTTATGGTTTTTTAACCCATATATTTTTTTGATATTCAATGCAACAGTGATAAAAGGTTTTTACTAATAGTGACATTTGGACTTGATCCAGATCATAATGGGATGAGAGAGTGTGAAGGCCCACACTGATAAGGTGGGGGCTTCAGTGGCAGTGGGCCCACTGAGTTGGATTGCATATGCATACGTGTAGGAGAATATTTAATCCTCATCCTTACCACATCTAACCCCTTTTGATTACATATCCTGTTTTACAGAACTTGAGGATTGGTCTCGTAAACATTATCCAACAAAAAGATTATTACGTTGCCATCAAATTTGGGAACCTAAATGGTTCCATGTAGGAGGTGCTCATTTCTAAATGCTTGCCATTATTGGCACGATATATTCTATTACATGGTAAAAAACGAGAATTAAGGTGAATGTTAAAAAAATGCTATCAATAACATCCCCTTGATGAAAAGTGAGATCAAGTAAAGATAAAACAACATTGAATATCCAACCATCACCTGAGCAATTTCAAGCAGGAAAGTCAAGATGTGAATAACATATCACCTTATGTCCTTCACTCCACACCTCTTTAATATTCTTATAATCATATTTCTACAGTGACTTCCTACCCATATTCATTTCCTATTGTTTTATTCAAAAACAAATAGGGGCTAAAAGCTTTCGCGAGAGACAAGTATTG
>QPKB01000003.1:32815294-32846766 GCA_003546025.1 Camphora micrantha | reverse complement strand
TGTTTATTCAAATTCTAATTGATATATGCTCATGCCTAAATTGATTACCTGCCAAACCGTTGTGTTTGATACTTGTTGTTTTGGTGTTCAGGTGCACGCAACGTTGCCTTTGAGGATGAACGTCATGAGGAGTCTGTTGTGCCACCCCCAGCTCGAGAGAGTGGCAGCCTGACGACATCAACTAGACGTCGGGCGGGGTCGTGATAATCAAGTCATTTTGTTATGGGTGTTCTATTTAAACTTTTGGATGTATTGGCCTTTGTTGGCCTCTTATTTGGGATGTAACAAACTTAACGTACTTTTGGGTTAACTGTGAAACTTTGACTATGATGGAAATGCCATGTTATATTTCCTCTTTCTGATATTATGTCTTGATCTTGATGTGCTTACTCTTGCAATTGAGATATTCATGCTTTTTCTTGATACAATTTGCTACACGCTTCCGCAAACATGATCGTGTGAGTTAGTCCCCGTTCTCAGGATCCTTACCGCGGGAACCTGTGGGAAACCATGACAGTAAGATCAATTGCGTGTCGCAGGCCCGGGTCTCGGTCCGGGGTCGCGACATGAGCCTTTTGATCTTTCTGCCGGTTTGTGTGTGTCAATCATTTTCATCCACTTCAAGAACACATTCAAGACTTCATCCTTATGCTTCATGATGTACACCTATGCTCCTCTGGAGAAGTCAACAATGAATGTAACAAACTAGTGCATACCTCCCAAAGATGCCACCTTGGTAGGACCCCATACATCCAAATGAACATAGTTTAGTGTGCCTTGAGTGCAATGGATCGCGGTGCCAAACTTCACTTATGTCTGCTTGCCAAAAACACAATGTTCACAAAATCCCAACTTGCAGGTCTTTCCACCTTGCAACAAGCCTTACTTAACCAAACCCTGCAATGCTCTCTCCCCAGCATGCCTTAGACGCATGGGCCACAATGTGGTAGTGTCCGCAACAGTTTCATTGGAACTATCAGATATTATTGCTGCTCCACCCACAACTGTACTCCCTTGCAAAAAATACAAATTACCACTTCGGACACCTTTCATCAACACAAGTGCACCATAAACAACTTTTAGAACTCCACCTTCCATGGTAATCTCTTGAAGTCTTTGGAGTTTAAAGCACCAAATAAGATGAGGTTATTCTTCAAATCCGGTACATACCTAACATCTGTCAAAACTCTAATTGCTCCATCATGCATCTTCAAATGGATTTCCCTATCCTTTTGTGTTGCTGGGCATTATCATTTGCCCATCAAAACCGTTACTTCACCATCCAATCTTGAAGTTAGAAACCATTTCCTGTTGGCCACATATGATAGGTACAAACCGAGTTTTAAAATTCCACTCTCAGAAGCATACAATGAAGTAAAACTGTCAAATTTAATTCAAAATCATCAACCCCATGTATCTTAATTTTCCATTCAATTTAACTTTGTCCTGTTTTTCAACTTTGGAAAATATTCTTCCAATGACCCTTTTTGTGACAAAAGCACGTTCATCTTTGCAGTGGTTTTGGATTCCTCTCAATTTAGGACGAGATTTACTACCTTAGTCCTTATCATTTGATTTTCCTCTTGCTGTCGAAGCTCAGACGATGAATCATGTGGTCTGATTGTCCTTCTTTCATATTCATTATCATCAAAGTAGCAGACACAACATCATATTTAACCTCACCCTTCTTCATGTTGATCAAAGTGTGAGCAAATGATCTAACCAATCAGGTAAGCAATTCGGAAGATAATAATGCCTTCATCCTCATCATCAATTTTTCACATCAATGTTCATCAAATCAGCAATAATTTTTTTAAAATCATCAAGATGTTCATTTATAGAAGAAATACCTTGACAATACTCAAAGCGGAAAGTTTACTCTTCAATAGATCTGATTCTCCAAGCTCTGTCATATACTTTCCTCCAATCTTGCCACAACTCTTTTGCAGAAGGTTTCTCTCATCGGCTGAGTCTCTTCAATCATTCGTGAGACATAATCTGATGGTGTACATGCCTGATGATTAATCTTTACCATTCTTATCTTCCATATCTGAGGGTTTATCCTCCAAAGTAATTTACAATTCTTGTTGGGCTTTGAACATCTCTAAATCTCACATTGCCACATACCAAAGTTAATGGTTACCATCAAATTTTCTTAACTTCAATGTTACATTCGAAATGGTGTCTTTGCCGATGATGAGCGTGCCATTTTTTCTGTCTGTCAAACTATCAATCCACTCCGTTCAGATCATAGATCTCATCGATACGAGCCGTAGTAGAAGAAACAGAGTGCAAATCGGAGTCCGAATGGCCCCGAATAGTGTTAAACATTTCTGACCGTCAATCTGGTCAATGATGTTCGTTGACCGTATTGCTGACGTCAGCTGCACCTGCTGGAATGGGCTTCCTATTTTCACTAGTCAGCTAAACTGGCCCAAACTGACCCTGACTGGACTGCTACGGGTCTTCTCCTCGATGGGGTTCTACTACAGAACGTGGATGCAGCCTACTGCTTCCTCTTCTGGCGATTACTTGTGCTGCGGAATGCTCCTCCGGCGATGTGCAGCACAGCGGACTCCACGGAACTTTTCTCCGATACAGTAGGAACACCGGCATGACAACACCATTTCTTCTCCCGCAACGACAAATGGGTACAGAGCCCTTCGTCTCCTTCACTTCAGCGATGTGAAGGCCTCCTGCAACAGAGGTTCAAAAAGTCTGTTCGATGTCTGATCCTCCCTATCTCTGTAACTTCTCGTTCCGGAGTCTCCGCGATCTGCCAAACAAAGCATGTGGCCACCTCGATAAAATCAGAATCTCTGATTGAATCGCAGACGAAGTGTTACTATAATGGTCTTGCTTGGGGACTGGTGATTAATTCCCGTCCTCTACCTCGTCCTCTTCTTCCTCTATGGCCTTATCTTCCACTTGAGATGATTGAAGGAAGAATAAGAAGATTGTAAGAAGAAAAGAATATAAAACCAAGAAAAAAAAATAGAATTGGGTTTCTTTGAGGGAACCGTCCTCCAATAATCACTGAAGTGAATAACTTTGTTTTTTTTTTTTTTAATAACTCCATTACTTGCCAAAGACAAGGTCTTTATAACTACAGAGTAGAAACCCACGTTCAAGAAAACTAACTACCCCAAACCCATTACTGTATTACTAACTATGCCACTACAATGGAAAATCCATTCTAACAATAAGAACCAATCTCCATAAAAAATAGGACAACTTTTTGAATGGATCTTTGCAAAGCTACAGATCACGTGGATCATGTAAACCAACTGTGTAGGGCCCCCATGTGACATGGAGATAAATGGTGGCATGGGATAGATCAACCACTACATCCTGCTTCTTCTCTTTCTCAATCAAGAACGGGAACCAACGCTGATCCAAACTGATCTCCTTCTGCAGCAGCGTTCTGCAACGAGCTTGAGATTGAACTGACGACTACTTCTCCATAAACAATCGTCGGCCACCACATCTCACTGATCTTTGCCATTAGATCGCATACCAGCAACAATGCTCTAATGACCAATTTGTTGTGAATCGTGTGTGTGGAAGCGTGCGATCAACGGGGAAACCAAATCAAAGCCACACCAAAGGGACACATATATACGTGGTTGGTGATTTCACACTGACGTCACGACAAACTCGTCTTCTTTCTTATCCACCAAGCATAGTTCTTCCCCACATTTTAGGTTACAAACAAGAGAGATAATATGTAGTTTTGGATAATACAAAATTACCCCTAACCTAAATACAAATGAGTTGGGCCTATAAAACGAGCCAAAACCCAAACCATAAACCCAACAAATGGCTTTAGTTAACTCAATGTTGTTGTCTTGACAACAGGAACCCAACAACACATCTAGTGTGGGCCTAGTCACTAGTTGATAGTTTGAAGTGGACATTTTCCAGGGGAAAGCAAGCTAATATGGCCTTGAAAAAGCTGTTCCCAGCAAATTGTCGACTGGATTTTGAGGAACTTCTTGGTTCTAATAGGAATCCAAAGCAACATGAACAGGAAAAGCGGGTAGAATTTGTTCTTGTCCAAAGCAGAGCATCCTTTTCGTTGGAAAGTGAGAAACTCTTTAGAAGGTTACTATCAACATCATAGTAGACCTGATTAGGTAGAGATCTCGGAATGAGATGACCGATGGTTATTTTGCTCTTGCTATATAAACCAATTGAAATTAAACTTAGAAGTTATGCTTATTTGAATGCAATGCAATGATTCTGGATCCAAACAGGGCAAGCTTTAATCAATTATCTAAAACGAAATCTTTAATCGTCAAAAATTAATAAATTTTTGTTCATTCAAATTTTAATTTTTTTAATTTCTTGTAGGTTCTTAGATTTCCCACCACAACACCTTGAGCAACACCTTCAAATCATGCCAAGAGAATGTCTTTCCTAGCATTTTAAACCTTGTAATCTTAGAGTCCCAAAGGAGTTGAATAACTCTTTTACAATATTTTCCTTTCTATGATTATTTATTACTTGTGTCGAAGTCCTTTAAATATATCTATGCTATTGGCATTGAATGGGTTGCTAAGGTTTATTATTTCGGATCTTATCTCAATCTCCATAAATGATCCTAATTCACAAGAATTTAAGCCTAACATGTGGCTAGGGTCCTTTTTAACCAGGTATCTCTATTAAATTTCATACCAATATAAACTAGCCAATTAACCCGTAATCCAATTAAAAATCAATCAAACACAAAGAGAAGGAGACGCGAGACTTATACGTGAAAACTCCTACTTTGGAAAAAAAAAACCACGGTCCTTATCATCTAGGCCAACAGACACCAAACACTATAAGAAAGAAGTTACAAACTCACAGCACCCTTCCTAGTTGCAACTAAACTTAAGTCCTTGATGTGCCCGACGCCTTCACCGTTCTTGAAACCAACGCCTTGAACGCGTCTTCAAGTGATTCTACTACGAGAGAGTAGATGGAAAGAACTTCAAACTTGAATCTTCAACACTTCAAAATGAATGGCTCTGGAGAGGATGATGGATCTCTCAACTTAGAGTTGAGAGAAATAACTTTTGGGTGCTAGGGGCAGATGTATAGGCCAAAGTTAGTGTGAATAGAGGCAGTTTGGGTGGCATTAAGAATGGCAATATAGGCTTAAAATCGGGAAATGTATATTAAGTTCACAAGATAACCGATCGTTCGCTGGAGCGAACCTTGATTCTGTCTGGTGAATTCTCATCTCACTCGCACTACAAGAAGTTGCACTTTTAGCGACGTTTTTTGCCGACGCTTTTATAAATTCGTCGGTAAAGATACACTTTTGCCGACGAAAACTTTTTCGTCGGTATCAATGAGACCTTTACCGACGTTTCAAGGTCAATGTCGGCCAAATCACATCTTTACCGACGTTTTTAATAAAAACGTCGGTAAATGTCTAACCTTTACCGACGTTTCTCTATAACACGTCGGCGAAGTTAACTTAAAAACTAATGATTTTTACCGACGAATCATAAAACGTTGGTAAAATTATTATTTATTTATTTATTTTTCTTTTTTATTTTACCGACGCAAACGGAACGTCGGTAAAATTGTATTTATATTCTTTCTATTTTATTTACTCTTTTGCCGACGAAAAAAAACGTCGGTAAAAGTATACCATATTCTTTATTTATTTTTATTGTACCGACGACAATAAACGTCGGCAAACGTATTTTTATATTTTTATATTATTTACCGACGATTAAAAAACGTCGGCCAAAAGGGTTTCATATTTTTCATTTAGATTTCTTTTACCGACGAAAATAAACGTCGGTAAAAGTCTTTTTATTTTTTATTTTATTTCTTTTATTTTACCGACGAAAATAACGTCGGTAAAGCGTTTTTATTTTTATTTCTTTTATGTTACCGACGAAAAGAAACGTCGGCAAAAGTTATTATATTATTTCCTATTTTGCCGACGAACCGAAACGTCGGTAAAGATAATTTTAATATTATTATTAATTTGCCGACGAAAATAAACGTCGGCAAAAATGGTTTTAAATTGTACAAATATTTTTTACCGACGAAAAAAACGTCGGTAAAATGAATATAATTAAAAGTATTTTATGCTTTTTATTTTTATTTCTGATTTTTCTGGTGGAAAAAACTTCACTAAAAGTAATTTTTTTAAATGGTATATTTGTTTTTTTCAATATAGTAATCATGTTAACCTGTTTATACACCTTTATAAAAAAACATACATATTCGTGTACATATATTCAATATAAAATTTGCATGCAAATAAAAGTTCCTAAATAAACAAACAATCATCGCCATTTTTCATCAAATCATTTATCTCATTAAACATATATTACAATCAATAATGATACAATCACATATAAATGTCAAATATACATAAACAAATAAACTCAAAAGAATAAGACACCCTAGAAATTTGCAACCGACCCAAAGCGTCCATCAATATGCAAAGACAAAAATAACTTTAGGATCATTTCAATGAACGAAATTATAAATGAAAGATAAACATATATATATAAATCTTTTCTTAATTTTTTCGGCAGCCTGTTTTCCATCTTAAATGTTGAGAATCAGGCAGTTTTTTATGTCTAATTCGTTTACCTAAAGTCCAATTCATTAGCCGTCAATTCGTACAAGTTACTTTGGCCTTAAAATAAGGTACCCGTGTCGGTTTTTGATTTTTTTGGCGGCCATTTTCCCGTTTCAGACCTTCGACGAGCCGTTTTCAAGCCCAAGTGTTTGGAAAATTCGATGTTTTTGCTTCTAGTTCTCTAATTGAGAGTCCTATTTGCGAACCGTCAGTTCCTACAAGTTACACTAACCTCGAACGAAGTGCTTGTGCCGGTTTCTGATTTTTGGGGGGGCCGTTTCCCGTTCCGGGCCCCCGGCGGGCCGTTTTTCGAGCCCAAGTGTGTTGGAAAATCCGATGTTTTTGCTCCTAAATCTCTAACCGGGAGTCCTATTTGCGAACCGTCAGTTCCTACAAGTCACAATAGCCTCGAGCGAGGTGCTCGTGCCGGTTTCCAATTTTTTTTCTGGGGTCGTTTCCCATTCCAGACCCCTGGCGGGCCGTTTTCGAGCCTAAGTGTTGGAAAATCCGATGTTTTCGCTCCTAAATCTCTAACCGGGAGTCCTATTTGCAAACCGTTAGTTCCCACAAGTTACTTTGGCCTCGAGGGAAGTGCTCGTGCCTGATTTCTTATTTTTCCGAGGGCCGTTTCCCCTTTTCCGGACCTCCGGCGGACCGTTTTCGAGCCTAAGTTTTGGCACATTGTCGATTTTCGCTTCTAAATTTGTAACCGGGAGTCTTATTTGCGAACCGTTAGTTCCCACAAGTTACTATACCTCGAGCGAACTGCTCTTGCCGGTTTTCGATTTTTTCGGGGCCGTTTCCCATTCCAGACGAATTCTTTAAAAATCAGAGACCTTTTACTGACGATTTTTTTTTTACCGACGAAAATGATCATCGGGAAATTTATTACCGACGTTTAATTTTAGACATCAGTAAAGCCCTGTTGTTTTTTTCCTCTCCCACCACCAAAAAAGCCCTATTTTATCCTCTCTCTTGCTTAATCTCTCTGCGCTCTCTCGATCTTCTCTCTCTCGCCCTCTCTGGTCTCTCTCTCTCTCTGTCTCTCTCTCGACCTTATTCTCTCTCTCTCTCTCTCGCTCAACTCTTTCTCTCTCTCTCTCTTACCCTCTCTGATCTCTCTGATTTCTTGCTCTCTCCATTCTGTCGGTCTCTCTCTGCTCTCTCTCTCTCTCTCTCGCTCTTGGTCTAATTTTAGGAAAAGTAAAAATCAGAGATTATTCTGCTCGAATTAGAAAACGTCGGTAAATTCGAATTTTAGCGACGTTTCTTTGAAAACGGTCGGCAAAGTTCAATTTTATTATTAACTTGATTTTAGGAAAAATAAACATTTCTAAAAATAAAATAAAACATTATCGACGAATTTTATGACGTCTGTAAAATGAAAATTAAAAAGCGGGTCTTTTACCGACGAATTTTTTTTCTCGATGAAAATTAGCATCAAAAAATTTATTACAAACGTTTAATATAAAACGTCTATAAAATTTGATAGACCTTTTTACTTGTTTTAAATAACAAAAAAAAATAATTTTGGGCAATAAAAAGTCATTTCTTGCGACGAAATATAAACCTCCCTAAACGTCCCTCTTCTTTTTTTTCCCTCTCCCGCCTCCAAAACCCTGTTTTCGCTCCACTGACTCTCTCCCTCCAAAAGCCCTGTTTCCTCATTCCCTCTTTCCTCATTCTCGCTCTCGCTGTCTGCTCCTCTCATTCTCGCTCTCGCTCTCAACGCTCTCTCTCTGCTCTCGCTCTCGCTCTCAACGCTCTCTCTGCTCTCTCTCTCTGCTCTCGCTCTCTCTCTCTCTCTGCTCTTCTCTCACTCTCTCTGCTCTTCTCTCACTCTCGCGCTCTCTCTCTATCTCGCTCTCTCTCTCTCTCTCTGCTCTCTCTGTCTCTCTCGCGCACTCTCGCTCTCTCGCTCGATCTCTCTGCTCTCTCTCTCTCGATCGATCTCTCTGCTCTCTCTCTCGATCGATCTCTCTCTGCTCTCTCTCTCTGCTCTTTCTCTCTGCTCTCTCGCTCTCTCGCTCCGCTCTCTCTCTCTCTCTCGCTCCGCTGTCTCTCTCTCTCTCTCTCTCTCTCTCTCTCTCTCTCTCTCTCTCTCGCTCTCTCTCTCTCTCTCTCTCTCTCTCTCTCTCTCTCTCTCTCTCTCTCTCGCTCTCTTTCCCTCTCCTGCCGTCGCCCCCTTCTCTCTGGTATGCTCTCTCCTCTACTTCTCATTTTTTTTTAGTTAGGGCAAAAAAAAAAAAAAAAAATGTATGCCCCAGCGATTCCTCATCTCTATTCTTTCATTTTTTCAATTTTTTTCTCCCTCAGGTTTGCAATCCATCTCTCTGCGCTCTCGCTCTGTCGATTTGCTCACGATTTCTGCAGCCATCTAAGGTATGATTTTTTTTTTAAAATTTATGTAAATGTAGATTGTAAAAATGTGTTTTCATGCTTGCAGATTTTTTAGTTATTATTTTTTGTGATGGGGTGTGACAGTGGCAATGGACAGATGGAGTTCTTTTTTTATTTTTTAAAGGTTTTAGCTGTTTTGCAAGGATTTAGTACTTTGGTTGCAAAGTTTTTCTTCTTGTATGTGCATCTATTTTTTGTGTTTTGAGTTTCGATAGATGGAGATTGGATATTCGTTGCTTTGGCCAAGTGGGCGTCTTTTGCTGATTGTTGGGGGCAATGGAGCTAATGGGACTTCCTGCCCTTTAGCATGAAAAAAAAAAAAAATTTGGCTTCCTACCATATAATTTAGGCAGCCCCTGCTCTAATCATATATAAATTGTTAGAAGAGATTAGTTCCATTTGAGAAAATGTTCCATGGTTGAGATCTTGGGAGGTTGGGCCCTGTAATGATGGAATGGCCAGACCCTTCGAAAGAGTCTGAATACACAGCCGTCTTTCCTGTTGTTTGTGGGGGAGTGGGATGTGTAAAAACTTTACACTCTGGTGTCCAAAAATAAATTCCGCCAGTTCCAATCTTTAAATTTTACTTCAGTAAGGATTGGTCATACAGTTATATTGGAAATGTGATTGATAAGGAGATTCAATTAAGACAAATAGTAACACATGTGATTGTGTTTATCAAGTTATTAGATATGTGCTTAATATTACTGTGGACTGTCCCTTGTTGAAGTGTAATTTTAAGGATGGCACAGGGCAGGGGGGTGTTATTTATCTTGAATGATCCATTTTATCATTATGATTTATAATATGATTTAAGGCATATAATTAAAACTACATAACATTGTACCGATCAGGTTATCAGTCATGTGGTGTTACAATGAGGCAGCTCTTTTTTTTTCACTTGTGGTTAAATTCATTGAGAAAGCTACCAATAAAAAGGACTATACTTACGAGTTACAAGCACCCAACTAAATGAAAGAAAGCCCACCAAACACCTAAGAATAAGAAGAAAACTAAAATTCGCGGAAGAAAACTAATATTCATCGTGTAAAAGCAGTGTAAAAGTAACCTCCTTCTAACTAAACAAAATTTGATCCATTGTAATGCCATAAAAGAGAGGGTTGATCGACACCCAATAAGCTACTATAAATTTTATCTTTTCCATCACATAATCAAGTAAACAAAATTTGATCCATCGAAATGCCATAAAAGAGAGGGCTGATCGACACCCAATAAGCCACTATAAAGTTTATCTTCTCCATCACAAAATCAATACTTGATTGAAGCCCTTCAAAACACTCAGAATTCCTTTCCTTCTACAATAGCCCATTAATAGCAGAAAATGACATATTCAACATTCGTTTGTTCCTAGGAGATAATTTCATTAAAAGAGTTTTCAAGAACGCAATTTCATGCTAACAAATGGGCCCTTATAATTAACTTTAAATTAATTAGGTTTTGATAATGATGATGACGACGACGAGGACGACAGCTACAATGATGATCTCAATCATAGCCAAATCTCAACTTGGGCCCTTGTTGAGGTAGTTCCAAAAGACCAAAAATCAAGCTGTCCTATAGTTCACGAACTTTGGAGAGCAAGGCAGTCTACTTCTCTGCCAAAACAAATAGCTCTAACAGATAATTCAAAACACAAGACACTAGACACTGAAAACTAACTACTTTTCCTTATTGTTTTTATGAAAGTGTGTGTTGTGCATTGTCTCTGCTCATTGGGTGCTTTTTTATCTTTTTGGTAACTTAGGGAAATGGGATTGACTTTAACAAATCATGTTTAAATGGGTTGGACCAAGCAGAGGTGAACAACAAACCCATGAAATATGTAATTAGAATGGTCATGAGTCGTGACATCAAAACGAACAATTTTCATTATTATTATCATGTAATGATTGTTTTGATTTATGTTATTTATATTATTATTTCAGCAGCATTACATTTAATATACTTTGTCATTTTCTTTGACGCACCTCCCTCACTTTCATGTGCCACAACTTATTATTGAAGCAGTTTCCTTTTTCTTTTTTGCACCTAATTTATGTGATCCATCTCTTCTTTTCATTAAGAAGGAAAGCTAAATCACACAAGTGAAACTGTGAATAGATAGTTTTGTTGTTTCGAGCAGTCCAAAATGACTTAATTGAGTATGTTTTATATGCACCATCCAACAGATCATGAACTTACAAATGGGGATTGTAGAGTAGTTTCAAGCAACTATCAATTTCTACTTCTTAGCCAAAAAGGCCGACAAAGGAATCAATTTCTAGTTCTGTTTTTTTCCTTTTTTTACAAATTTCTTCCTTTCAACTAATACCTCCAAATGCAACTTACATCATATCCTTTTACCAACAAATAAAAAGAAAAAAGTCCTGGCGTTATTATACAATGTAAAGTTAACAATCCAACTCTTTGGGCAATGTTCTCCTATGAGAAGACTGCATATGAGCAGTTCAACTCATGAGGCCCACTTAAGATGTCCTCTTATTAGTGGGGTGAGATACATGGAAAAGCCTCATTGCGGATAAGGGCTGACAACAAAGAAAATAAAAAAAGAAACCTTGTAAGATAATCATAACCCTTGATTTGAAAGCTATAAACTTTAGTGGTTTTTTAACCATATATTTTTTTGATATTCAATGCAACAGTGGATAAAGGTTTTCTAATAGTGAATTTGGACTTGATACCAGATCATAAGGGGATGAGAGTGTGAAGGCCTACACTGATTAAGGTGGGGGCTTCAGTGGGGCAGTGGGCCCCACTGAGTTGGATTGCATATGCAATAGCGTGTAGGAGAATATTTCTCTCAATTCCCTTACCACATCTACCCCTTTTGAATTAATATCCTGTTTTGACATGACTTGAGGATTGGTCATCGTAAAACATTATCACAACAAAAAGATTATACGTTGCCATCAAGATTTGAGGACCTAAAAGTGGGTCATGTAGGAGGTTGCTCATTTTCGTAAAAATGCTTGCCATTTTGGGCACTATATATTTCTATACATGGTTAAAAACGAAGAATTAAAGGTGAATGTTAAAAAAAATAGCTATCAATAACATCCCCTTTGATGAAAATTGAATCAAGTAAAGATAAAAAAATGAATATCCAACCATCACCTGAGCAATTTCAATAGCTAGGAAAGTCAAGATGTGATATACATATCCACCTTATGTCCTTCACTCACACCTCTTTAATAATTTCTTAGTAAGTCATATTTTACAGTGACTTCCTACATATTCATTTCCTATGTGTTTTATTCAAACAAATAGGGGCTAAAAGCTTTCGCGAGAGACAAGTTATTGAATCGTCTTACTAAAGTCATCATCATCTTTCCAAGTCTGTTTGTTTGCTTGGTAGTGAATGTGAATCCTAAGTAGCATCTTTTTTTTCTTTTTTTAAATAAATCTGTGAAATAATAAAAAAAAATACAAAAACAAGACTAAAGATCTACATATGGCCATCAAAATCTCCTTCAGCGGGTACCAACTCAGCCGTCACTCAAGCAAATCAAATTCTAGAAAAGTGAGGGTGAAATCTGAATCAACACAAAACAAAGTAACAAATCTTTCTTTTGAGTGAAATCATTTTACTATAAATTCTCAGCAACACAATACAAAGTAGCAATGTACCATCTAAGGGGTGCCATTTTTGGGTAGGTTTTTTTGGGTGGCCTCCAGGTGTGGTACCCAAGATTTTTCACCAATTTTTAATTAGGTTTGGGTCTAGGTCGCATCAGATTTATTCTTTTATCCTCAAGGTTCAAAAGTACAATGCCACTCTCCACCTTCATATATTATTAAGTAAGGAGAATCCACCAGTGAGCACCATCTCTTGAGTCCCATCCCAGGACAGTACCTACTTAATCAGCATGCCCGGATACCCTCCCCCAGATCAATCCAGCTACTTTTTCTTCACTATAACACACCTTCACTAGAACACACCTCCATGAATTGATGCAAGTTAAAACTGATCCTTATCCAACTATTACTCACAATTAGGCGGAAATGGAAAGAATAATACTTTCTAAAACTATTGAACTTGAATGTAATAATAGATCAAATAATATTGCTAGTGGCCTGGTACATCAATTGGTGAGGCGCCTCCTTCCACGGAAACAAATACGGATCAATCTCTTGGGTTGTAGCAATGATGATGAGGGACATAGGTGAATGTGTGTGGGTTAATATTTTGTAAATTCTTAGGTTTTATATAGATCTTTCGATCTCCCTCTTCCGCTTTGATTGGTAGGCCTTAGGTGGGTGGGCCTTACAAGGGATGCTCACTAGAGGATGACTGAGTTTTATTAAATTAGCAGTTCACGATGGTTTCTCTACGATTGTGCTCCATTCTAATGCAAAGGAAGGGATCAATAGTATTAATGGAAAACCAGACTCGGCTATTAATTCCATCATTGTGGATTTTCATCGTCAATGTCTTTGTTTTTCCTTTTTCCAAGTTTTTCTTTATTTCTAAAACACTTAAGGATGCTGCTCACATTTTAGCCAAATCTTGTTCTAAGACTTGGTAAGAATTTTTGCTGGGATGGTTTTCTCCCAGATTGGGTGAGGTGTTGTTTGCCTTCTTTCTAAGTTTTGGGGTTGTCTTTGTTTTGGTGTTTTGTTCTGCTGTGTATCTGTCTTGAATGAAGTTCTTTTTTTACCGATTTTTTTATTATATTAAACTAGCTAATATAA
This sequence comes from Camphora micrantha, assembly GCA_003546025.1. Lineage (NCBI taxonomy): Eukaryota > Viridiplantae > Streptophyta > Magnoliopsida > Laurales > Lauraceae > Camphora > Camphora micrantha. The sequence continues at coordinate 32,833,058 of QPKB01000003.1, read as the reverse complement.
ATTTGGGTCTTGATCCCCATCTGGGACCGTGTCAAATTCAGGTCCATTCATCTAGACAAGACTGGGTTCTGGTGAACAATGGGTATAACTTGACCCAAGCTCGACCCTTTATAAACTGATGAATTAAGTGGCTAGGAAGCTCTGGTCCAAGACCCAATTTCCATGCCCTTGAAGCGATGGAGATATCACCCACACACTACGGCACTCATGATAGCTCTTCTCTCTCTCTCTCTCTCTCTCTCTCATATGGCTTTGGGGTCCATGATCCAGTCCATTAGATCCAACAATGGTTAGATCACAGTTTAATTTGATAGCCTGGTTGATACAACTATGTCAATGGTTTAAAGGACAGTACAGGCCTATACTCATTGAGATGAAAACCCAAGGTATAAGATGGGTACACCTCTCAAATACTGTCGTCAAGTTAATAACTTGCTTACTATGTTGTTTTTAATTTGATTAAACTGTTTTTGTTTCCTTATTATTTTTAATTTATAGATTAATTTTACAAATCTAAACCAGATAAGATGGGTACACCTCTCAAAATCTGTCGTGGCAATGACTTTCTACGTGTTAGGGAGTGGACAGATGAGTTCGAACATAAACCATTTATAAATGACACACCTATAGCAAAGCATGGCACACGCAAAATTGAACTTGCTCAGTGGCTAAGAGTGTGTGGCAACTTCATCCCGGAAAGATATATAATGATAAAGATTAGCGAGACATTGCCACCAGCTTGGGATGCTGCGAAGAGGAGGATATTTGAAATCTTACGACCATGGCATGCGGTGGAGTTTGTTGACCTATTACAGTCATTTGAACAATATATTCAGCCGTCATGGATAAAGTTCAGGAAAGAGAAGATGGTTGAAGGAACATGTGTTCGAGAACATTTGCTGAACAAGGAACAATTGTTCTACGATCTTAAAAGAAGAGGATTCGAACCAAATATTGTAGATCTGGTACATTCCATAGTAAGCACTCTACCACCTCCTTGGCCGGTTCAAGACATTCATGCGAGGCTGAAGACTAAATTCGTAGATATGAGGGAATTAGGGGATATGTTGGAAGAGATCGAGTTAGACCTTACAACAGTGAAAGCTTTAGAAGATTTAGATGATGGACTGAACAGCAACAACACCGTACGAAAGTAGTTCTTCATATTCCAGGTATTAATATCCTCTTATGATGACTATTGAGATAGTATCCGTAAGTTATTTTCCATTAACATAATGGCTTCTTATAATGACATTTTATAAAATTGTTAAACAGATTACTATATGCCTAAAGGAAGGAAAAATTGGAGAGTCGTAGAACGGGTCAAGCCTCGGGGAGTATGGGATGTACCCGCTAAGCGGGATGACGACGACGACGACGTGCCTAATGATGCATTCCAGCAAGACGAAACAACATTTGTTGTCCCGGTCCTCGTCGATGGTACTAGTGTCCAATACTCTAGGGATGATATAGATCTTGAGAAAGTTCTCAGTGATGAGTCAGCAGACGGGGATGGCCAAGAGGAGGATGAAACATTGGCGGAATACGAAGATGATGAAGAAAATGATGTTCATAGTTAGGAAGATGATGACATGGAATATGACATGTACTGTTTGTTTCAGGTTTTGCACATGTAATGATTAAGTAAATTAATAAAAATCTTGTCTTACATAATGACATTGTCTTCAATTTCATTTTCTCTTCTGATTTGTTCATATATGGATAAGACCTACATTTCACATTTTATTCTTAATTCTATATATCATAGTTGCAAAAGATGCCAAACGGAGGGAAAAAATGGGTCAAACCAGGAGAGTTGTCCCGTCAAGTGCAAGCATCCAATTATTTATTAAAGAGAAAAAAGACAATTAAGCAGAATGCAGAAAAACTTGCATCTATAGGGCTCCCGCTGATCGCACGTACTATATTTGGTTCGGCTAACGGGACAAACGATAAGGGAAAGAGGAATGTTAGCGGGAATGATAAAGATGAGAACTACATTCCCGTCGAAGACGATGTAGATGACGAGACATCTTGGTCTCAAACGGATGAGGTAATCGTTTTTTGAATGTTTATGACGTGTACTTTAAAATATTAGTTTTTATGGTGTCTCTCATGCTAAAATGATTTCCATTTCCATTTAATGTAAATTGCTGACATTCACTTTACTAATATTATTGATTTCTGCTAATAATTATTTATTTTCCTTGTCACTTTGCTTTAAGCCAGATTGAAGATATGCCTCGGGATAATCGGGTGAAACGTGCTCGGAAGATCGCAGATGCACTCGGGTTAGCTCGTGTAGACAATACACCTGAGGCCTCAACACAACCTCCACCAGCTGCTCTTCTAGTTACACGGTCTGGAGGATCAGGGAGCACCCCTGATTTGGCAGCCCCCCAGCCTCCGCCGATTCAGCCTCCGATCACACAGCCCTCGTCGTCCCAGCCTCGGCCGTCCCAGCTTCCGACGAGTCCTCATACAGTCGGGAGCAGCGTAGGTGAGAAAATTATTTGCTTCTAAAATCCTAAATTCACCTGAATTTCATGATTTTTGTTCCCTAACTCATTTAGCACTGTCATCTTAACAGCATCAGCCCCTATCTCGGAGGTTCCGAGTCGTGTAAGGGGTGTTACGCGAGGGAAGAATGTGACAAAGCTGAGGAGACAGCTGGGTCATAACATCCCGGTCCCGATCCCCATCTCCAGTCATAGGCCAGAAGGGGAACATGCCCCATCACTGGTTAACCATCTTGGGTTAGCCATTAGAGAGGGTGCCCCAGTCAGGCCCCATGGTTGGAAGAAGCTTGACAGTGGGATCAAGCTTGCCGTCATTGCTGCAGTAAAGGTAAATTGAAACGAGAAATATCAACCAATCTGATTATAGTTGTGCTCCTCATTATAATATCTGATTATATTTTGTTACTAGTAATCTTTGTATGGCTCTCCTCTAATTGCAGCAATATTTTGATATCGGGGACTATGAGGGCGATATGCAGCTCAGGGCGGACATTGACCGCCAATGCGGGGTTTTGTACAGAAGTTGGAAGTATGAGCTGCATTGTCACTATCTCGAGCTGTTGGAGCAGCGGGTTCCCCGACCCCAGGACCACCCGGCAGAGGGTTGTGATCCAGCTGACTGGCAGTTGATGGTCTCACAGTGCTGGGAATCACCAGCATGGAAGGTAATTTTGGGATGTTATCTACAACAATTGATTATATTCCAACGTAATTCTATTAGTAATGATTTATAAATGACTGCTATTGTATTACTGTTTTTCAATGTAGGCGAAGTCGAAAAAAGCTCAAGAGAGTCGAGCCAAGCTGCCATATAATCATACTAGTGGCTCCAGGTCATTTGCATCGAGGATGTCTCTGATGGTACTAATTATATTCATATGAAGAAACTTGATTAAGTTTATTGTTTTATCAATATGTAGCTGCGTTACATTATCTAATACAAAGCTATTTCAAATGATAGATGACACAGAATGCCGGTCAAGCGCCGCCTATTACTCAGTTTTTCCGCGACACCCACTACAGACAAAAGAGTAATGAGTGGGTAAATGAGGTGGCTCAGCAGAGACATGTACGTTTGCTAATAAATCATTTATGACCAGTAATGCCATAAAACCATTCTAAATCCCTTATTGATTTAAATGGCAGGAGGCCTTGGTGCAGCGGACTGAGGAGCAGTCACAGCCCTCTGTCACAGCTCCGATGACTGAGGAACAGATTGTTGTCGATGTGCTTGGGACGAGGTCGGGATACTTAAAAGGGTATGGGATATACACGAGGACCTCTTCATCTTCCACACAGTCTCGGGCACCGGATCCTGAGGTGATTGCACTGCGGGAGCAGCTAGCTGAGCAGGGTAGGAGGCAGGCTGAGCAGGACATGAGGCAGGCTGAGCAGGACATGAGGCAGGCTGAGCAAGACAGGAGGACACGTGCACTTGAGGCCCTTGTTCAACAGTTGGCAGCTGCGGCAGGGATGGATCCGACCATCTATTTCGACATCACGAGAGGGACCACTTCTGCTGGTGATGGCACAGCTACTGGAGATCATGATGCGACCCTTTGGTTAGTATATGATGTTTTTAATAGTCTTACGAGCTACATGATGAAACTTTGGAAGTAAATACATACATACATATATATATAAATATATATAAGAAAAATTAAATATTTCAAAGAACCAGCTTTGTATAAGACTTACTATATGTACCTTCAATCCATAGGATTTGTATTATAATACTTCCAAGTACAGAGTAATGTGAATTTGTCAGTGGCTAAGGTTTTGAAACTGGTTGGACCTAAAATCATCATACAAAGCCTCCTCTCAAGTTCAGTGAGTAAATACGTATGGGGCTGTAGTTTAAAAAGAAACTAGAAAAGGGCAGAGGAGAAGGAAAAAATGATATTTATAGATGAAAAATGAATCAAAACAAAAAACACTATGTGCATCAGAAAAGTATGTGATAATAGAACAAACCATGATTTAAAAAAACAGAGAACATGGCTCGAAAACGGCCCGCCGAGAGTCTGAAATGGGGAACGGCCTCCGGAAAAATCGAAAACCAGCACGATCACCTCGCACGAGGGTAGAGTAACTTGTAGGAACTGACGGTTCGCAAATAGGACTCTCGTTAGAGAATTAGAAGCGAAAATGGACGATTTTCCAACACTTAGGCTCGAAAACCGCCCGCCGGGGGTCCGAAATGGGAAAAGGCCCCCAGAAAAATCGATAATCGACACGATTACCTCGCACGAGGGTAGAGTAACTTGTAGGAACTGACGGTTCGCAAATAGGACTCCCGGTTAGAGAATTAGAAGCGAAAACATTGGATTTTCCAACACTTAGGCTCGAAAACGGCCCGCCAGGGTCCGAAACAGGAATAGGCCCCAGAAAAATTGAAAACCGGCACGAACAGTTCGCTCGAGGGTAGAGTAACTTGTAGGAACTGACGGTTCGCAAATAGGACTCTCGGTTAGAGAATTAGAAGCGAAAATGGATGATTTTCCAACACTTAGGCTCGAAAACCGCCCGCCGGGGGTCCGAAACGGGAAACGGCCCCCAGAAAAATCGAAAATCGGCACGAGCATTTGGCCCGAGGGTTGAGTAACTTGTAGGAACTGACGGTTCACAAATTGGACTCTCGGTTAGAGAATTAGGAGTGAAAACATTGAATTTTCCAACACTTAGGCTCGAAAACGGCCCGTCGGGGGTCCGGATCGGGGAACGGCCTCCAAAAAAATCGAAAACCGGCACGAGCACCTCGCACGAGGGTAGAGTAACTTGTAGGAACTGACGGTTCGCAAATAGGACTCTCGGTTAGAGAATTAGAAGCGAAAATGGACGATTTTCCAACACTTAGGCTCGAAAACCGCCCGCCGGGGGTCCGAAACGGGAAACGGCCCCCAGAAAAATCGAAAATCGGCACGAGCATTTGGCCCGAGGGTTGAGTAACTTGTAGGAACTGACGGTTCACAAATTGGACTCTCGGTTAGAGAATTAGGAGTGAAAACATTGAATTTTCCAACACTTAGGCTCGAAAACGGCCCGTCGGGGGTCCGGATCGGGGAACGGCCCCCAAAAAAATCAAAAACCAGTATGAACACCTCGCACGAGGGTAGAGTAACTTGTAGGAACTGACGGTTCGCAAATAGGACTCTCGGTTAGAGAATTAGAAGCGAAAATGGACGATTTTCCAACACTTAGGCTCGAAAACCGCCCGCCGGGGGTCCGAAACGGGAAACGGCCCCCAGAAAAATCGAAAATCGGCACGAGCATTTGGCCCGAGGGTTGAGTAACTTGTAGGAACTGACGGTTCACAAATTGGACTCTCGGTTAGAGAATTAGGAGTGAAAACATTGAATTTTCCAACACTTAGGCTCGAAAACGGCCCGTCGGGGGTCCGGATCGGGGAACGGCCCCCAAAAAAATCGAAAACCGGCACGGGCACCTCGCACGAGGGTAGAGTAACTTATAGGAACTGACGGTTCGCAAATAGGACTCCCGGTTAGAGAATTACGAGCGAAAATCGAGGATTTTCCAACACTTAGGCTCGAAAACGGCCCGCCGGGGGTATGAATTGGGGAACGGCCTTCTTAAAAATTGTAAACCGGCACGATCACCTCGCACGAGGGTAGAGTAACTTGTAGGAACTGACGGTTCGCAAATAGGACTCCCGGTTAGAGAATTAGAGGCGAAAACATTGGATTTTCCAACACTTAGGCTCGAAAACGGCCCGCCAGGGGTCCAAAACAGGAATAGGCCCCCAGAAATATCGAAAACCGGCACGAACAGTTGCTCGAGGGTAGAGTAACTTGTAGGAACTGACGGTTCGCAAATAGGACTCTCGGTTAGAGAATTAGAAGCGAAAATGGACGATTTTCCAACACTTAGGCTCGAAAACCGCCTGCCGGGGGTTCGAAACGGGAAACGGCCCCCAGAAAAATCGAAAATCGGCACGATTACCTCGCACGAGGGTAGAGTAACTTGTAGGAACTGACGGTTCGCAAATAGGACTCCCGGTTAGAGAATTAGAAGCGAAAATCGACGATTTTCCAACGCTTAGACTCGAAAACGGCCCGCAGGGGTCCTAAACGGGAAACGGCTCCCGGAAAAATCGAAAACCGGCACGAGCATTTCACTTCAGGGTTGAGTAACTTGTAGGAACTGACGATTCGCAAATTGGACTCCGGGTTAGAGAATTAGAAGCGAAAATCGACGATTTTCCAACACTTAGGCTCGAAAACGGCTCGCTGGGGGTCTGGAATGGGAAACGGCCCTTGGAAAAATTGGAAAATGGCACGAGCATGTCGCTCGAAGCGCAATGAACTTGTAGGAACTGACGGTTCGTAAATCGGACTCCCGGTTAACGAATTAGACCTAAAAACATTGAATTCTTAACACTTAGACTAAAAAATAGGCCGTCGGAGGTCGTAAACGGGAAACGACCATCGGACAGTCCAGAAACCAGGACGAGTATCTTGTTCAAGGTCAAAGTAACTTGTATGAATTGACGGTTAATGAATCAGATATCCGGTTAACGAATTAAACGAAAAAACCGCCTAAATCTTTACACTTAAGATTTATATATATACATGTTTATCTTTCATTTATAATTTAATTCATTGAAAAGATTCTAATGTTGTTTTTGTCATTGCAGATTGATGGACACTTTGGGGTCGGTTGCAGCCTAGCTTTTTGTGTTTTGGGGTCGGCTGCAGACTAGCTAAATGCGTTTTATTCTTTTTTAGTTCATTTCTATATGTATATTGGACATTTATATGGGACTACACACTATTGATTGTAATATTTCTTTAATGAGATGAATGATTTGATGAAAAATGGTGATGGTTATTTACATACATTTTTTATATTGATTATAGGTGCATGAACAGGTATATAAACAGGTTTACAGGAAAATTATATTGAAAAAATAAATATGGTTTTAAAAAAAAACACAACACTTTTACCGACGTTTTTGTGTCGTCGGTAAAAGTGTCTGTATTTTTGTCGACGAAATAACAACGTCGGCAAAAGTGGGATTCATTGTCATATTTTTATTTTACCGACGCAAATATAACGTCGGTAAAAGTATCTGTATTTTTGCCGACGAAATAAAAACGTCGGCAAAAGTGCCATTCGTTGTCATATTTTTATTTTACCGACGCAAATATAACGTCGGCAAAAGTGGCATTCGTTGTTATATTTTTATTTTACCGACGTAAATATAACGTCGGTAAAAGATTTTTTTTTTTTTTTTTATTTTTTTCATTTTATTTTACCGACGCAACTAGCACGTCGGTAAAACCATTTTTATTTTCTATTTTATCTTCCTTTTATTTTACCGACGAAAATAAAACGTCGGTAAAATAATTTTTATTTTTTATTTATTTTGCGTTTTTATTGTGCCGACGAATATAAAACGTCGGTAAAAGTAATTTATAGAAATAAAAGGCATTTACCGACGTTTCAAAAACGTCGGTAAACGTAAAATAAGCGTCGGTAAAAATCGACTTTTGCCGACGGAAAATATTTTCGTCGGTAAAATCTTTTGTCCACGACTTTTTACCGACGTTTGGCCGACGAAAAGTATTGCGTCGGTAAAGGTGTTTACCGACGGTTTGTTGACTTTTGGCGACGAAAACTTTCGTCGCTAAAACCGCAGTTTGTTGTAGTGAAAATATCTACTTTTTACTTGATATTCCCCTAAAATCTCATGAGATGGAAACTAAGGGCCCTATTGCGAAAGCCGATTTTTCTCTTTCCAAACTCACAATTAAAGGGGGCCACTTTCATAGTCTATATTTACTACTTTTTTTCTCCTTATTCTCCTTTCAATATTCGGTATGAGTAATTTGTGGGGCCCATCATGGAAGCCGATTGGTTTCAAAATTCACATTTAGTTTTGAAAGCGACAATCAATTTATGCTTAAGCACAAATGAAATCAAATCAATATCCTAGAATATCTACTATTTACTTATTATTTTCCTAAAATCTTTCAGCTTTTTAAAATTTCAGAATATTTCAGGTCATTTTAAATACTTATAAACATTTTTAATTAATTAAAACTTTAATTTTTTTTATCCCAACGCAGGCCTATTGCACTAGTATGCTTTAAACCAACCTTTGCAACGAGATTTAAGATGTGACATACACATATATTTTGAAAGATAAAGCTATCTATCAAAGTTGCAAGTGGCATTTGCATTCTCATTAATTGAATAGCCACTGTGTTACTACCGGCATTATCTAAAGTAATAGATAAAATTTTTTCCTTAATATTGTATTCATCTAGTTTTTCTAAAATATATGTACTTATTCATGTGCCATTGTGTGGCCATTCAAGACAGTTAAAACTAATTATACGTTTATTAATAATTCATTTTGCATCTATGTTATGTGCAGTAATACAAAGAAAACTATCACCCCCTTTAGAAGTCCACATATCTGTGATTATGGCTATTCTACTAAGAATTTCTGCAAGGTAATTTTTGATATTTGTTTTCTCTTCCTGTTAGAGTCTAATAGCATCATTTCTCTTGCAATTTCTATAAATTAGGATAAAGCCCCTGTGCATCGCAAAGGTTAAGTCTTGAATAATATATTAAAACTAATATCTCATTCATATAAATCTATTTATAACAAACTAATTAAAAAACTTAACATGCCAAACCTTTCATCGCTTAATCCACATTAGCATACACAAAATAAATGATTCATATGCATTTATGCTCATTTTGAATACTATATAACAACTTTAAAAATGACCTTAATTTATGAAGTTGGAAGGCATCCCTTTGAATTGGGTTACATCCACACAAATGGGCCCAAGAGACATTCTATTGAAAAGGAAATATTTAGCCCAAGAGACAAATTTTATTGAAAAAGGTACATATTATGTGTTTTTGATAGGACACATCCACAAATGGGCCCCATTAAGCTTATGTGACTTCTTCTGAGGCTAGAATTGAGGATTTTTTGATTTTTTTTTTTTTTTTTTTTTTTGTAGCCAACATTGAGCTTTCAAGAGAAAGAATAGGGCCATTGTTTCAGACTCACCTTTATCCTTTTGTTTTGGGTGCTATCTATGGTGTTCATGGCTTGTCCTCCATTCCGGCAGTCCAAATAAAGTAGCCCTGATTTATCTGGTAAGAATTTCGCTCTATGAGTTTGTGGGTTCTCTCCTCGCGTGTGCGAGTCTCTAGGGATTTCAACTCCTTTAATTGAAATACCAAAAAAAAGTAAAATAAAGAAAAATAAAGTAGCCGGGCTTGATTTATCCTGTTTGGCAACTCTACTAATAGAGTCAAGTAATGTAAAGCCCCCATTTCTTAAAAAAAATCCAATTAAAAGCACTTTAATTCAAATTTCCCACCATATATATATATATTTTTTAAAAAGTAAAAAACTAACCTCATTTTTGCACTAAAAGACAAAAAAACTCCACAATCAATACAAAATGCCAAAAAGATTTCATAATAAACAACTAAAAATAAAATACCATCATAACCCACTTATATTTTGTTCTTTCTTCAAAATAATATTGACTCCATTCAATTCCATTAGTAAAGCTAGGCATACATGCTAGCAACCCAACTCAATATGTAATAATATGAATTTGAACCTGATCTAGATCAGTTTGGGGTATAAAATTCTAGCACAGTGACTTGACTTGATTCTAGCACAGCAGAACTCAGAATCAAATGAGGCTGGACCAACCAGAATCTTACTATATATCTTATCTGTTTTATATTTGATTGGGGGTGGGGGTTTTGATGAAGCAGCGGATGTACCAATTCTCAAACCCTGAACCTTGTCTATGTGCTTCCAATCATGCAGCCATAGAGGCACAAGGGAGATTGGTAAAACGAGTTGAAGTTACAAAGAGGTACCCATTGTGCCCTGTATATGGTTTACACTACTGTGTTCTTTGGATACAGTATTGTTCATGAATTGTCCTCTCCATCGACCAATTCAACTCACACACACACGCCCCACAGAGCACTACGTACCCCCTTAAATAATGCACAATTTGCCATTGATCCCACTATCATCCACTGTCGAATTCAATTTCGATCATTTGCTGTTATAAGAGACTCTAATAATTATCCATTTTTGTCCTTTGGTAAAAAGACTCTTCTTATTAAAAGTCAAAGAAGCAAACAACAAAAGTCTAATACAGACCACCTAACCATCCTGAAGGGATGTTAAACAGTGTACACTGAGATTAAACCTTTCATGGCTCATTGGGCTACAATGTGAACAATCTGGTTAAAAATTCTACACATGAACAATAAAGAAATGCGATGAGATTTAGATGATTCCAAAATTATGTCAAAAGCAATAAAAAGGATAGTACAATAATTTGAACGACATTTAGCCAACTCTTGTCCATGTACTCCTCTTATTCATTTCAGTAGATTGGTGCCGGCGTGCATCCATGTGAGACCCATGCATTTTAGTTGAGTATTTATTAGAGTGCAAGGTCAAGATGTGAAAGCTCACCCATCCATTTCTATGCGTGATTCATATGCACAGAATCTTTTGAGGGGGGGACCTATTGGTATTAAATTGACTAAAGCAATCATTTTTTTTTCCTATTATTTTATGATTGATGCAGTGCTCAAACGAGTGTGCATTCTTTACAAATGGATTTATAATGTTATTAGAGGTAAAGTGAATGCGCATACCATTATTGGATGTTTCCTTTGTGGTGGCCCACTAGGTTCACCATTAGTCTAATCTAACGATGACATAGGATATTAGGATATTAGTTGGTCAGTCACGATTGATTGATGTGCCCTTCATGATGTAGTATTATTACCTTCTTTTCCAAGGCAAAGATTTCAGAAAGAGGCACAAGGCACGCCAGTGGTTGAGACGACGGTGCAAAAATATTGGGGAAAATTTGTTAGGTAGGGTGTGTAATGGTGAAATACATAATTAAAAAAAAGGGTGAGGCAGCAAGATATACCAATTAAGTGCTGTTTGGCATCATATTTATATTTTCTATTTTTTTATTTCTCTAAAGCAAGAAGAGGTTTTGAAAAATAGAGTGTTTGACATCTATTTCCAGGCCTCTGCTCATTTTAGAGAATAAGAGGCAAAGCCTCTTAAACCCAAGTGCCGTTTCCCTTCCCACTTGCAAAGTAGAGGAAAGAAAAAAGAGGCGGATGAATAGGGCATGTCAGTCGCGGATGAATAGGGCATGTCAGTCCACAACGCACGGTCTATCTTTTTGTTTTTTTTTTAATATTAAAGAGTAAATCAAGATCCAAGCCATTGAAGTTGTTCCTAAGATCAAGCACGACCATGAGACCAAATTTCATCCGTTTGATCATCACCAATCTCGAGTTATGTGAAAAAAAAAGTGAGCCATTGGATGAAATCTTCTGGATTATGTGGGCCCCAAATGCATGATCCAAACCGTTGGACTTTGGAAGTCTGAACGACTATGGGGTTAAATCTCAAGGCCTTATACCTTGTGGATCTTAACATATTTTGAATAATATCAGCTATTGATGTAACTTGCCCTAGTCCATAATTTGTCACTTTTTCTCTTTATTATTATTATTATTATTATTATTATTATTTATGAGATGAAAAGTCATGACCCAAACTGTTTGAAGTGCTCATAAGGTCAAAAACGACTATAATACCAAATTTTAGTCGTTGGATCATCACTTATCTCGAGAGATGTACAAAAAAAGTGAGCTACTTGATAGTATTTTTTGGATTATATGGGCCCCAAACACAAGATCCAAGCCATTAGAACTCTTTGAAAGGCTAAGCATAGCTATGGGGTCAATTCTCAAGGCTTGATACCTTGTGGATCTCGAGAAATTTGAGAAAAACTTCCAACCATTGATTTTTAAAAAAGTTTATTTAAAATAGATCATTGCATTTCCAAACACTCCTTCTGAATCTAGCTTGTTTGTTGGATGGCTTTTTTTAATGGCTATATTTTGATGGGTCTATCCAAATAAGAGTAGAGAAGCCAAACAAGTCCTAAAATAATAATTAAAAATACCAAACTCCCCACATATAGTTTATATATATATATATATATATATATATGAAAAGTCTATCCCCAAGATGCGATGCCTTTGTGTCCATTGGTCTATAATAAGTAGTATTTTGGAAAGTCTATTTTTTTTTTAAACCTTTTATTGTCTTTAAATTGTTTAAAATAGTTTTTAGGTTGTTTGGTAACCCATTTTATAATGTTTGTTTGGATTGGAGATTAGATATATAATGTTTGTTTTAGAAAGCGAGCAATATGAGAAGATTTAAAATAGAGATTCGGGTGTGAATTGTGGGAAAACAAGAGGGCGCTACATTTCAGACATCCCATGGGGTAGTCTATTTTTTTACGTTTTCTTCTAATATCCTAGGCCCCTAAATCACGATATGATGCAACAACACTATATAGCCGTTAGGGCAAGACACATGGTCCAATTGTGGGACCCAAGAAAGATTAGAAATTCTTTATTAATTGTTATTAGTTTCTAATTTTTATTTAAGAAGTTGAATTTAGGAATAGTTTCTAATTTGGATAGAATTATTAGTTTTCCTAGTTTGATTAGGAAATTTTATTAACTCAATTCTAATCTCTAAGATTATTAATCTCTACAATGTCATATATATAATAAAAGAAACAATTCTAATATCCGAGATTATTAATCTCTACAATGTCATATGTATAATAAAAGAAACTTAAGCCCTAAGAAAAAGCATTCCTAATCAAACTAGGAAACAACTCAATTAAAAAGAATTCCTAATCTTGATTCGGTCCCAAATGGCTATATAGTGCTGCTGCATCACGATCCAAACCGTTGGATGCATTCAATATAAGGTCAAACATGGATGTGGGAGCAAACTTCAACCCTTGGATGATCACCAATCTCGAGATAATTGCAAAAAGTGTGATCCACTCGATATTATTTTTGGGCTTTATGGGCCCCAAACATAAGATATGAACCGCTAAATCTTTTTGGAAGGCTAAACACAGCTATAGGTTCAAATCTAAAGTTTGATTCCTTGCGAATCTTGAAAAATTTGTGAAAAACTGTCAATCATTGATTTACTGTGATTTCATTGTTGGGGCTTTGGATTGGTGATCCTCCCCCCCCCCCCCCCGCGCATAGTTTTTGGGACAATAAATCATGATTCCAACTGTTGGGATGTTTAGAATGTCAAACACAGCCTTGGATCCAAATTTTAGTTGTTGGATGATCATCAATTTCTAGATATTTCGAAAAAAGTGAATTATTTTCTGAATTCTAAGGACCCCAAACACAAGATCCAAATTGTTGAATCTTTTTAGAAGGCTAAACACAACCATGGGTAATATTTCAAAACTTGATTTCCCATGGATCTCGAGAAATTTGAGAAAAACTCTCAACTGCTGATTTTAAAAGTCTATTTCAATCGATTTTTGTATTTTACCAAACGGATCTATTTCTAACACAGGGCCGTTTGAAATAGATATATTTCATGCCGATCTGTTGCAAAGAAATAAGATTTTCCAAACAAGCCCTTAATAGAAATCCCCCAATTCAAATACCATAGAGAACGAACAAAGGAGATACATAAAAAAATCAAGTCTTCATTACTAATGCTCACATTGAAATCAAGTGGGATAAGATCTTTGTAAAGAACACAGAAGGCTATCATGCTTGAAAAGGGTCACACCCTTCCATAGTTATATAAATCACATAATGAATGGATTCACACTCTTTAGTAAATAACTACTTATATTAATGAAAATACACGAGATTAAAACCATCTCTTCACAAAAGAATAATTCAATTAATTATATTATATATATATATATATTAAAAATCCCCAACAATCACGCGCTATTTTCTAAAATATGAAAGAAAGAAAATAGCCATGATGGATTTGGCAAGTGGCATAATGCAAACACACAAGGTGGATTACCCTTGAGATACACATTTTCCACTAAAGGCATTCAATTGCTCCATGCCACATTATTTTAGAAGCCATGCGTTAGTCGCGGTCTTAGTGAATACTCTAGAATCTTACCGACGAAGCTTATGGAAGGCGGTCACCCCAAACCCAACCCCCCCCCCCCCCCCCCATCTTTCTAAGTCGGAGCCCTTCTTACTCTAGGTATTGAGTCTAGCTCTCAGTAATATACTATCACTTTTATAAAGAAGGAGCCGTCAACAAAATTTGTATTTTATATACTTCACTTTACCTATATATGTTCATTTACATTTGTTGAAGAATGAAGTACCCTGATTAGCTGCCCCATACTTTCTTACACCAACCAAATTCACGATCCGTGCTTTGATTCAAAGTATGAGGATGCAATGTTCAATATTTGTGAATTGATGGACGGTGCAATTTCCACGATCTATGATTTGATCTAAAGGATGATGATCCAACATCCATAGTGCAACTCTCACCCAATCATATATACCTACTTAGCATCGTTAAAAGATACTAACACATGAAAATCGTCATTATTTTGTGTTTCAATTAATAAGTCAACACATATGTTACCCTTCAGTGGACAAAAATACATATATAATTGATGACGCAAGATAATCCATATGAATTAGTATATGACACAAATAAAAATTAGTTCACCATAATGGTTATTTCCAAAATAGATAGAATATTAGTCTCAAAACATGTAAAGATTGACCCAAATCAAAGGCTCTTGATCTCACCAATGGAGGAAATCTAATAACTCAAGGCATAAAAAAAAGAAAAAAAGCTGGCCACATGATGATTTTAAGAATTTTAAAGGTCAAATGCAAAAAGATGGGCCAATATGCAAGTTATAAAGCACATCAACTCAAAAATCAAAGATTTAGTGGATAACAACTTATAAAGTTAAAATGCCTATTGGGCCATGCTAAAGGAACCTAATGCTAGAAGTTGGTTCATATACTCTTGAAGGTATGGATGGACCATGTAGACCGGATGACAAACCTATTTGGATGAGTCCCAACTGCAACATTTAATAAACCACTTTATGATTATTTTTAAATAATTATAGCCTAATTTATGCCCAAATCTGAATGGTCTAGATTAACTTATGTAAGTGCTAATGTATAATGTGCTGGGGTGTCTTTGAGGAGGGTCTCAACATTCTTGGTGTTTTGTGTTTTGGTGTGATAAAAAGTGTCCTCCATTCCAAAAAGAGATCAATATCTCAGATACCTACTTCTCATGATACTAGTTTTCTCCTCCTTTTCTTCTTTTTCTTCATCTCTCTCTAAAAGGATGACAAGGGGTTGCCAAGAGACATGAGAGGGTAGTAGGAGAGTGATCAAGTGGGCGCCACACATCAACTTTTTATTGGTGACACGTGTCATTTCATTTTTGAGATTTTGAGTATTTAATCGGATCAAATCTAAGTGCCACATGTTGCTCATTGATTAAGACACGCGTCATGATGACTTGGTAGCTTATGAGACCCATTTAAAGTGAAAAATGGTGAACAGGTTACAAAATACCCAAGGGGTCATAAAATTGGACTTCACTACTAAATGCACAAGGACTTCTCTATTTATCCCTTGTTTTAGAACCGTTTGCTTTGAAATTTTTAGGCGATGTTCTTCACATGCTTCTTGATGATCTTGAGATGGACTTAGAGGCCTTGGATTGAACAACCAGATTGTCCCATGTCTAGAACTATGGGTCCCACTTGGAGTGATGGAAATTTTATAATAAATAGAGATAAGAAAGTTGTTTTTAATTCTTATGAGCTACAAAAAAAAGAAACCCATTTTGAAGCCTCGGTCAAAGTCTATCCGAATCTTAAAAAACTCCTTTAGGGGCCAGGCTTCTTTCGCTAGAAATGCAACTTTTTCTTAAACCTTATTATTTTTTAAATCATCTTTCCATGGTTGTTTGTAAACATTTTATTCTTCTTTTAGCATCTTCCATCAAAGTTCAAACTGAAA
Organism: Camphora micrantha; assembly: GCA_003546025.1. Taxonomy (NCBI): domain Eukaryota; kingdom Viridiplantae; phylum Streptophyta; class Magnoliopsida; order Laurales; family Lauraceae; genus Camphora; species Camphora micrantha. Next base: position 32,816,601 of record QPKB01000003.1, on the reverse strand, counting down.
AGCTTGTGGTGTAGTTCCACTTTCATTTTTTGTTCTGCAAATTTTCTTTCAATTTATTTATTTATTTAGGTAATGGCATCTTCGACAATCTTTAAACCCATTTTTTCTTAATATCTTTATTTCATTTTGATATAAATTCTAATTATACTTTTAAGGGCTTTCTTCTTCATTCAGTACTGTATCTTACCTTTTAATGAGCTTTGTACTCAATTTTTCTTTTAGTTTATGCATTATAAAACACTATAGTTAGGTATTTTTCCTTATCTAGCTTGGATTCTTAGTTAGGTTCTAGATTTATCTCTTCTATAATATATTTCTTTATTTTTTAAATTTACTTTTCATTTTATCAAATTGTAGCTTTTCCTTTTATCAATATGAAATTCTACGACTTTTACATTTGACAATTTTGAAGGAAAAAAATCCCTTAGACCCGTTCACGAAAAAGGACTTCATAGTTTCTAGTGTACAAAAAAGGTCCTCCCGCCAATTTTAACCTATTTTTCTTACCTTTTAGATTGAGCAATACGATATCATTGCTCATTTCAGTTGAACAACGATACTGCTACTCATGTCTTCTTCTTCCTCTTCTTTCTTCCTTTTCTCCCTCCTCTTTCTCCATCTCTCCCCACTCCATTTCTCGTCCAACCCATATTAAACTTCTATGGCTAACGATTCCTAGTAAAACATATAGTCGTTAGTAGAGGCGGCATAAATACTTTTCAATATTACCCTTTGGGTGAAGCCCTCTCTTCAACAAGAGGAAGAAGAAGATATCATGTTTTAACTAAAATGAGCGACGATAATGCCACTCAGTCTAAAAGGTTAAAAAAAGAGGTTTAAATTGTGGGAGGGCCTTTTTTTGTGCAGTAGATACTATAAGGTCTTTTTTCATGCACGCGCCATCTAAGTTTTTTTTTTCTCCGTAAAATCATCTTTACAATTTCTTTAAAAGCAAATAAAAATGTATTCTTATCAAGTTTCAAATTATTTTTTACTTTTTTCAATTAAATCTCATTTAGTAAAATTTAATATAATTTCTTAGTTAAGCTTGCTACAAAGTTTAAAAAAGTTCATTTTCTTTCCCTAATCAATCAAGGGATTGCGATTTGATGTAACTACTTACATTTTTTCTATTAGTGCAGGCCCACGCTTATTTGTATTTTTAGGGCTCGGGCTTAATACGGGCCTTTGTTGCTAGCTTTTATGAAACTTGACCCGCGAGCTTTATACTAGTAAACCATTAAAATGAAGTATCTAATTGGTAATTTGATTATAGGAAGCTTGTCAATCCGCATTTATAGTTATTG
>QPKB01000003.1:32729953-32815194 GCA_003546025.1 Camphora micrantha | reverse complement strand
CTGATTTTGAGATGAACGTAATTCGTCACTAATAAGGATAAGTTATGGAAGGCGAAAATATTTCGGCCACAAAATAAGGCGCCAATTTCATTCACACTTGAGCCTATTCCTCTCTCACAAGTATTGCTTTGGAAAAGCCTTAAAATAATACTCTCACAAGTATTGCTTTGGAAAAGCCTTTAAAATAACTACTACAAGTATTGGGGCCTGACTAAAATGGGGCCCCAGGCCTTAACGTCCATCCTGCGCCCCCCCCCCCCCCCCAATCCAACACCCCTTTCCAAAACCCATTTCCCCTTTGTCCCTCCATTTATCCGGTCTCTCTTTTCCAAAACCCTTTTCTAGAGGAGGAGAGAAGAACCCTTTTCCCCGTTTTCCAAAACCCTTTTCCAACATCTCCCACCCATTCGTCTCAGGCAGCCAGCCCCATGGCCCATATGGCCCCCATCAATCATCATCACCCTCCATCACGCACGCAAGTGTAGACCTATCCCTAATCAGTGATCCTTCCTCATCCTCTACTTCTCCTCAGTCTCTCTCGCCCCCAAAGACTCCAGACGCAACCCCCATTACCCAAAAATCCACCCATCATCCTCCATCCAGGATTCCGCCACCCACTACAAGAATCTGCATTTTTGCGGCCGAAAAATGAAATAAACGCCGGAAAAAAGTGTTAAAACCTTTTGAAACCAGCGAAAAATGCTTATTTCCGCCAAGAAAAAAAAAAAAATTTATACTTTTTTCCTGGCGAAATTATTTGCTGGTAAAGGTTTAAAGGCTTTTGCCACGGCGAACTCATTTTTTCACCGCAAAGGTTATGTTTTACCTGTAAAATATTTGTGTTGCTGACAAAGGATATATTTTTTGCCAGCGAAATACCTATATACACGGCAATGTCAATTTGGCCAAAATTTTTAACCATTTTATATTTTTTATTATTTTTGTTTTTGGGAGAATAAAAATTAAGTAGGGCTTCAAAGAATGAAAATCACTTCAGCCTTAAAGTCATCCATCCAATGTTGTGCCCGCTCCATTTTTTCCTTTTCCCGCGCCCACTCAAGTCCATACCAGCGCCCCCTCTACCTCTTCTCAATCCTCATCTTCCCTCATCTCTCTGGACTCTCTCTCGCCCAACAATCCCTCTTCTCTTTGACCCTTTTTCGCCTGCCATTCTCCATTTCATTCTAAATTCCGACCTCAGCCCTCTCCTCCATCTCCCAGGCGACCTGCGCTCCTCCATCTCTCCAGGCGACCTGCGCTCCTCCATCTCCCATGTGCGAAGCTCCTCCATCTCCCACTACGTCAAAACCGGCTAAACCACAGCTGCTCTCTATGGTTGTTTTCATTCTAAAAAAGAGACCTAAAATTATACCCGCCCTATTCCTCTCCCGCCCGCGCCTTTTCCATCTTTCCCTCCCGCCTCTGCTCTCTTTACATAAACCACATCTGCCCTTTAGGTTTTTTTCTTTTGGAAACCTCATTTTGCTTTCTAGCCCTCTGTGCTCGTCTCCGACTCCGATCCTCTCTCTGCTCGGTCGGCGTTGGTGTACTCAAGTCCTCATCTCCCCGGCGACTATTGTTGGGTTTTCTTTCATCTGAGTGTATAGATCAGGTCGATCTTAATCAATCAGGTGCGTTTGATTCCTTCACTCTTTGATTTGGTTTTGATTCGTTGTTGTTTGATCTTTCTGTTTTGAAATGAGGCTTGGATTTGTAGGTTTTGGTGTTTGTAGTTGAAGATTTTTTCATGATCTGCTGAGGATGGGGGTTTTGAATGTTGGTTTGAGATCTTTGATTTTGATCTCTGGGGTTGCAGGTTTTGGTTTTTTAATGATGTTTCGAATATCATGCATTTTCTGATGTGGTTCGATTGCCCCTGTTTTGCAGTATTTGTTGCGTTTTTTAGGTCTTCGTCTTTCAAGCTCATGTCTTTTTATGGAAAGTTTTTGATTTTTCAAGAAAGTTGTTTTTTTTTATATAATGCTGGTTAAATTTTTAGGTTTTGAAGTGCTGTTGTTCGATCTTTCTTGATTTTTTCCTCCTTTCTCTGTGCTTTTTGTTCCGTTGGTTTGGAGTTCCCTCTACTGGTTGCAGGGTCTTGGTGGTCCCGTTTTTGGTGGCTTAGGTGCAGTTCGGCGCAGTGTCATGCTGTGTTTTTGCTGTGAGCAGGCTGTGCGCTGTGCTTCTATGCTTGATGGTGTCCTACTAAGCCTTCTCTTTGAGCTGTTCTCTATTTACACTGGTTGTTGGGGGTGTTTGGTTCTGCTCCTGGGTAGGCTTCCCTCTTTTGGGATGTGCTTTGCTTTTTTGAAGTTTAGTTTGGTGCTGGTGTAGTGGAGTGCTGAGGCCCTGCTGCTGTTTTGTTGCTTCCTTTACTCCTCCTTCTGTGCTTTCTTTGAGTGTGATGTGCTTGGGTTGTTGTTGCTTCCTTTCCTCCTTCTGTGTTTTCTTTGAGTGTGCTGTGCTTTGGTTGGTGTAGCGCCGTCCCTTTCTTTGGAGGGGTGTTTGTCATGCTGATTCCATTTTGATTGCCAACATTCACATATGACATCAATAAGTGAGTTAATCTTCATCTGATTTTATTCTCTAAGATAGAAAATCACACATGGGCCCACACAAGCAAATGTCAGGTGGAAGATGTATATGGACAGGCACTAGGGCACTGAGTTATGTAGACATGTGGCATTTCCCTTTTTATTGGCATTATTACAGTTCCAAAGTATGTTATCTTGCAGAGAAAAAAATTGTGCAGTGATGGGTACTGGCTAGTGGTGATATTATTCCAGATTCCCACAATGTCCACAAATGTTTTGGTTTTTTAGGCGTGGCTTATATCTTTTCAAACCATTTGGTTTTATTTTATTTATTTATTTATTTTATTTTTTTTTATTTTTTTTTGGGGGGTGGGGGGGGGGGGGCAAACACACAAAGAACAGGGCTAATTTGGTGGGAGGATTTTTTTACTTTTAGAATTTTTGGTGAGATAGATTTTCAAGAACTTCAAAATTTCAAGAAAGTGGTTTACTAAAAAAAATAAATTTTAATGGTCTTTTTCCACAAATTTTTCTCAATTTTGTTGTCGGCAAAGTGACTTCCATTTTCTATCCTTCTGGCAATTTCCTACTTAACACACCTTTGAGTAAAAAAGAAGGCAATGTTCAAATTAAGAGAAGCTTGAACCAGATTTACTTAATGATAATAACTTGATGTTGAAATCTTTTAGCAGACCAACTTTTGAGCATCCAATTTATTCAATTAATCCACCATTTGATTTTTTTTTATGGGTAAATACTTAGGCACACACAGAATAGGTATGTAACCAATAAGACAACAAATGAGGATTGATCTATGATTGTCCTTGTAGAAAATGAGATGCCATATCCCTAAATCATCAGTAGATTGCAAACCCTCCATCCATGATTTGGAGTCTCTCTGTTTTTTTTTTTTTTTTTTTTTAAAGTTGGTTAGATTTTGCTCTGCCAAGTCCATGCATTCCCTTTTATTCCTTCTTCCTTCATCTCTTTATCATTCTTCTTCCATTTCAACAACCCATGGCTTGGCTCCGTTGCCTTTATTCCTTCTATCATTCTGTAGCTGCCGTGGTTGAAGGTGCGCCATATCATTTGGTAGTTACTACACATCTGTGTTGACAAAAATGTAAGGTTAAGATCGATGGAACCAGTGAATGCTCACAATCACTTCGCCGATAAGACAATATGAGTTTCGATAAAACTCAACAGTTTCTGCTGAAATATTTTTTTCGTAGTTCTTACACATGGTTATGTATTCCATTTCTAGTTCTCATTTGTTTTCATTGTATATTGGATGTCCATTTTTTGTCTGTTTTCGTTTAGCATATTACATGTTTTCAATGCATCACCCCCCTGTGGAGTACCAAAAATTCAAGTAGCATTCCCTCCCAATCAGTGGTTCTGCTTCAGCTTATTTTCATCCAGCCAACATTGATAAGATATGACTATTAAAATATGATAGAGACATAAGATATATGACATTTCATAGTCTCAACTAAAATATGGCAGTTTTAATATAAGAAATTGATCTTAACAAAAAGATCAAAACTCTAAAGAAATGCACATGCAAATAAGGTAAATGATGGCCTTTATTAGTGGAGATTGGGCCCCCTGTTTAGAAACATAAGGCTTAAGTTCTTTTACAGAACTTTGAGTGGAAGAGCATATTGATCATTAGTAGAGGATTGCCCACCTACTGTGGAAACATAATTGGAATAGATCAGATCATTATTACTTGGATGAGAAGAAAAGGGTGGAAGAAACAGTCCACACTGTCCCTAATCACCTTATGGGTGGTGTTCAGGAACTATTATCATTACCATATCCTTCATTGTGGGGTTTTCTTTTTCTAATTTGACATCCTTATTATGGTCATCCAAAATATTTATAACTTGCCTTTACAAAGTCAAGTCAATAAACCCATTAAATGCAAAAATGCAAAAAAGAAAAAAAAACCAACACATCAAATGCAGTATTTTCTTCAGCATCTTTTTTATGGCTTGGGCTGTTTGGCTACCTTGAAATACAGATGCATATGGCCTCAATATTCCAAAGATCCAAATTGTTCAAGTCCTGCCCTATTTTCTTATCATAGGCTTGAGTTCCATTGTAGTCAGCACAAGGGAAGTGCAATCTATGGGTGAGCCCACTGAAGCCTAAGGCAAAAACCTAATTTTATTAGCCACCCCTTAAAAAGAACTAGAAAAAACAGGCTTTTTTTAAAAAGCTTCTATCAAATGCTGCATCATTATTAACTAATAGAAGCCATTCACTCATTCAGCTCACTTTATACTCTAGATCATCCATGTATTATGTATAAGTTAACTCAAAATAAAAATATAAGAATATTACAGAATAAGAGGAGGCCGAATGAAACCATTGATATCTACTGTGTAAAATCTAAAATGATACTTCAAAATTGAATGCCAATAAATATCTCTGGCTGATTCTGATTGTAACTAGAACTATCTACTGTTATATATTGAAAGCCATAAATAAGGGTAGTGCAACACACTATTCTAGTTCTCAAGACACTTAGATGAATATACTACTTAAACCCAATATTGTGCAGATACCTAAGGGCATCATCTTGTTCTCAAAAAAATTCCCGATTCTGAATTGTGGATGGATATCCAATTCTTTCATTATTCAACGGAAAGAAAATCATTAGGCTATCACTATTCAAACTTTAATTCTATATGCATGTACTCTTCTCCTTTGTGTTTATAAAGTTTGCATATATTTAGAATATGAAGTATGGGAAGTAAAAGTGGGGCATGCATGGTGATGCCCTAAATATTTTGTCCCCATTTTTATGCAATGCTGAAGAGATATCCAGGGTTTCGGTAGAAGGTACATTAGCCCCTTATTAATATAGACAAAATACTTGGATGGTAGTTTTGAGACTGGTAGAGGTTTGCATATTTTTTTCATCGAAACATGAAATGATATGACAAGCTAACTCCTGGTTATTTATTTATTGTAAATGCTATGTATCAAAATCTTATGTATGCCCTTTTTCATATTTTTATAAATTTTCATATTTTTCTTATGTAATTATTTATAATTTTTCTTAGGTAAGCTAACTCCTGGTTTTTCATATTTTTTTTTCATCGAAGCATGAAATGATATAATTTTTTTTCATATTTTATGTATGTCCTTTAAATTTATTTTCTTTTATTATTTATCAATTTATTTTCTTTTTCTCGCAGCTTAGTTGTTAGTGTAGTTAAGTTGGTTTGTGATCAGACATGGACAAGAGTTGGATTGCATTGGGTAAGACGCCTGATAGAAGGATGAGCCAGCCATATATTGATGGGGTGACGTCATTTATGAAATTTGCAATGGCAGTTGTTGACCAGGAAGGTAAAATTCCGTGCCCATGTCTAAATTGTGTGAACTATTATTCCCAAAAACTTCGAAATGTGCAAATACATTTGCTTCAATATGGGATTAGGCAAACGTACACTATTTGGCATGAGCACGGGGAACCTCGTGTATCAAACGAGGCTCACCATGAAATGGCAGGTGATGAAGATGAGGTTTTAGGTGGTATTGATGCCTTAGTGCAAGATCGGATAAGAGGAGAACCAAACGATGCACCCCAAAATGAGGAAGTACAGACGTTTGATAAACTATTGAATGATGCCAAACGTGAGGTGTACTTAGGTTGCACAAATTACACTCTGTTGAAGTTTGTCGTCGAGCTGCTTAATATGAAGGTAACAAACCATTGGAGCAATAAGTTGGTTGACATGCTGTTGGAGTTTCTAACAAAACTTTTACCGAAAGATAATTTGGTCCCAAAGTCATTTTATGAAGCTAAGAAAACACTTCGTGATTTGGGCTTGTCATATGAGTTCATTGATGCTTGTATAAATGATTGCGTACTCTTTTGGAAGGAAAATGCAATGTTGGATAAATGTCCAAAATGTAAAGCATCCAGATACAAGATCAATCGTGGCAGGGGTAAGAAGATTCCAAAAAAGGTGTTGCGGTACTTCCCATTGACACCAAGGTTGAAAAGATTGTATATGTCAAGGAAGACTGCTGAGGACATGAGATGGCACAAGGACAAACGTGTAAATGACGGAGTATTGAGGCATCCCGCCGATAGTGATGAGTGGAAGGATTTTGATGCGCAACATCCTGAGTTTGCCCTAGAGCCTCGAAATGTGAGGTTAGGGTTGGCTGTTGATGGGTTCAATCCTTTCGGGAACATGAGCAACTCATATAGTTTGTGGCCTGTAGTACTCATTCCTTATAACTTGCCACCTTGGTTGGTTATGAAAGATCCCTTTCTTATGATGTCATTACTTATTCCTGGAGAATCACAACCAGGGATCGATATTGATGTCTACATGCGACCTCTGGTGGATGAGTTGAATGATTTGTGGAAATATGGTGCATTATCTTATGATGCCTCAATTGGTGAGTCTTTCCAGATGCGTGTAGCTTTGATGTGGACTATACATGATTGGCCTGCATTTGGTGACATATCTGGGTGGAGAACAAAGGGTCATTATTCTTGCTACACGTGCAATGATGAACCATATTTTCAATCCTTGAAAGGTAAGACTGCATACACTAACCATCGATGCTACTTGCCTCACAATCACCCCGAAAGACGAAAGAGTAAGGCTTATAATGGTAAGCATGAGAAACGAAAGAGATCTTTAGAGTTACCAGGGGAAAAGATATTAGAGCAATTGGACAGAGTGACAGGTGTCACATATGGGAAGCATCCAAGAAACAAGAAAAGACTCCGTCAAGCACCAAATTGGACAAAGGTGAGCATCTTGTATGAGTTACCATATTGGAAGAAACGGAAGCTTCAACACAACATTGATGTCATGCACATCGAGAAGAATTTCAGTGAAAATACCTTTGGAACTATGTTAGGCATTGATGGGAAGAACAAGGACACCGACAAAGCACGGATGGACCTGGAAGATATGGGTATAAGGAAAGAGTTGTGGTTAACACGTCGTCCTGATGGAACATATGTCAAGCCAAGGGCAATCTTTTCATTGACCCCTGAAGAGAGGGAGGGTTTCTTTGAATTCTTGAAATCAGTGAAGTATCCGGATGGCTATGCTGCAAACATATCAAGATCAGTGAATGCGAGAAATGGTAAATTAACAGGTTTGAAAAGTCATGACTGCCATGTACTCATACAACGGATTCTTCCAATTGGGATGCGTGGTTTACGTAGACAAAGAGATTAGTAAAGCACTATTTGAGTTAGGTAGCTTTTTCCAGGATTTGTGCTCAAGGACACTGCACCGTAATCAACTTGAGAAATTAGAGGAACGTATAGTACACATATTATGCAAGCTTGAAACGATCTTTCCTCCAGCCTTCTTTGATGTGATGGTTCACTTGGCTGTTCACTTGCCACGCGAGGCTATTCTTGGAGGACCGGTGCAATATCGATGGATGTACCGGATCGAAAGGTAATTGTTAAATTGAAATGTTTCGTAATTATATGTTGCATGTGTAAACTTGCTCCTAACTAATTCTCCTTTGAAGGTTTCTCGGAGCTTTAAAAAGGTTTGTTTCAAACCGTGCTCGATCAGAAGGTTCAATCGCACAGGCTTACATTGTCAAAGAGTGCATTACTTTTTGTTCAATGTATGTTGATGGGATCGAAACGGTGCATAATCGACCGGAACGAAATCAAGATCGTGGCGAACGTCGCAAAGGGTTGATTGTATTCACAGAAACTGCCCGTCCTATTGGCCTAATCACAAGGGATGCTGATATGTCACAAGAATATCGTGATATGGCTCATTGGTTCTTGTTGAACAATAGCCCCGAGATAGAGAAGTATCTAGAGTATGTTTTTCATTTAAATATGTGTAGTCTTAGCTTTGTTTATGTTCTAGGGTATGTTTTTAATTTAAATATGTGTATTCTTAGTTTTGTTGATTTAGCTAGCAATGCATAATAATCACATTCTTTTGAGTAGGATATACAGAAATCTATTACGGACTTCATCTGACCAAGACATAACCCGTATGCAACAACAAGAGTTTCCCAAGTGGTTCAAAGAGCGGGTAAGGCATTTTCAATTCTAGGACATGATTAAAAATTTGTATAAGATTTGATCATTTATTAATTTATTTTTACTATCTTCATGTATGTTGTATATGATTGTAGATAAATATATTGAGAGAAGAAGAGTCACCAGAGGCAACTGATGATTTATGGTCGTTAGCGAATGACCCCAATTTGCTAGTAAAAGAGTACTCAGGTTGCATAATCAATGGCGTACGGTTTCATACAAGAGAAGTAGACAATCGCCGTAAGAGTCAGAATAGTGGTGTACTTACAGAAGGGGATCATGAGGGAGTGACGCATGAATTTTATGGTCACTTGCACAATGTTTGGGAATTGGAGTACATGTGTCATAACAAAGTTTTATTGTTTCAGTGTGAATGGTACAACACAGGAAACACAGGTCGAAGTAGAACATTGCGAACCGATGATTATTGCATAAGTATTGATGTCACAAGCCAGTGGTATCAATACGACCCTTTCATCTTGCCTAGCCAGGCTAAGCAAGTCTTTTACCTAAACGATACCAAATGGGGTCAACCATGGCAAGTCGTTCAACGAGTGCAACATAGGGGTGTCTTTGATGTACCAGAGGTGGGTGATGGAGAAGCATCGGATCAACCAGAAGAGAACGATGTTTTCCAACAAGAAAATATTACCGATGTTGTTCCAATTGACATCGGCCCTCATGTTCAATGTTATAGAGATGGTGTTGAAGGGGAAGTTGTTAAAAGGGTTAGGTCATCTGTTGAAGTAATGATAGAGAATAGAAATGACGAAGAAAATGAAGAGTATGACGAACCTGATGTGGATTATGATATGGATCTTGATGTGGACTAGAATTTGTAGTTTTTTGCACTTTCTGTATGAACATTGTTGTTAATTAATGTAGTTGCATTTCAGTTGTAGGGTTCATCCACAGTAATGTATGTTTGTCGTTGATTGGTCATATTATGTGTCTGATGGCTTCATAATTAATTTCTTCTATGATATGTAAAAGTTTTTTTTAAAAAAATCATCTCTCTCACTCTATCCATATTTCAATGATTTAGAGCTTATGACATATCCACTTGTTGAGATTGTTGTTACTTTATGCTTTATGTATAGAATTATATAATTATCTTTTCTTTACATCTAATGTTCAATTATGCGTATTCACCCAAAAAATGTTCAATTATGCTTTATAGTTGGGCAAAATGGACACTACAAAAAAACAGTTGACCAAACGAAGTACCGCAACTAAGAAGGTAACGAACTATGAGAAACAAAGAACGGAGACAATTAATAGAAACCGTGAGAGAATGAATGCTCTAGGATTGAAGAATATAACAACTTCTTTGAAGGATGCCGTTCAACATAAGAAATTGAGGAAGGAAAAACAAATAGCAATTGAGGAAAATGATGATGATTATCAACCGTCAGAGGGTGAAGATGGCAGTCACATTGAATCCAATGATTATTTTGAGCATGAGGTACTACGCGTTTATGCATTGTGAAATATATTCTTTCTCATTTATCGATTCAATTCATACACATACATGTATATCTTTGTACATATATTCATATTTTATTATGTTATTCAGCTGTTAGAGGTGCCATCTAGAGCCCGTTCACAATCTCATCTTGAGGCATTGATCCACACACAAGTTGAGGGGGATACCTCTTCCCGTCCTGAGGCGGGTAGCCATCCCTCACCACCTCTCAATGTCGAGCCTCAAGTAGAGGTGACTATCGGTAATACTATTGGTAAGATACACTCTTTATTTACTTTCATTTGAGATCTTAATTAAATTTGTTCACATACTAACTAATTCAATATTTTGGCTTCACAATATTAGCTAGTAAGCGTGTTCATGGCCCGAGTCGAGGCAAAGAGGTTCAAGGCCTTGTTGATAGATATGGAAAGCTTAATGTGCCTATCCCTCCCGAATTTCGTGCACCGGAGGGAAATATGCCTTAAAACTAGCCTCAAAGATCGGTGTAGAAGTGCGAACACGTGTACCAGATCCAAGTGTTCGTAGGTGCAAGTATGTCGATGCCTCCGTTAAGGGGGAGATTATTCAACGCTTGAATGTAAGTTCACTATCTACTCTATTATAGGACATGTGAGGATGTAGTAGCCAATTTATAACTATAATATCGTTTGAGTTCTTTTGTTGTATGTTTGTCTTTTCTAATCTAGTTTTGGCTTGCCAATTGATACTGATATCTCTGGTTCTTCTTACTGAAGAGGCCCCATCTATTTTTTTTTACCACTTGCACAATTAAATTCTTAATTTTGTTGAAGTTGTCTACCATAAATGTTGAAGTTGATTGCTAGAGGTGCTGAGAAAAGAGAAGGATGAGATCACCTTGATACAATTTTTAGTTGCTATTTTACTTGCTCATTTTCGGTGTCAGTTAACCCTTTTTTATTCATCAAAATCAATTGAATTATAATCTAAATAACCTTGGGGCTATCATATAAAATAGGTTAGAATCTTTGAATTATTTATTGTAAATTTTTGCTTTTTTTAGGAATTATCTATGACTTATCTATTTTTTTACAGGATCAATTTGATTTAGAAGGAGACCCTATTGATATAGAAAAGGCAATGAACACAAAATTTGGTCGGAGATTGAGTAACCATACCTATAAGCTGCACAAACAATTCAGGGAGTTGAAGGATGCTAGAGGAGAGGAGTACGCGAGAAACCATCCACCGAAGGATGTCGGTCTTACCAAGTGGAGAGATCTTATTGATAAGAAGTGGAACACTACAAAATTTATGGTAACATTTTTGTGTTTAATATTATATCAGCGAAGAAAGAATTTGATTAGAATATGGACAGATTGATTCCAAAAAAACTAGAAGTAACACTACAGTAATTGTTCCATATCCAAAAAAACTAGAAGGAACACTACCAAATTGTTTCAAAAAAAACTTGGAAATCCATTTTATTTCAAAAATCTGAGATTTCTTTTAAATGGTTTTTCATGGGGTTTTTGGTATAGATTGGTTTAGCTGTAGAGAAGTCTCTTTGAAGAGGTTTTTGGTTTCTCTCCCTAGCCAATGCAAGTGAATAACCATATTTTTGGATTGCATGCAACTGAACTTGTATTTCTTTTTTAAAGCTTGATGTGAAACTGCTATTCATTTGATTCATTTTCTTGTTCTATGTAAGGCTGATTTCATAAAGGTTTTAGTGTTTAGCCATGTGCAGATTTATGCTGGTTTTGTATCCAAATTTCTGTAGGTTAATTTTTATGTCCAAAATGTGTACAGATTTCTGCTGGTTTTTATGTTTTTTTTTTTATGTCCAACTTATGTGCAGATTTCTACAAGTATTATGCCCGTTTTGTACGCAGATTTCTGCAGGTTTTTATGTCCAAATTGTGTGCAGATTTCTGCATGTTTTTATGTTTTTATGACCAATTTGTGAGCAGATTTCTGCAGGTTTTTACGTTCAAGTTATATTCAGATTTTTGCAACTTTTAGTGTTCATTGTATGTTCAAATTTCTACAGGGTCCCGGTTTCGGGGCGTGACACTAATGACACATTTCATTGTTATATTGGTCATTCTTCGTTACAGAAACAATCAAAAGCCAACATCGCGAACAGAGAAAAGATGAAGACAAAACATAGGTGTGGTTCTAGGTCAATCCCTATTAGAGTAGAAAAACTGGTGCGTATCCTTGCACTTTAAGAATTTTATTAGATTATTGGCTTTATTTATTGAATATTTGGTCTATCAAATTAGGCACGAGAAAAGAAGATGCTACCTGATCTAGCAGAGTTTTACAAGGAAACTCACTATAATGAGGAAACACATGAGTGGATCTCATCTGAAGCTCAGGCTCATTATGTGAGTATATACTTCAATTTTTATTAACAAAATCTTAGAATACTATTTGTTATAATCATATTTAATTTATTAATAATTATTTAATTTTTTCCAATTTGATAGGAAAATATGTTACAGACACAGGCTGATCACCTCTCACAGCCGGGATCAATCCCTTTGTCTGCAGAAGAGCTGTCAATCAAAGTCCTAAAGCCAAAGTCTGGCTACGTGAAGGGACTTGGCATGAGACCTTCATCCTCTATTAGGAGGACCACTACCACATACGCTGAAACAAATGATTATGTGAAACACTTGGAGATGGAAATAGAGACACAGAGGGAACAGATACAAATGCAGAACAATAAAATAGAGGAGCTTGAAGAGGGTGGGAAGAAGCAAGGGGAGATAATGGCAGATGTCGTCAACTTTTTGAGGAGTAAAGGATTCACTGGACACTTTGGGAATGTGGGGGACTCATCCCCGAGTGGACATACTTCTTGGTAAAGTATATTAACTTTAATATAACAAATATTACCAAAGAATATATGTTTGAAAAATTAGGTATTAATGGAAACATGCATAGGACACCCAATTTGGGAACTAGTTCAAAAAAATAAGGACTGGAGGGCCAAATAGTTAAACAGCTATGGAAGTGCCCGAAAAACAAGAACAGCCAACTTGGGAGGGACCATTAATTTTTTGTTCCCATCATCTTGAAAATAGTCGGTTAGAGGGATAAATTGTATAAATTGATCTAATTGTGAGTTGATTAGTTAATAAAGTTTTTACTTTATTTTTTTTGCAGATTGGATTGGGGTGGCATTTTTGATGTGCAACAATGATCTAATTTGCCAAAATGTTCATTTTTTGTTTGATAAGGATACACATACTTTGGAGTTGCACTAGTTACTGTTGGATTTTGGGTAGAATTGCACTAGTTATAACTATTGGATATTTTGTGAGGGAGTGGATATTTTGGATATTTTAATGGCAATGACGATAAGGACCTCAGACCCTCCTGCAATTTACAGAGCCGTCTCTGCCACTGCCACAGGTAAAAAACATGGCAACACCTTCTTTGTATATTAGGTTAAGGGCTCTGTTATATTCTCTGACTCGCATATATTTATCCATCTTGTAAATATTCTATATATTCTTTTGCACTTTATGTTGTGGTTACACACTTACACTTCTCAGTCCATTTTTGGACTGTGTTATGTTGACTTTTGTAATTACAGACCTATCTTGACTTTTGGAACTACAGAGTTCTCTCTCACCCCAAGGTATCTGGGTTAATGTATTTATATTTATTTTTATATTGTACAAATCTGATATGTGCATTCATATTGTTCTCCTGTGCATTCATTTATAGATTTGTTGTTTATTTTCTTTTTCGCTGCAGCCCGTGGCCATTTTGCTGGAAACTTTTGCAGCTATGTTGCAGATTGTAATAATTTGAGAAATTTTGAGGTTTGCATCAGGTAAAGTAACTTCAACATGATTCATAGCGATTTCATTGTTACTTTTATAACTGTTTGCTGCTATTTGTATCTTGTAGCAGCAGACATCACAAACTGCTGCTGAAAACCCATGTAACTTATAGTAGCATACATAAAAAAATGTTGCTTGTGGCCTCAAGTTAATTTAGTACTTATTCATTGGGTGTCTTTATTTCAAGTCAGTTTAGTACTTATTCATTGGGTGTCTTTTTTTTTAGATTTTGTACTGCAACTTCAACTTTAGATTTTAGATTTTATTCATAAGGCAGCAAGAATTATGTACTGCTAAAATAAGGACTTAATCAGAATTTTGCGAGAGTAAATAAAAAATTAAGATGTCTGAAATCCTTTTGTTGATTCACAAAATCCTATGTATTTGTGTGTGCGTTTTGGGGCAACATCACATAAATGGAAATGACTATTTGATGACCTAAATTAGACACATTGATCACAATCATTAAGCAAGCTTTATTGAGAGGATGTGCTAAACCTGAATATACCCTCTTTCCACTCACATCCTCCCATCACCATTCCTACCAATGCCCATTTTGAATCACTGTGACTTAGTATATTAGATATCACAAAAAGATTTGCAACTTCCAAAAGAACATACCATGCTAGCAATGTTGTGGCTTCTTTCAATCTTAAGACAACGCAACTTCAGCTGTGAGGCCTCTTACACCTCCACCACTGCTAATTAGCATGTCTCATATCCGCCTGGGTTGATTTATTCTATTCATCAACTAGTCTGCTCATTCAAACTATGCAATTTTTTATTTTCCTTTTGCATAGATATGTCAATGCACTATCAATAATCTCTTTCCATCTATTATTTTTTATTATCTTAGAAAATTATTGACAATTTGTTTTTTAATATACAATGAGGGTGGGTATCTACTAGGCCAAAAGAATCAAATTTAATAAATAAAAGAACTACAAGTTTTAGAGTGAACCAAATAAAATGGCTGATGAAACAGTTTTATTTGACAATGATTAAGCCATAGCATTGCTTGTGACACATCTGTACTAAAATTTCAGTTTCTTTTCCTCCACACCAAAATTTTCTTTCCATATCACATAAGATCATTAATCAAGTCAGTTAAGTGGCCAAATACAAATATTGGGCTTAAGGCTTCCAACATCCAAGTGAACAGACAAATTAAAATAAAAAAAATAAGAAAAGGGAGTGCTTATTTATTTATCTTTGAATCTGTTAATGATCCTTACGTTATAGCCCCTCTAGATATGGATGAAACATTCACCTGCTATTGTAGTAAAGGGCACACCTTTGAATCTGTTAATGATCCTTACCTTATAGCCCCACTAGATATGGATGAAACATTGCAAACACCTGCTGTTGTAGTAAAGGGCACACCTTTGAATCTGTTAATGATCCTTACCTTATAGCCCCACTAGATATGGATGAAACATTGCAAACACCTGTTGTTGTAGTAAAGGGCACATCTTTGTAACAAGCCACCAGCTCTGTGTTAGTGTGTAGATTAGGTTGCACCATCTCCCAGACCTTCTTCTTCGGGTTGAGAACGTCATCAGGCTCACCAGAATATCCTGGGAACATTATCCTCTCTCCAACAGCCGCAGACTCTGGCGGATCAACCAATTCGACCTGAACTCCCAATGTCAGTTTTTCTTTTAGTGGAATATTGGATGAAAAGACTTTAAGGAACATCATTATCATTGGTCTAGAATTAATTAGTTTACCTACACTCAATTTGACACTCATGATCACTTGTGGCCAACTTCAGAATAAAAAATAGTTACCATATTTACCAAAAACAAAAGTTACCAAAGAATAAAAAAACTCTATGAACTAGTGGCCACATATGGAATTAAGAGAATTAATCATCTTCGTTACAGCCAATTTACAGAGTACACAGTGAAAGAAATATGATACCGTGTGAGATTTGAATTAAGGATCGAATGAGAGTCCTGATGGTTCCACTTCTACTGTTGGAATAAGACAGGATGCAGACTTCTAACAAAGCCCACAAGTAACAAATAGATTAGTGTACTTATTATAAGAAAATGCATGCTATTTAGATAAGTGTGGAAGGGGAAGCAAAGACCAATCATATTAGGCAGTCACAGTATTCAGAAACACTATTGATTTTTGTAAGAGTTACAAGGAATGCATATTGAAAGGCAGTGAAACTAATTAGGAGTGGTATGAAGTGAACTGTCATGCAAATAGATTGATAAAAAATAATTTACAATGCATTTTTTAATTTAAAAAAAAAAGAGAGAGAAAAGATAGAGGTGATTCATTCTCATATACCATAAGCAACATTTATTTAAAATGAAAAGACTTCCATGTTCCGTGTAAAATCTAATTAGCCAAACTCTAAGCGTGTACTTTTTTACCAGTGTACCTAATCAAGAGAAATCTCAATACATGCCAAAAACACAACATATCCCCTGTTTTCCAAAACCCCTTACAGTCTATATTTAAAAGCATAGTCAATTTGCACAGAATAAAATGCTCATCATATCTACCATCACATTATTATACAAAATGAGATGTCCACTCATCATATCCACCAATATATAAACTTAGTAGTATACAATGTTTCAAAGACATACTTTAATTTTCTTGTTTCAATTAATATAGTAGTTTGCAGTGCTGACTTTACTTGGATTCTGTTCCTACCTTTGGGTCGGTGAGACTAGTGAAAGTATTTAACTTTCTCTATCCAATAGAAATGAGGTGAGACTAGTGAAAGATTACAGCCAACAGAGATTTATCCATTGCAACACGAAAGCTAATAAAATCATTCCTTCTTAACTTCTGTTGTTTATTTAATCTACATTAGTTCTTTAAATCTTACTTGGCATAAAAAAATCACCCCATGGTCATTCAATGTTTTAAGCTTAAATAATTTTCAACTAGTCAAGGTTGCATGATGATTTTCTTGTGTTTTTTTATGCAGGGAAGACATACGACAAACAATCTGCAAATTTGAAAGAGCCAAATTTGGTGGAAAAAGCCAATGGAGAGTCTACTCTTGAAAACAAAGCAAATCCTGCTGGAGAAATTACTGAGGTATATTGTTTTCAGTCTCATAGGATTACTGTGATGTACTATACACTGTAATCTATTTTGTAAATTGACTCAATAGAAGGGTCTCATAGGATTACTGTGATTACTGATATCTCCTAAGGTCTTACTTACACCTCATCATGATCAAGAAGGGGTACAACTGGTAGAGAAGGTGGGAGATGAGGAAGAAGGTGAAATGGGCTAGGATTTCTCACATGCAGTCACTATGTAAGTTAGAGTTAAGAAATTGAGAGAAAAGAACGAAGAAGAACAAGGAGAGGACTCTCTCGGTTGAAACGGATGAAGGAAAGAAATAAAGGGAAAAACGTGGCTGGTTGGGGTTTTTAAAAGGAAATTTTGCTGCTTTGCATGCAAATCCTTGTAATTGTTTTAAATTTGGGAAAAGGGGCTTTTGTTTTTAAATGGCTTAGATATGGGCTGACTCGGGCTCAATTTGTGCAAGTGATGGGTATTGGGGATTTTAACATATCCATCAGGCTTATTCTACTACTGTCACCTGCAGGATGTAGTGACTCAGTTTGTTTGTTTCTCTAGAAGATGGACTATTTATTTATTTATTTATGTGTTAGCTCGCTAGAAGATGGAACTAATTAGAATTATATAGTTCAAATCTTTATATTTGATCATTTTTCTTTTTATCACAATTTTCTTTTCAGTGTTTCAGTTTGGTGTGATCACACTAAACAATAGTAATTAATACATGCAATTATTTGGCTTAACTCAGTATATTTTTGTGGTTTAGTGTTTTGCATTGCAATTTCCATCCATTTAGGAAAACTATCGAAAATGAAACAATCATGGTTGTTATTTGTAGGTGCGAGCCTACAACAAATGTCCTTATTTGATCTCTTTTGAAACTTCGCCTTTATGCTGAATTACTGTAGTTCAGATTTTTGTGTGTGTATTTCCTGCTTTATTCATGTGAATATTGATCATGTACTGTTTCGATGAACAGGTGTGCGTGTTTTGATCTGTAAAATGAAGTCGTTCCTTACAAAGAGGCATGGTTCTGGCAAAAGTCTCTTGCACAAAGAAGGCATACTTTGATGGAATGGGATGAAGATCAATCAGACATGTTAATTATTCTACAACACCCTCCTGTGTATACACTGGGTACGGGTAGTTTGGACAAATATCTGAAATTTGATATAAATGATGCTCCTTATGATGTTTATCAGACTGAGCGTGGTGGGGAAGTGACATATCATGGTCCTGGACAGGTACCCTTTTTTGTATGATATATTATTTGGGTAGATCATCCATACCTTTAACTGTTACAACATATATAAAGGGTCTTGCTTCCATGTGGACATCTCGAATGGGAGACCGTGTGAGACAACCCATGGGTTCCACTGTGGCCCCAACAATCATGGGTGAGGTGGGGGATCGAAAGGTCCAGATGGGGCCGGTCCGTTTAGAAAATCTTAAGTCAATTTGATCATCCTAACCCCTTGATATGTGGCCCTCAAGTTTTAACATTTTTAGAATGCATCATTTGAGGGAAAAAAATCCAATCCAAGAGAAGGAATAAAAAGGGGGGGGGGGGGGGGGGGGGGGTTGTTGATGGATCATTGGGGGCCATTGGTGGGCCCCATTGGTTGTCTTGCACTGTGCGAGACTTCCGTACAGAAGCAATGGCCAGTTTCATCATTTATATGCTTCTTTTCAATCAGTGACTTCTTTTTTGGTCAATACATGATTGGTTCTTTTTGTGGATGTGGGTTGACGTTGTGGACGATTATTCCATTTTCAGTTAAGTGGTCTATGTGGAAAGAGAGGAATGAAGGAATTTTTACAGGAAAGGAATCATCTTTGGAGATTATTATTACAGCTGTTTCATTGACGACACTGAGTGGGCTTCTGTGAGAAAAGTACGTTCAGATTTGAAGATAGATGACATGCTTCATAATTAGGGAGCTTGCATGAGGATGGGACTCTCGAAAAAGAAAAAAAGAAAGTAGTTTGGTGTGCTCCCCCATTTGGTGTTTTAAAGTTCAACGTGGATGGAGCAGCTCGTGGCAAACCGGGGATAGCGGGCATTGTGGGTGTTATAAGAAATAATTAGGGGGAAGTGTTATATATGTTTGTGAAACATGTTGGGATTAATGCAGCTAAGCTATCTTCGGCCATAGGGAAGGTGTTCAAGAAATATGGTCAGTGGGTCATTTGGTATCAAGACAAAAATTTCTGTAATTTACAGGTTAAAAATTTAGAAGCTTGGTGACCTTAAAAATGTGAAGATGGGAAACAAATGTGAGTGATGATACCCAGTTACATCAAGGAACATAGACTTTACACATCAAGATGAAGTATTTGGATGTGTTCACCACTTTTAATAATCTACTTGGATATGCTTTTATTATTTGAATCAAGATCCTGTTGTGGCCTTCTGATTTGTTAGTGAGAGGTTGGATTCTATATCTAACATGCATTCTATATGTTGGATTCTATGTTCCCCACAGGTTTGAAGGTTTCGGTGGCTAGACTGTTTCCCAATCAGTTTGTAATACTCTCAATAGTTGAATGACTGTTTGGATGGGTGGAGAAATTATACTTGTCTAATAATCTTCCTTCATCAATTTATGTTTGCTTCTTTTGCCTTAGCATTTGGAACCATTGTTTCTTGGTTGGGATTTACTTAATCATCATTGGGTTATTACAATACTGGTTTGGGTCAATATGATGCATTGACTAGCCTTGGAGAAATGGAATTGTTCCTCATTCCCAACTTTCTAAAAATTCTATCTTTTTAAGTCAATAACTCTGGAATCTATGTACTTCCCAAATCCATAATAGGGACAACTTATTGAAAACTTTTTGGTACTTGGGCTACCTAGAATGACTTTATTAGAATTTTCTTTTGTGTGCATCGGTGTATCCTCCCTTTATAACGATAAGATGTATTTTGTTTCTTGGTTTCAGTAACCTAAATGTTAGTCTCCTATATTTAAGTATTTTCATTCATGTTAAACTTTGATTGTTGCCATTAATGCTAATGATGGTGTTATTTATGTAATAGAGAATACAAGGGCCAACAGTGAGACATCGTCATCTATTTCAAGTGAGCTTGTCACTGATAGGGCTGAAGATTCTTCCTCTGATCATGGATCTGAAAAATCAGAGATGAAATTACTAGATTTATATTCTGGTTGTGGGGCGATGTCAACAGGCTTGTGCCTTGGAGCTAATATTGCAGGGGTCAATCTTGTCAAAGCAAGCCTCCCATTCTTGCCTGTCTTCAAGTTTTTGTTGTGTTTACATGTAATTTACTACTTACATTGGCATCTATAGAGGAGGTGGGCTGTGGATCTAAATGAATATGCTTGTCAGAGCCTTAAAGAGAACCACCCCGAGACATAGGTATATTTCTTCTTCCACATCGGCTGCTGTTACATGTTTTTTTTATTATTATTGTTGTTGTTTTTTAAAATGCTCCCAGATGATTGGCCTTACAGAATTTTAAAACGTTGCATCAAAAATTTATTTTATTTGGAAGCCTTCCTTAGTGGAATTTTTTCTTCTACATTTTGGAATCTTTCTAATACTTTTGAGTAATCTGGATTCTTTTTCAGATATCTCATATTTTGTAATTATGGTATTTTGATATAGAGCCATATGCATGATTAGAGATGTGGTTGGTTGTTAAAGTGCATGTTCAGGTTATTTGATTATATGAACAGAGGTTGAAAGTTGTGGAGTGGAATTAGATGTTACAATTTAATTTATTCATATGACAGAGGCTGAAAATTGTAATGAACTGATAGAATGTTGGATTTGAACTGAAGTTGTAGTCATTTTCTAAAAGTTATTAAGGGTGGAGTTTGCTGTAGGTGGGGTCAGTAGCATTTGGAGGGAGTACATGTTATAGTTGGATAGGAGAGAGAGAGAGAGAGAGAGAGAGAGAGAGAGAGAGTGGATAAGTTTGAATATTTTTATTTGTTGGTTTTACAAAATCTTCTATATCTGTTTGTGTACAGCTTTAACATCAATTTCTCTGATTTTTTTTTTTATGAAAATGTTAACATGTAATGAGTTTGTATTTGTGATGTTTTATCTAAATGTTAACATGCAATCTGTTTGATTTTTTTTTTTTTTTTTTTACAAGGATGATTTATTCTATAGTTTCACTAAAGGGTGCATATGACATTCTTAATCATATGTTAATCTACCTCTTTTTTTTATGCAGATTGAATGAAAATTGAAAAACAACTTTTAATGAAAAAGTCCATGCAGCTAGCTAGGATGCAGCCAACTTGAAGGCCAAGTATGCAGAGTAGAATGTTTGGCATTTGAAAGTTAGTACGGAGTAGAATCCCTTTGTGGTGAATGACCACTTCTCTTACCCAGTGATTCTCCCCTATGTATTAGAAGATAAATCCGATTGGTTGACAGACCATTGTGTACTAGATATATGCTTTCTTCTTGTGTATGTTGGCTGCCCACCACTTTAGAAATCCTACTGTGACTCTTCTCTTATCATGCAATAGTACTATGAGTTGTAAACTGCATATGAGGTGGATGTGTGATGTATGGATATTCAAATATTATAAATTTAATATTTGAGTTCTTGATAGTCTATTGATTTCAATTTTAGATTTTGTGAACCATTTGGTGAATGTTTTCTGTGAATGTGTATAGGTGTGAATGCTACAGTTTATTAACAAAATTATTTCTTTTCCATTTCTTATATTTATGACAAAATATATTTTACTCTAATTTCTTCCTTTATTGACAAAATATTTTGTCGTTAATTACTTATAAATATGTTACCACAGAGTCGATTGGATACAAAAAAAATCGTCATTTACTGGTACTTTCTTTGACAAATTTTTATCGTCTTCCTTTATATTAAACGCGACAAAATTATTTCGTCTCTATTTCTTATATTTATGACAAAATATTTTTGACTCTAATTTCTTCCTTTAATGACAAAATATTTTGTCATTAATTAGTTACAAGTACGTTCCCATAGAGTCAATTGGAGACAAAAAAAATCGTCATCCACTAGTAGCTTCTTTGACAAATTTTTTTCGTCTTCCTTTATATTAAACGCGACAAAATTATTTCGTCTCTATTTCTTATATTTATGACGAAATATTTTTGACTCTAATTGCTTCCTTTAATGACAGAATATTTTGTCATTAATTAGTTACAAGTATGTTCTTGTAGAGTCGATTGGAGACAAAAAAAAAATCGTCATCCACTGGTAGCTTCTTTGACAAATTTTTTTCGTCTTCCTTTATATTAAAAGCGACAAAATTATTTCGTCTCTATTTCTTATATTTATGATGAAATATTTTTGACTCTAATTGCTTCCTTTAATGACAAAATATTTTGTCATTAATTAGTTACAAGTATGTTCTTGTAGAGTCGATTGGAGACAAAAAAAAATCGTCATCTACTGGTAGTTTTTTTGACAAATTTTTTTCGTCTTCCTTTATATTAAATGCGACAAAATTATTTCGTCTCTATTTCTTATATTTATGACGAAATATTTTTGTCTCTAATTGCTTCCTTTAATGACAAAATATTTGTCACTAACTACTTACAAGTATGTTCCCAATAGAGTGCATTGGAGACAAAAAAAATCGTCACAAATTTATCTTTTTCAATGACGAATTTTTTTTTCCATCACCAAGACCTTTTAGCGACAAGGCTTTGGCGACGAAACGGGTGACGAAAATTTTTCGTCTTAATTAGTTTCGGTGACGAAATATGTACATTTTGGGACAAATTTGTGTCGTCCTTAAACCCCAAATTTCTTGTAGTGATTCCTAGTGCAAATAGAAGACGAAGTCATAATTGGAAGAAAAAAAGTATTTTCTATGATTTACCATACTGGAAAGATAACTTACTCAGGCACAACTTAGATGTTATGTACATCGAGAAGAACGTCTGTGATAATATACTGTGGACCATTCTCGGTGTTCAGGGGAAGTCGAAGGATGGTGTCAATGCACGTCGTGACTTAGAAGAAATGGGCTTGAGAAAATCGTTGCACTTGCAGCCGAGAGAGTCAAACAAGGCATACATGCCTCCTGCGCAGTACGCGATGAGTAAAGATGAGAAAGATGTCTTCCTCTCTGTTCTGAAGGGTGTCAAGGTTCCTGACAGGTACTGTTCGAATATTGCTAAGCGTGTGAACATGAAAGAAAGAACATTACAGGGTTTGAAGAGTCATGACAATGATATTCTCATTCAATAGTTACTACCTATCTCCATAAGGAATTGTTTGCCAAAGAATGTTGTAGCGCCGTTGATTGAATTTAGTAACTTCTTCAGACAACTGTGTTCTAGAGTTCACCGAATTGATGAGCTGAATGGTCTGCAAAAGAGGATTGCTGTGACGTTGTGTCATCTAAAAAAACTTTTTCCACCTGCATTTTTCGATGTCATGGTTCACTTGACCATACACTTAACTAGTGAAGCCCTGCTTGGTGGCCCCGTCCAATTCACATGGATGTATCCAATTGAGAGGTACATGAATACTTTATAGAGGTATGTTCGTAATAGAGCCCGTCCAGAGGCATCAATAGCTATTTGATGGATGAGTGCACCAATTTCTGCGCAGCATATCTTAAAGATAATATTGAAACAAAGTTAACTAGGCCCTCGCGGATTAATGATGGTCCAGTTGGGGAGGACACGCAATTTGATCTCAACAATATTGAGTGGATTCAAGTTCACCGGTGGGTGTTGTTCAACACCCCAACTGTTGTGGCTTTGACTCAGTAAGTTATCACTCATTCATAAGAGTAATTTGTCAATTTTTTTCCTAAATTATCATACTTGTTGTTAACACGTGTTATGCATCGCAGGACACACATCGATGAGCTCAAACGAGACATGCCTCGTGCTACAAAGAGTGAAATTCATATATCCCATTACCGGTCATTTCACGAATGGTTCAAAATCACGTATGTAGTCAATCATTAGGAGTAGTTTAACTAGTTCATGTCATATTACTTTTATGCAGTGATATTCAGTGATTAAATGCATTGCGTAGGTGTGTAGCTTACGAAGAACCAACGATCCTAATCTGACCGATGAAATGAAACAGTTAGCTGATGGCCCCTTCATAACGGCCTGACGTTACACAACTTGTGATGTCAACAGGTTTCGATTTCGCTTAAAGGATGTAGATGAGAAACGAGCGACGCAAAATAGTGGGTTCGGTTGTCCATCTGTGGATGCTGGTTACTACTATGGTAGGTTGAAGGATATTGTTGAAGTTGTATACAATCACGGGTTAAAGTTTCTATTGTTTAAGTGTGATTGGGTGGATCCTATCCGAGGGGTGAAAACAGATAATTACCAGTTTACATTTGTAAATTTTAACAATCTGTTATATCGTGATGATCGAATAAGTGCCGAACCCTACATACTGTCCTCTATGGCGGAGCAAGTTTACTATGTCAGAGATCCAAAAGATCCTAACAGGCAGGTTGCAGTTAAAATGTCAAGGAGGGGAGTGTATCAGATTGAATGTGATGAGCCAGATATTGATGCATTCGCCCAACAAGTTCTTGACCAGAATGCAGTTGTTCCACGTGATGAAGATGTTAATTGGGTTCGGGAAACCATTGAAGGAGATACAGTTGACTTACACGACCAGTGAACGGTTGGGAACTAATTCACCAATGTTAAATTTCAGTGTAAATAATTTTAAAATGTTAATTTCAATTATCTCGTTTAATGAAACTTATCTTACAAACATTTGAACAGATATGTCAGGACGAAAGAGGAGAGATCGTCCGCTGACGATGGACGAGCTGCTGCGCCAGGCCCAGGCTAGCACGCCATCTGGGGGGCCTAGACCGACATCGGATGCCGCCCAGTCTAGTTCGATGGCCCCACCGAGTAGGCCATCGACGTCTCATCAGAGTCCTTCCACCCCAGTTGATGCTTCGGCGGTGAATTTTTCATCTCCACCGTCTTGGCTTGCATCGACGTCTGCACAGACTGGTATAAGTTTATTTAATTAAACATTTTAGTTCTAGAAAATTATTTTAATTCAATTTAGTTAAATTATCTTTAATTTGAACAGGTGCTACGAGCACGGGCCCATCTTCCAGCAGGGGAAGAGGCCCTGCTCGAGGGATCCGGACGTGGAATTCCGGTCATCCTATAGACGTTGAGTTTGATGAGACGTACCATCCGGTGGGTCCGCATGCTCGCCAGCTCATCAGTCAGTTGGGACATATGGTCCGGGATCCATATGCATTCCCTCTGACTACACTTGATTGGGACGCATTCCCGGTGGAGACACTAGACCGTACCTGACAGCAGGTTAAGGTAATAATTTAACATTTCTCCAAAAATGATGTGTCAATTTAAACTATAACTTAATGAAAAATATTTCTATCATTTTCAGGACAACCTGAGGGCGTGTCCCGAGCTCTTCCGGCCAGTTTGCATGTCGAAGTGCCGGAAGATGTGGAAAGACCATAAAAATAAAGTTAAGATGCACCATTGGAAGCCACATCAGGATGCGCCCGACATACTTGCCCGAGTTCCGAGGGGCATACTCCCGGATCAGTGGACTCAGCTCGTCCGGTACTAGACGAGCGAGGAGGTCCAGGTGAGAAACTTGTCCTTTTTTATTTTAATTTTAAGAATTTACTAGTGACTAACGTAACTAACAGAAATAAGTTGATAAAAATTGAAAACAGAAAGAGGCTGCTATGAATGCGCAGAACCGTGCAATGCAGGGTCCCACACACAGGTTGGGGACTCGACACATCACCCAGGTCCGCCACGAGGTAAAACGTTATATTGTACATGTAATTTATATGTTTGTCATTATGTATGATAGTATAATAATAATATAACTCTCCACCAAACAGTTGCATTCCGAGGGTGTTCTAGTCGACAGGATGTCCGTATGGATGCGTTCTCGAGATCCTCGCCACCCGAAGGCGGCAGCTATCATTGTAAGTTTTTATATTGAATCGTTTAAATTATCTTTCTATTACTATGTTTTGTTATGCATGATAATATATTAAATGAATCAACTACGCAGGCTCAGTATCAGTCACGCCTGGAGGAGCTACCCGAGGAGGAGCGTAGTTTGCTATCGAGGAGGGATGAGATATTCCACTCTGTCGTAGGCCGGGATGGGCACGGATACATGCTCACATATGGGACGGGCATTCCACGCTCGCACATCGCGCGATCGAGGTCATTCGGTGCTAGCTCCTCCCAAGGCTCGCGCCTCCGTACAGATGAGGAGGTTAAGCAGTTGTTGCAGTCCATGAGGGCAGCGATCAGAGAGGAGTTGAGGGCAGAGATGCGGGGCGAGTGGAGAGCAGAGATGGCAGAGATGGAGGCTCGTCTATCACAGAGTCGTGGCCCGCTTGCTTCAGACCCACCACCCACTACTCAAGTTAGTAAGAAAAAAATCTGTGCGTTTAAATTGTCAATTAGGTCATTGATGTGTCATTATTTATGTTTTTTTAACTGTATAATAAATAATTATAGGCACCTGACGCTGGTTCCGGCCACCAGGCCCGTCGTCACTCGGTTGGAGAGGGCAGTCATGATCCAGCAGGCTCGACTGATCGTGACAAGGTATAACAATTTACTTTAATTCAAGATTTCAACATGCATTAAAATTTGTTAAGTTCTGTTAGAAATTTATAGATTTTGAATCTTAAAAGGTTAGAAACTTACGGAACGATAGAACGAGATTCCGACTCCCGGATTGCTCGTCAAGCTGAAACGTAGGTTTAACTCAATACGATAACATAAAACTTAGAAAATCGGCCTCCGGGCGCCCAAAACGAGCAAAGGGGCTCCGTTGCCCGTGAAAGTGGACGGGCACGTGCCCGTAGTCTTTCCTGACTTGCGGGAACTGACGGAACGAGAATCCGACAGTTGGATTGCTCGTAAAACTGAAACGTAGGTTTAACTCAATAATTTAACTTAAAACTATGAAAATCGGCCTCCGGGCGCCCAAAACTAGCAAATGGGCTCCGCTTCCTGTGAAAGTGGACGGGCATGTGCCCGTAGTCATTCCTAACTTGCAGGAACTGACGGAACGAGAATCCGACAGTTGGATTGCTCGTAAAGCTGAAACATAAGTTTAACTCAATACTTTAACTTAAAACTATGAAAATCTGCCTCCGGGGGCCCAAAACGAGTGAACGGGCTCCGCTGCCCGTGAAACTGGACGGACACGTGCCCGTAGTCATTCCTGACTTGCAGGAACTAACGGAAAGAGATTCCGACTCCCGGATTGCTCATAAAGCTGAAACGTATGTTTAACTCGATACTTTAACTTAAAACTTAGAAAATCAGCCTCCGGGCGCCCAAAACGACCAAACGGGCTCCGTTGCTCGTGAAACCGGACGGGCACGTGCCTGCAGTCATTCCTGACTTGCAGGAACTGACGGAAAGAGATTTCGACTCCCGGATTGCTCGTCAAGGTGAAACGTAGGTTTAACTCGATACTTTAACTTAAAATTTTGAAAATGAGCCCCCGGGCGACCAAAATGAGCAAACGGACTCTGTTGCCCGTGAAACTGGACGGGCACGCGCCCGTAGTTATTCCTGACTTACAGGAACTGACGGAACGAGATTCCGACTTCCGGATTGCTCGTAAAGTTGAAACGTAGGTTTAACTCGATACTTTAACTTAAAACTTAGAAAACCGGACTCCGGGCGCCAAAACCAGCGAACAGGCTCCGCTGCCCCTGAAACTGGACGGGCATGTGCCCGTAGTCATTCCTGACTTGCAGGAACTGACGAAAAGAGATTCAGACTGCCGAATTGCTCGTAAAGTTGAAACGTAGGTTTAACTCGATACTTTAACTTAAAACTTAGAAAGCCGGGTTCTGAGCGCCCAAAACGAGCAAACGGGCTCCGTTGCCTGTGAAACTGGACGGGCACGTGCCCGTAGTCATTCCTGACTTGTAAGAACTGATGGAACGAGATTCCGACTCCCGGATTGCTGGTAAAGCTGAAACGTAGGTTTAACTCGATACTCTAACTTAAAACTTAGAAAATCAGCCTCCAGGCGCCCAAAATGAGCAAACGGGCTCCGTTGCCGTGAAACTAGACGGACACGTGCCCGTAGTCATTCCTGACTTACAGGAACTGACGGAACGAGATTCCGACTCCCGGATTGCTCGTAAAGTTGAAACGTAGGTTTAACTCGATACTTTAACTTAAAACTTAGAAAACCGGGCTCCGGGCGCCCAAAACGAGGAAACTGACTCCGTTGCCTGTGAAACTGTACGGGCACGTGCCCGTAGTCATTTCTGACTTGTAGGAACTGACGGAAAGAGATTTCGACTCCCGGATTGCTCGTAAAGCTGAAACGTATGTTTAACTCGATACTTTAACTTAAAACTTAGAAAATCAGCCTCCAGGCGCCCAAAATGAGCAAACGGGCTCCGTTGCCCGTGAAACTGGACGGGCACGTTTCCGTAGTCATTCTTGACTTGCAGGAACTGACAGAACGAGATTCCGACTCCCGGATTGCTCGTAAAGCTGAAACGTAGGTTTAACTCGATATTTTAACTTAAAACTTAGAAAATGAGGCACCGGGCGCCCAAAACAAGCAAACGGGCTCCGTTGCTCTGTGAAACAGGACGGGCACTTGCCCGTAGTCATTCCTGACTTACAGGAATTGACGGAACGAGATTCCGACTCCCGAATTACTCGTAAAGCTGAAACGTAGGTTTAACTCGATACTTTAACTCAAAACTTAGAAAACCGGACTCCGGGCGCCCAAAACGAGCAAACGGGCCCCGCTGCCCGTGAAACTGGACGGGCACGTGTCCGTAGTCATTCCTGACTTGCAGGAACTGACAGAAGGAGATTCCGACTCCCGGATTGCTCGTAAAGGTGAAACGTAGGTTTAACTCGATACTTTAACTTAAAACTTAGAAAATGAGGCTCCGGGCACCTGAAACGAGCAAACGGGCTCCGTTGCCCGTGAAACCTGAGTTGCACGTGCCCGTAGTCATTCCTGACTTGCAGGAACTGACGGAACGAGATTTCGACTCCCGGATTGCTCGTAAAGCTGAAACGTAGATTTAACTCGATACTTTAACTTAAAACTTAGAAAATCAGGCTCCGGGCACCCAAAACGAATAAAAAGGCTCCGTTGGCCGTGAAACTAGACGGACACGGTCCGGTAGTCATTCCTGACTTGCAGGAACTGACGGAAAGAGATTTCGACTCCCGGATTACTCGTCAAGCTGAAACGTAGGTTTAACTCGATACTTTAACTTAAAATTTTGAAAATGAGCCTCCGGGCGACCAAAATGAGTAAACGGGCTCTGTTGCCCATGAAACTAGACGAGCACGTGCCCGTAGTCATTCATGACTTGCAGGAACTGACGGAACGAGATTCCGACTCCCGGATTGCTTGTAAAGCTAAAACGTAGGTTTAACTCCATACTTTAACTTAAAACTTTGAAAACCGGGCTCTCAGCGCCCAAAATGAGCAAACGGGCTCCGTTGCCCATGAAACTGGATGGGCACGTGCCCGTAGTCATTCCTGACTTGCAAGAACTGACGGAACCAGATTCCGACTCACGGATTGCTCGTAAAGCTGAAACGTATGTTTAAATTTCAAATTTTGAATTTTAATACTTAATTTTCTTTTATATATTTGTTGTAAATTGCCAATTTTTATAATTAACTATTAATATTTATTTCTCTTTTTTCTTCAGGTTTGAGAGCATCGTATCCATGACGCACCCTGCACGGACAATTTGATTTCTTTTTTCTTTTATTTTTATTGCTGGAATTGTAATGGATATAATTTGTTGAAACTTTTGTAATGTTTTGAACATTATTAATATAAGATTTTGTTTTGTTATTAGTAGTTGTAATGGATGGTAGTAGTTGTTATTGGTATTTGTAATGGATGGTAGTAGTTGCATATGATCTATTTAGGTACAAATTCAGGTACAAGAATAAAATTGAGAAATTTGAAAAATAATGGAAAAAAAAAAAATTTACTGACCATTAGCGGCCGCCAATGTTAGTATTAGCGACCACCAGTGGCGGTCGCTAATACTATTAAAAAAAATTTGAAAATTATAAAAAATAATTAAAATTGAGCTTTTGCGGCCGTCAATCCTAGTATTAGCAACCGTCATGGCGGTCCCTAATAGCATTAAAAAAAATTAAAAATTATAAAAAATAATTAAACTTGAGCTTTTGCGGCCGCCGATCCTAGTATTAGCGACCGCCATGGCGGTCGCTAATACTATTAAACAAAATTAAAAAATAATTAAAATTGACTTGGCGGTCGCTACTGTATTAGCGACCGCCAATACATTTAGCGACGACTTTTCCGCGACGGGGTCTGCGCGGTCGCAGTGCGGTCGCTAGAGACTATTAGCGACCGCCAATAGACTTTTAGTGACGGCTTTTGGCGGTTGCTAAAAGTCAATTTTCTAGTAGTGTATAAGTTACAAAGAAGGCAAACCCCCTCCCAATCCCACAGTTACCTTGAACAGACGAGATTTTGTCTAGTTCATGAGCAAAACCATTAAGTGACCTAGGAATGTAGGGAAAGAAAATAACTTCCCACCCCCACACCCAAAGAAAAAAATAGTAAACCACTTGATGTCTTAGGGAATTTTATAACTTTTTACATATTCCCCCCAAAGTTTTCAAAAAAGGCCCTATATATGTTATATGCACGTTCTTATATGTGGCCCTTCACAAGATTTTGTTTCTATGTAGTGGTCCCCCAAGAAAGAGTTCTTAAGTCCACCCCAGCTTACGACCCATTAATAGCACAAACCATTTTAAGGGTGGATTGGAGGGATTGTTGTGTCACAATACGCATTGGAGTTCCACCAATCCCTTAGGAGGGTAAATAGGATGGGATACCATTTCTATGATGGAGCCAAACCAAGCAGCTCTTGCATGATCACACAAAATGAGAGCATGCTCAACAGATTCATCTGAGGAAGAACAAATAGGACAAAGGGCATCCTAAGAGATATTTTTATTATGAAGCAATTTAAGTACCTAAACTGTGTTATGGATGCATATCTAACTGAAGTACAGAACTCTTTCAGGGACAAGAAGACAACACAATGTCCTCCATTGCTTTTAGGACTTGAATTCAACAATGTCAATAAGTAAAAAGGTTCGATGTGTCAAATTTGGTCAAGTTCCAATTCATGAGGAAGTGAAGTGTGAGGGCAACTAGATTGATAGCTTAGGGGTCCCATGCCCAAAAAAAAAAGGAGGGACCCCATAATGTCTCTCATGACCACTTTTCCACTTTTCCTATTTACCGCCCCCCGCCCCCCCCCCCCCCCCCCCCCCGCTCTGGTGAGCTCCCTTACTTGTGGGGGCCATTTGGGGCTCAATCCAGGAAAGGGACTGGTGGAGATTAAAAGATTTAGGTGGGCCATACAAGTCTACAAGATTTGGGGCCTACATGATCATCCTAACCAGTTGATCAACAACCCAAAAGGTATGCAGCATCCAAAATGACTGCACGGTTGATCCAACGGTCCAATTCATTTAGATGGGTTCTAAATCCAAAATCGATGACTATCAAGGGACCCCAGTTTTACAGTCCACTCAAATGGATCATTAAGCTGGCCCGATCGACTAGGTGTTTGCATTCGGTGAGCTCACTGCAAGATAAGCTCATGTGCTCACCAGCTCATTCATGACTATATGTTGGACCACACCATTTTAATCAATTCAATTTTTAGTCGATAGCTCATTTGAAGACCGTCTTCTTATCCACTAAACCGCGAAAAAAAAAAAAAAGTGAATTGATTTAATAAATAATCCAATAGCCGGTTAAAAATTGAAATGTCATCTCTTTTTTTTTAGAGCTTTTTTTTTTTTCTTTTTTCTTTTTTTGGCTTTATGCTCGACAACTAACCATTTCCAATCCATCTGATTTTAAGTACAAGCAAATTTAAAGACGCCATTGTATCTGTTAAAGCCCAATTATACCCATGAACAGACGAAAAATATTACAACCGTAGAGAACCTCTGAAGGGTTCCAAAAAAGGTGACTTGCATATGCATCACATAAATTCAAATGAGTGGAATTTCTAGCGTAAGAATAATGTGAATCTCTAAAATCAAATGGGACCCAAATTTTGAATGTAAGCCCCACATGTGATCAATTGCCTGGGGGCTAATGAGTATGGTCCACAAATCAACAATTGGTTCGAGCGTAGAAGGTCCACCCTCTCACATAGACTAGATGGTATTGGTTTTGGCCTTTCCTTTTGAAAACATACGGAAGAAAAAGATTTGAAAGCATAAGTTTTCATTAAAATCAGATTTTCTTGATTGGATAAGATACCTGAAGCATAGAGATTAGAGACCCTAATGGGTGTTTTTTTTTTTCCTTTTCTTTCCTTTGAGTAGAAGAGAACCTAATGAGTTATCTAAGAACGAGACTTTTGTCAGTAGTATGGGTGTAAAAAATAAATCGAAAAACCGTCTAATCGAACTAAACCGAACCGAACCGCGATTAATAACCGCATTTCACTGTTCGGTTATAGTTACGGTTAATGAAATCCAAAAACCGTACGGTTCGGTTCAGTTCGGTTACGATTTTCTGTAATAATTCACGGTTATTAACCGAACCGAACCGTATAATACGGTTCGGTTAACCATATGCGGTTAACCGTACCGTTTACAAATAAAATAAAAAATAAGGGGACTAAATGAAATATTTCTTACCTTATTTAATTGCTCTTTATGTATCATTTTACCTTCAATCATTCACATTTATCCCCTTATGTGAGGAAAGCATTCCACCGTTATTAACCGTAACCGAACTGTTTAATACGGTTAACCGCGGTTATGATTTTCCACGGTTTTTGTAGATACGGTTATGGTTACGGTTTTAAAAGACAAAAAAACCACGGTTACGATTCAGTTAACGATTTTCCCAGATTGATCGATTAACCGAACCGTCACATCTTAATCAGTAGGGGTTTTTGTGCTTTTCACCTAAACACTCTGGATCGATTCTGGACATTTGTGTGACACTCAGGTGCCAATGCCACTCAACCGTGTATGTGCCAACATTGGTGTTTTTTTAGTATGTTAATAGCGTTTTTTTTTTTTTTTCTTTTTTTTGTCATAAATGAGAAGCTTCGAACATTAAACGAAAAAGAAGAAGAAAGGACACAAGGCCGACAACAAAAATACAATATGCTGTTGATGGATACATTTTCTGTAATCGCAAGGGGTTGAATTTCCAATCATAGTCGACCTTGTTTGAGATGTGCAGTATCAGGCAAGAGTGTGGGGCAAGAGCGTCCATAACATCCAAAAAAAATCTTGAAAAAAAAAAAAAAAAAAAAAAAAAAAAAAAAAAAAAAACCTCCTTATCTAGAAGGCCTTTTATATATTATTTCTTATATATGAATCCTCCAAGAAATTTTTTTGCATATTGGCTCTTCAAGGAAGAATTCATCGATCTGCCATTGAAATCGCAATGAGATTGGTATATATGCATGGCTTTCGGCTTGATCAGCTTCTTCTCCTTGCTAGATTGATATTTCTCATGCTATCTGCTCCAAAACATGCTGTATTGATGGCCTTAGGATTATGGTTTAAAATGGCAGTATCGGTCGCGGTATCGGCTAGGCCCAAAAACCGATACGGTATCGATATCGGTTGTAGTTATCGGTCCATCGCAGTCGTTGTGGTGTGAATTTTTTCTTTAATCCAAAAAGATTTACAAAAATATCCAGAATATTAGAAAATTCTAGAAAATAGTTTTTTTTCCAATTAGTAGCAACTATAATTCAAAATATTGGTCCCCCTAAGTCATGACATCTTGTATTGCTATTTGATTTTGAATTATAATATATGTTAAGTTCTAGTGTTTGATGTTTAGGCCTATTTTATAATTTATAAATGCATTGATATAGCTCATATTGGCTACTAAAGAGTTTTTCTTAATATTTTATTCACTTAATACATGTGATCAATATGACATTGTGTCTAACTTAGGGAGGTTTTCTTTCTAGAAGTTTAGTTTTATCATAAATAGACCCAATAAGTAGGGTACAAGTAGAAATAAAAAAATTCACTATACTTCAAGTAATTGGGCCCACCAATATATATGGAATAATATAAAACATATTATTTTTAATTTATTATTCACATAGTGAGCCCAATTTCAATTTGATTGGTGATTTGGTGGCCCAATTTTAATTTGTTGCGCCCACAATTAGGAAATTTATGTTTCATATATAAGTGGGCCCCACTGTAGGGACCACAAACATGTTATAAAGACCATCGTGCCACACTGCAAAAGTCCAGAGTACATACCACATGGGAAAGATTAAAGATAAAGGTAAAAGTCAAAAGGAATTATTGCCACTTTTTCTCACCGACAAAGACACAGAGAAGAAGGGAAGGAGAGGGAAGGAGAAAAAGAAAGAGGGAAGGAGAAGATGCAGTCGCCGGTCGCCGGCCGTCGGTGGTTCTCCTTAGTGTTTCCCCTCTGCATTCTTTTATTAGTTTTTTTTTTTGTTTTTTCCCACTTGCGACAAATGGGTTCTGGAGTAAAGCTTTTCTCTCCTTTTCACTTTTTTTTTTTTCTTTTTTTTTTTTGTATTCATTTTTCTGCAACCGAGGAAAAATATCCCCCAAAACCATTTCCCATATGGCCGATATTTTGAAAATACCGGCCGGTATTGATATTTTGGCCGATATTTTCATAATATCGGCCGACATGACCAATACTTTTGTGATATTTTTCAAATATGGTACCGATATCGATTCACATGAAAATATCGTTGCGGTACATGCTGATATCGGTACATAATAGCCCATACATACCGGTATCGTCCGATATTTTAAACCATGCTCAAGATACCAATCCTCAATAGAAATAAAAGGGCGATCATGACAAAAAAACCCTCTCTGCAAACCTCAGTCATACTTCTAATGCATCATAAAAACGTTTCTCCTCCGAATGGATGGAAGAAGTACAAGTGTTTTCAAACATCAAACCATAACATTTAATAAATTAGTCGGGGGATGGTAAAACTACAAGCATTTTCAAACATCAAACCAAAATTTTAATGAGCTACGTTGAAAATTTGAGCCCAGGAATATATGGCCGGCGAACACATCCAATCATGAGTACAACTCACATGTGTATCCACATGGTGACAATTGGTTGTCCAATAGATCTGTTGTGATCTAGGCCGGCCTATGAGAAGAGATGAATCACGCACACGTGAACACAGATTTATGTGATTCAGCTTTTGGCCTAGTCCACGGGGAAGATGGGAGAATTCACTATGCAATCAGAAGAGAGATGTACATCCTAGAAACTCTTAGTCTATATTTATAATATCAGCCTCAAAACCCTGTTACACCCAAATACTACTTCTTAATCACAGTAGACCTATGACAGGCCTACTTCTAATCACAGTACTAGTTGGGCAATCCAGGGGCCCGGTTAACCAAGATTAATTAACTTTTACTAAGCCATACAAATTAATAAGATCCAAAAAGAGACGGGAAAAATTACAAAATAGGGTTTAAGTTGTTTTCAGTTTTCAAAACAGGATAAGATTAGATTAACATTTCAAAATTTTTCCACGTGAGTTTCAATTAAGGACATCCAGCAAGAAAGGGCGTCGTCCAGTCATTTTTTCAATTTTAATTTTTAAAAACCCAAAACTGCCTATTAGAGTTTAAGTGGTGAAAGATAAAGGAAGTTTTCTCTAGCCCCTTTTAAAACCGATGTTTCTCTCTGGCCTTCATACTTCATCCTTCCTTCTTCTCCAACGTCAACGGCGAGCAGCATTGGCAATAGCGAACGGAATCCTCGAGCGTTCAAGGTATTGTGCTTCCTTCCATATTCACTCTCTTCCTCCCTTTCCCATTCTTTCTTCCTACTTTCCCACCAAAATCGTGCCACATCCCTCACGTCTCTGCATGCAATGTCTCTTGTTGGATGGGGGATGTATTATTTCTAGAAGAAGCTTTACTGGCTTCAATGAGGGTCTCGTTCAAAATAAGGGTTCTCATTCAGCTCTTCTAGAAACAAGGCTCCCTTAGCAGATTTTTTTCTTTACATTTTCGTATTTGTTTCATATGCCATGTCATGGCAGAACCATGCCCAGAGTAAAAC
The DNA here is from genome assembly GCA_003546025.1 of Camphora micrantha. Classification (NCBI taxonomy): domain Eukaryota; kingdom Viridiplantae; phylum Streptophyta; class Magnoliopsida; order Laurales; family Lauraceae; genus Camphora; species Camphora micrantha. The sequence continues at coordinate 32,779,085 of QPKB01000003.1, read as the reverse complement.
TTCTGTTAGGTTTTTCAGTGCTGGCTAAATTCATGACTTGAATAAAACTCTGGGTCTTTTGAGTTGTGTTTTATATTTAGAAAAGGACTCCAAAAATAGAAGATTGGAAAAACTCAGTAAAAAAAAGTTTGAAAGAATTAGAAGAAGAAAGCTGAAGAAAAAGAGCTGAAATTCCGGATCAACCAACATGGGGACCACTCGAGCAACCATATCATTCGCTTGAGCGGACATGATGCAGAATGGCCCAGTGCTGAAACAGAACCTTATCCGCTCGAGTGGATAGCGAGTCCGCTTGACCAGACATAGCGGCAGAGTCCCAAGAAAATTAGAAACTATTTTTCTAATCGTGTCCAAACTACTTATTTTAATCCTAATCAAATTAGGCAACTTTAAACACGAACTTAGAGCTATTTAAAGAACTCAAGAGTTATTCTAAAGTAACACCTCACCTCTCAAAGTTCTGATTTAGAGATTATATTGAGAGAATTATTCTCTAGAGTTTTATTAAGAAGTTGTGCTGATAAGTTCTCTAGAGCCAGTTCTTCTAGATCCTTTGTAGAAGTTTATCTTCTTGCAAGAAGACTTGAGGAGTCAAGCGCTGGATTGAATCTGTTGCAATCAACGGTGTGAAGTTTTTTAAGCGTAAAGTGACACAAGATAACTTCAGTCCTTGGGTAGGGGACATCTGGGGAAGAGATCTGAGTTTCTTGTAATTGCCAGATTTATAGTGTTTGATTTGATCCAGTTCGGATCGGTAATTTTTCACCCGGTTAGAGTTTTCCAACTTAAGATTTGGTGTACTTATGGTGTGTGCATGTGTTTTATTTCCGCTGTATTATTATTTATTATTGCACACTTTTAGGCCTGCTTGTTTAAGTAGACCAATCTAGAGATCGTAGACTCTAAAACTTTCAACTTCTCTCCATGAGAACCTTGTGCAGCAACATATTGTAAACATTCATGTATGCAAAGATTCATACCCACTGCCCCTGTCAATCTCAAGTCGGACATTTAAGGGTGATAGCAAGAGAAGTGTAATTGAAGATTTAACTCTAATTAAATTAAGGAAAATAATTAAGGTATATTAGAATTTTATTGATGGTGTTAATGTTAAGTTTAGATGTATGAACAGATTATTAAACTATAAAAAAAGAACAAAGGCCGGATTTGACAATGGGCACTATGAAAAACATAGAGATCAAGTCGGCTATGATTTTAATGATAGGTGTCCATATAAGTATTAAATTTTGTTGCAAATCAATTGGTGGGACCCTCATGTAAGGTCCAAAATTCAAAAATTTAGGGCCTACTCATATATCACAGTCGGCTTCTTCTTTGTTGTTTTTAATCAATTTGTGGTGCCCACTTTGAAAGCCATTTTTATCCGTTCTCTTTTATTGCTTGTCTCAGGTTCTAACAATCTGTAGGTCCCATTGTGAAGGTCAATTTTTTTTCCTTACAGGACTTGCAATTTACGAGGGTCATTTTCATAGGCTGTACTTGGCTATTTTTTATATTATTTTTCTTTCAACATTCAGTAAAATTAATTCATGCAGCCCATTGCAGAACCAAATAATTTCAAAATCCACATGTAATCTTGAAATTGATACTCGATCTATGCCTAAGTACAACATTCCGGCCGAATAAGGAGCCTTGTAATTTGATTTTACTTTTTCCAAGCAGTTTCTTTACAGCAAACTATTCCACCTCAAACTCCTCATCTTGGGAGTAGGTTTGGAGTAGTAAGCCACTCGAGCTAAACTCTCCTAGGATCACATCTTAAAATTTTAGGTGAGAAACTATGTTAACAACTGCTTAGCCTTTTATGGCAAACGGGCTAAATAATTTCTAACAATTTAAAAATGATTGGTACCTTGTTCCTCTGCCAGATGACCCATCTACTTAAAATTATGGGTAGAAGCTGAAAGAGGATTTTAATTCCGTCTGGAAATTGCATAGGGGATCCAGGTCAAGGTCATAAGACATTGTAAAGTAGCGTAATTAAGCTATGGGAAAGCAGGAAAAAAGGTTGAATCCTCGGACAGATACATTTAATACACAGGTCAGAGACATGTTTACGTGTCAACAAAAGCAATGGGAACTCCAGACTAATTTTCATGAAACAGGTCACGGTCACGATGCACATGAATATCCATTGTCTATATAAACTGAACACGGCTTAGCAGATTGGGTGAAGACAAATTTTAGGGCCTAGGATTGGAGAACTTGAACTGGAAGTGGGGCTCGTCTATACATGTTACTATTGTGAGCTTTTTATATTGAGCAGCTCAGATTTTTAACTTTCGATATTTGCTCCTTCAACTCAAGAATTCTATAAGTTAGAGACTCACATGATCCGATATCACTTTTTCTTTTCTTTTCATTTTGTTTCTCAACATTGGTTTGAAACAAATACACACAAATAACATATTTCCATCAACATCGGAGATTTTCTCATAAATTAATCAGTGGCTCATATACAAAATTTACTCGGCCCAAAATCCCAGCATAGCTTATCTAACGTAAGGTTGTGAAAGGATTTTCAATAGGAGTGAACATGGGCAGTTCGGATCGATTTAGAGGGAAAACCATCAACCAAACCAAACCCATCGGTTTTCTATTTTCCCAAACCGAACCGAACCGCCCAGGTGATCAAACCGAACCGAACTTTTTTTTCTTTTTTTTTTCACAAAAAGACTGTAGTTCAAACTTGATCCATCAAATGAAATGAGGAGAAATTATAATGAACACTAAAATATATTTCATAATTCATTGCAACCAAGGAAGCATACATGAAATGATGGATGAACTCTTTCCATCCATCATCCGGTCGCGTAATTGAAAATACCAGACTAGGTTTGGCCAACTTTTTAGGCCAATGAACTTAAGCAGTTTAAATCTTTTGGTAAAATACACTAACAAAATGGTCAAGTACATACCTATTTCTCTGCATAACAGTGCTAGATCCAGACCAATGAATTTAATAGAACATGAACTATTTTTTTATTTTTTTATTTTTGCCAACAAGATGGGCTCGAGTGGAATATAGCCCCAATTTTGAACTAATTGAGATGAGCCTCTTCATAGTTTACTTTCCCTTAGGTTAGGCCAAACTCCTGGGCAGTGCTACTAAAAACCTAATAATGCACACTTCTTGTAAAATTTTCATCAAACATGTAACATGCAAGTAAAACATACAAGCGCTTCCCCTAAGGGTAAAATAGTCAAAAATCAATACTCATGTTAATACATACGGTCGGTTCGGTTTAAGGGGTTAACCATGGGTTCAAACCGATAACCGACCAATGTAAGGCGGTTTCTATGATTTTCAAACCGCTGACTAAACCAATCAACATAAAACCGATCTGAACCACCTGGTTCGGTCAGTTCAGTTCGGTTTTGCAATGATACTGGATTTTTTGTGCAGCCCTAATTTTCAACATTTTAGATCTTACACTAAGGCATCATTAAAAAATAAATGTACAACCACTGAGTCTAAGGTTAGGGAGCAAGGATGAAATTAGTGGTAGCGGTAGCGGCAAGCCAACACTACGAAGCGGGAGGAGCGATTTGAAAAAATTGTTGAAATTTTTTGAAAACATTCAAGAAAATAAAGAATATTGGAAAATGATAGAAATTTATTTATTTATTTACAAAAATAACTAAGATAAAGGGCTATAGCTGTCCCCTCATTGTATGAGATCATATATCGCTAACAATATTGATGTATCTATCTACATATATTCGCAGTGACAAAATGCTTATAATGAAACATTGCACAAATACGCAATTTTAGCAAAACTGCACAACATATTTGGTAAGGGTTATTTTAACTAATAGAGTCAAAATTGGCTATGGCTCATTGTATTAAAGTAAAATTACGACATGGCCCTATTTCCTATTAGATAAGACTTGGTCGGGGCCCATATTTATTAGAGTGAGAGTTGGTCGGGGCCCATATTTATTAGAGCCAAGTTTGGCTATGCCAATTTTCAATTAGAGTGTTATTTGCCCAGGCCTATTTCCAATTAGATTGACATTTAATTAAGGCCCGATTTCAATTAGAGTGAAACTTAATGAATGCCTATTTTCAATTAGAGTGAAATTTAACTAAGGCTTGTTTTCAATTACTATGGAATTTAATTACGTCCCACTTTCACCTAAAATGAAATTTAATTAAGACCCATTTTTTAATTGAAGTGATTAATGAATAGGATTAGTAATGCATAATATTTTGCTAATCTCGTTAATATTGAGTGTGATCATTAGTAGGTGGGCCAATAGAAACATGTAAAAGACCGAGATTTGTCCTAGGTAGGCCCATAGAAGCATGTAAAAGACCGAGAAAACTAAAAAGGGCTTTGCAAACCCTATTTCATTCTTCAAATAAAAGATCGAGAAAACCAGAAAGGGTTTTCCGAACCCTATTTCACATTTTGCAGCAAGGGTCGGCATTGAGAAAGGCAGAGAGAGGGAAAGGAAGGGAGGAGGGAGGAGGAGGAGAACAGAAGGAATAAAAAGAGAGAGGAAGGTTGATGCTGCCAGACGGTTGTGCTGCTGCTGCTGGATTGTGGTGATGATGCTACTATTGTTGCTAGATGACCGTGGTGGATCAACTGCTCCAGGTATGCCCTTTTCTTTTTTCTATTTTTTCTTTCTATTTTTTCTTTCTTCCTTTCTGTTTGTACTTCCTCTCTTTTTCTTTTATTTTTTGTTCTATTGGTGTTCTACTTCCACACATCCAACAAATGAAGGTTTTTTTTTTCCGGTGTAGTGGTTTGTGTGAAGCATCTCGTATCGGCCGCTGCGGGCCACCTCGGTTGAGAACGCCGATAAAATGCATTTATCGTAGTGGCCAATACCGCTACACCCAATATATCAGCATAGCGGCCGATATTTTCATTCTTTCGAGGGAGTGCTAACTTCTTTTCATAATAGGTCGATCGTCGCTTGGTTCTCACTTTTGTATATTTGCCTAGGTTCCCCATGTAACAAGAATGGTCCCCACATTTGGTGTGTGCAAAAGTGCTTGATCTACAAGGGCAAAGGAAGAAGATATTTCTTGAGGAGGCTAATATTTAGTAAGACCCCGACCCCTAATTTTTGGGATTAGTGTTATTTTTATTTGTAGATTAGTTTCTCTAAGAGGGATTAATGTTTGTTTGGTTGCGTTTGTGAGTTAGAATGGTTTTTCTTTAGTTTTGGAAAGTTTTGAGAGCCAGTAGACCTAGACAGTGACCGAGGAGTCTCACTTATTTTGCGTAATCAGCTTGGAGAGGTTCTTTGTGATTCCCAACAAATTTTCATTTCGGCTTCGTTTGACTAGTCTCATCATTCCCTACAACTTTCGTGTTCACTCCGTACCTTTTCGAAGCTCTGAAAATCAGTTTTTCCAGCCTTGGGGGCAAATCAATCTTTTCACATTGAATCTGGACCCAAATTTTGAAATTCTAGAGCCATGTCAAAAATATACTTTTTAGAAACTAGATTTTATGACGAACAACTTTCCCTTCTTCGTCGAACTCTTTTGAGGCCCGAAAAACCATGTTTTAATCCCGACAAGTTTAAGTGATAGTGGGGCCCACACCCACCCTTTATAATAGGACCAGCCCTCTCCCTTCTTCCTTATTTGTTCCAGCACACATAGGGAGAGAAGCTCCAGCTCCTTAGGGCTTTTTGCCCTTTCTCTTCTTCTTCTAGCTTTTTCCACCTCAATCACTACCAAACCTTGCACCAATAAGCAAATGGAGATTGTCTTCTTCTTCCTCTCATAGAGAACTTCTTTGTGATACAATTTGTAACGGAAGTCATCCATCCTAAGATCTCCTTAAAGATCATCTTGCCCATTTGAAGAACTTTCTTGTAAGCTTCCCCTTCCATTCTCCTTGATATGCATTATCCTATCCTTAAAGAAGCTCTATTTTTATTATTTTGAGCTTTCTTCTTCTTGTTCCTTGTTTTGACTCATTTAGGGTTTGTTTTTGGGGTTTTTTTTATTGTACTTGTAGGTTAACTTGAGAGGTCTTGATTAGTTACTTGGTTTGTCAAGCTTGGACCTAAGGCAAATGGATGAATGGATATTTTGAGCATTAAATATTTTTTTATGAGTAATGTAGATGATTTTACTATTCATTCTTAACTTGCATTGAATTTGAAATAAATGCTCATGAATGAATCTTGTTCGTTTGTTTAACTCTTGAAAATGTTTACTTGTATGGCCTTTTATTTCACACTTATTAATAGTTCAAATGAACCTTTGTGATTGTTGGGTTCCTTCTCTTTCTTTGGGTGATTGAATGTGAAGAGAATGGAGACGATTGGATTGAATGCTTATGGAAGATTTGATGATGGTTTAGAGGGTGTTTGAAGGAGGTTTTGAACTCCTCACTTAGGTGAAGAAACGGGACTCAAAGGAATTTGTAAGAAAAGGAAAAGAAGAGAAGCAAAATTGTCTCGGAACTAGTTTCTGGACAGTTCGCTCGAGCAAACTTGACAGGTCGCTCGAGCGAACCGTCCAGGAAAGGGTTTCGTTCCATCCTGTCAGACCCCGACCTAGGTTTAGTATAATTTATTATTATTTTAATTGTGATTAGTCACTAAGAGGGATTAGAGGACTATTAGCTTGAGTTTTTAGTTGGATTAGAATTTTTAATAGCTTTGGAGAATTTGGAAAGCGTAGTGTTCGGTTTGAACGGGCCCGGGGTGACCCGTAAGACACGTGTTAGTGTGGGAATTCGAGTTATTGGATTTATTTGATTTTTGGAAAATATGGATTTCGACATTTTTGGATTTGATATTTTGATCCCAATAACTTTTCTGTTTGTTCCGTTTGCATTCGAACCTTAGAAATCGCGTTTTTCGAGAAAAAGGGCAAAACAGTCTTTTCACACTCAAATCTGTGCATAAATTTCGAAATTTGAAAACCATGAGGAAAATATACTTTTTGAAAACTAGATTTTTCAACGATCATTTTTCCCTTCTTCGTCAACTTCATTCGGAAACCATAAATGATAGACCCAGTTATGTGGAGTTTTCAGGGCCATTGGGGCCCACAACCCATTTAAACATTTCAAAACCCACGTTTTATTTTTTTCTTCCTTCTTCTTCATTCAGTTTTCCTGCAACTCACTTAAGAGAACTTTCTCTCTCTTTTCTCTCATCTCCCCTCCTTTGCATGTCTTGCAAATGAACCCAAATTGGTAAACAAATTTCACCACTCCCTTCTCCTCACCTCTAGCTTGCCATTGATATAAATTTTAAGAGATTTTGGCTGAGTTCATCATCTTCTCCAAGCTCTTTTTCTTGTCTAGAGTTCTTCAAAGGTTAGCAATGGCTTCCTTCTTGAAATTTTGGATTTTCTAGACCCTTTAGGATTGTTTTATCATACATGCAAGAGCCTTCATAAAAAGCTTCCTTGATTTCCAAAATTTTGTAGATTTTTAGTGTGTTTTCTTTGGATTCTTTTGTGTAGATTGGAGTTGCTGAGTTTGAGAGATCTTAGAGTGGTTTGTGACCCAATTTGTTCTAGGCAAGTGAATAATTAGATGTGTGTATGCATGATACAGAAATTATCTCTTCTAGAACTTCTTTTGGATTGGAACTTTGAAAGTGTGAAGTGGTTGTTGGTTGTGGAATTTGTTAAATGTTAGCATTGATTTCAATATAGATGAAGCTATTTTCATTCTGGTCATGTGTTTATTGTACTTGAATTTCCAAGTTCTTTGCTTCAGTTAAGGATTTGAAACCATTCAATTTAAAAGCTTTGTTCTTCTTTTCTTGTCATATGGCTCATGGTATTCATGGATTTTGATTGATGATTGGAGGATGTTTGATGTGTTAGTGAGTTGGAGGCATCTGGAAGGGATTATTCTTCATTGCACTAAGGCTGGTCAGTAGGGAGAAAGAAGGAAAAATTCTGAAACAAGAAGAGGAGAGAGACAGCCAGCTCCCAGCTGACTGTCCACGGGCTGGACAGAGGCCCAGCCCGCTCGAGCGCGCCTGGGCCCGCTCGAGCTGGCCTGGCTTCTGTCACAGCCCGCTCTAGCGAGCTGGGCCCGCTCGAGCAGGGCCTGGGTCAGGGCCTGGGTCATTTCCTGCATGGATTTTTGGCCTGTTTATGCTAGTTTTGAGCCCGGTTCGAGTATGAAAAATTCCCTAATGACTTATTAAGTATTGGGATTTAAGAATTTGAGCCCGAGTCATTTTTCTTTGATTCAAACCATACAGAAAGTTTAGGAGTTAAACTTACCCAGGAATTTCTTTAATCTTAATATACACTTTATGCCCTCAATTGTCGGTGACCTTCAGAGACACCAACTTCTTCACTCATAAACCGACATAGAGACAATAAGTGTGTATTGAGACGGCCTCGGTAAGCCCATCAAACATAATCAATCATCCAAATTATCTCATTCTAAGTTAGAAAAGGTTTATGTTTTCTCATAAATTCGTTTGAAACAAAGTTGGTTAATTTGTCATGTTTGAAAAACAATAAAAAGGTTACTCATCTGATTTGTTCTGAATTTGTCTGTTTATTTTGATAAAGAGTAGTCCTTTTATCAGGTTTGAATTGTGTTTAATGGTTTGAATTGTATCGTTTTGGATTTGAATCGGCACCACTAATCTTAGGTTACCTTGTTGGGCTGATCACCCGGCTTGGAATCTTTAAAACTATTTGCCAACTGCAGTTTGGATTCTGTCTGTTTGTCCGGCCATGGCAACGGTTCTGTTTTCCGGTCCCACGAGTAGTGGCAACGGTTTCTGTCTGTTTGTTCCGGCCATTTTTATGGCAACGGTTTCTATCTGTGTGCTCTTATTACTTCGGTAATATGAGAATTTAGCTAAATGTGGTTTGCCAATATTTTTAATATTTGTCAGTTAGTTTGAGATATTTAAATTCGTTTATTTGCATTGAAATAATTCATTTGATTTATTCCTTATATATGATTTGTTTTACCAGCATTCTTATGATTTTAAACATGATGTTCATAACTTGTATATCATATCTGTTTTATTCACCTGCCAGACCGTCGTGCCTAATACTTCTCTTGTTTGGTGTCAGATGTCGGACCCGCAGCCTTTGAGGCGGAGTGCACGCAGGAGGCAGTAGGGCCTCAAGTGGAGCCCGAGTGGCAACCAAATGATGTCATGTAGACGTCACGTTTGGTTTGGGGCATCGATAACATCTTTTGGGGAAGTGACAGTTATTTTTGGGAATTTTGTTTATAGCCTTTGTTAGCTTTGTCAAGGTTGTATAATTTAAACTACTTTTGTCCTCACAACTGTAATTAACCTTGGTTATGCTATATATATATTTCTCTTTTGATATCGAACTTGTACATTCATCTTGTGTTATATGGAGTTTTATTTTGCTACATGCTTCCGCATAACATTATTTTGATGTGAAATTAATTCTTTGGTTGTGATGGATCGTCTGGGATCCTCACCGCGGAATCCTGTGGGGAAATAATTAGCGCGTACGGGCGAAATTTTCTAGTCCATCGCGCCGCAACCCCCGGATTAAGGACTTGATTATCAGGGCCTCGGTCCGGGGGGCGTGACACATCCAGAGGGCAGTTCGCTAGAGCGAACCTTGGCTCGCTCAAGCGAACCCTCCCAGAATTCCATCCAAAGAATGGTTAGCTTGAGCGAACTGTTATTTCGCTCGAACCAACCTAAACTGGACGAGTTCGCTCGAGCGAACCCACCTAGAAAATCATTCTAGAGAGCTCATCGCTTGAGCGAACTTCAGGTCCGCTCGAGCGATGGACACTGTTCATCTAGGGCTATTTTGGGAGCAAAAATAAAATGTTTAAATGATTGGGAGAGGTTTGTTGGGAACCCTATTATGATGGGTAGACCTATAACCATTGTTTAATACCCGTTTGAGAAAGAAACCACACTACGGAGATTCATTTAAAGTTTTGAAAATTCCTAAGGTGTATAAGGAGCCCAGAATGTCTCCAAACTCAAGGAGTACCAAGTCTATACTGAAATCAACATACGGGACCCCTATTCAACTTAAACAAATCTTGAACCCGATATTTTGCCCGAAACTTCAAAAGTTCATTTGTATATTCCCTTGTTCCCGATATTTACACTATATGACTTGTTATTTCCGAAAATATTGAAATTGTACTTGTAATAGTTACTCGCCCCGAAATGTATCGCCTGGCATGATAGGATGTTTGTGCTTTTGAGCACCCCCCATCCCGCCCGTTTATATACTTGCACTTGATGTATTTTATACATGACTTGATTTCTGTAATTTGACCTATGAGTCGGCACCACTGAGCTTGGATAACTTTGTTGGTCTAATCCACCGACTTAAAGATCCCTCTCTTGTCCCGCCAGCTGCAGTTTGGATCCCGCTATCCGGTTATTACCGTGGTCTTGTCCCGATACCCCGGCTTGTTACCGTGGTTCCCGATGCCCGGCTCGCTACCGTAGTCATATCTCGTATATTATATGTATATGTATATTTCATTGCATCTCCTCACCTCGTGTGATTAAGATCAACACCCCGATATGCTCTTATCACTTCGGTGATAGAGGACTTAGCTTTGTGTGGTTACCACCTTACTTGTTTCCTGATTCCTTGGATATCTTTACATGCTTTTATATTGCATACATGTTTTGAATAAATGATTCCTCTCTTTCATGGAAATTGTTGCCAAATAGGTTTAAATGTTTCTCAAGGTAAATTTACTTATTATTGTTATATTCTTTCACCCACCTGCCAGACCGTCGTATCTGACCCACCATTTTGGTACTCAGGTTCAGTTTTCCCCGTCCCGAGTTGAGAGCTTTTGTTGGTTGTAGAGCGATGAGTTTGCAAGTCATTTTGTCGGCTATGTCATGTAGACATTGAGCTTAACATCGGAGCTACATCACATATGAGTAGTGGTAATTAGTTTGTTATTGTATGGCTTCTATTAGCGTTTCCTTGGGATTTGTTAATTAATGTACATTGATAATTTGTAACTTAAACATGTATGGGAATGTAATATCCTGTTACTGTCAACTCTGTACTTTGTTGTGGTGATTTATTCTAGTCTGATATGATTCTTGATATGATAGCTTTATGCTAGTGGTTGAGTGCGATGCGGAATCCAATGGCCACGGACTCCGGGTCGCAATGCCACAAAAGCTTCCGCAAAATATTCAGAGTGTGTTGGAATTTGTGATCCTCATACACCTGGATCTTGGAAGAAATATAATTATATCACTTAATCCCATTCACGCCCCCGAGGTCGGGCCGCTTCAGGGTCCGGGTTTGGGAGTGTGACATTTAGGGCTTGTTTCTTTTGTAGAATCAAAGGAACTCAAGTCCAAAGAATTTGTAAATTCCTCAAAAGATGGCCCATTCGGTGGGGTTCCTAAATCCTTCTCTTGGTGGAGGATTTTTAGATGCTAAGAAAGCATAAATTTTGAGAAATCCAAATGTCATTTGAGACTTTTTAGGTGGGTAGAGTTTGAAATTCTATAACAAAGAAACATGGCATTTGCAAATGAGGGATACGCCATCGCATTAGATTTAATTCTTAGTAGAGAGCTTGGTTCAGCATAAAACTCGTGGAGCATTCACTGGCGAAACCAAGGGGGCCTTTTAGGGACCATGTTTTAAGAATTTGTATAGACTCCTCATGAATAATTATTTAAGGGACATGAAAATTCTTTACTGATCATCTAGAGAACCGAAGCATTCGCAGGATTTCCAAAAGTACTTGACCACCAAAGTGCAAAAGGATCCTTACAAGATCTAGTTCCACATCCCATCTGGGGCTTGTAGCTTGAACCTTGCATCTAGGCCGCGTGGGCTAGAGCTAGCATTTCTTATTATTTTTGTTTCGCTAAAGTGGGGGTTTCTTTTTCTTTTTTAATGGGAATCACAAGGCTGCCTCTATGGACAAAGCACCTACTCCTACACTCCACCTAGGGACTGATCCTTTGGTGGGCAGATTTTAAAAAGTAGAATTTTTATTAACTAAATATTTACTTATGCCTGAGGGGCATGTTTGTTTGCATTAGACTATATAGGAATTGAATACATAGGATTTCAAGGCATAAGTGGTAAAAAAAAAAAAAAAAGAAAAAGAAAAAGAAAAGGAAGAAGAAGAAGATCATAGGTGAATTGAAAATAAGCGTCAAATAACCTTCTTTTTTTATGTGTACAAAAACTAATATTAAAAGCAAAGGGACCAAAAAAAATGAAACAAACACAAAAGGATTTTATAAAAGCTTTATAAACAAGGATAATAAGATAATATAAAACACAAACTGGAGGAACAACCCGATCAACTCCTTGCTTAGCTAAATAGTCCGCTAGATCATTGGCTGAATGGATAATATGCTTGAGCACAACCTGAATAGAAGAAGACAAATCTCTGATCTCTTTAAGAAGGTATTGAAATTTCCAAGGAGCACCCGCATTTTTCAAAACCCAAGAAATTTTATTGCACAAGTCACATTCTACAGTCAACCTTCAATAATACGAATCGGAAAAAATCCTCAACGCCTGAAGAATGGCAACTACCTCCACCTTATTTGAATCTCCAACTCAATTAGAGTTCGAGAAGGAATCCAACAACTCCCTTTCGAAATTACAAAACAAACCCCCAATGCCCGTTGGGGCCAGATTGCCTCCAGTGGCCCCATGCAAAACATGAAACCCAATTGAAACAAATATTGTCCAGTCTAGAAGATACAAGCTTCTTTCTCCCAATTTCCTATTTTTTAAGTTTCAACAACACCAACCGGCGCCTTCTTCTCCGGAAAATGCCAACCGATCTCGCAATAATGCGCAAAGGTAACTCCTTGGCTTCTAGATGCTACTTGTGCCACAAAGATATAGAATTAGATCTCCACTTATTCTTCGATTGTAACTTAGCCCATCAGCTCTGAAATTGGCTTCTCTGTCAAAGAGGCCCCCCTCCCTCTCCCCCTTTCTCTCCTTCTTCTGTTTGGACTGCCTTAGTGCAGGGTGTAGATGTTCATGGAAGAAAATCTGCCTCTGTAATTTTCTTCCAAGCCATCTACGTCCTATGGTTCCTCCGTAACGAAGCTAAGCACCGCTGCAAGCTTCCTTCTTTGATAAAAGCTAAGTTGGTCTTCATGGATAGATTCGGGGGTATGCTTAACTCAATTTCTAGCAAGAGAATTCCTTCTCACCCCCATCTTGAGGTCTTTTGGGTGGTTTGACTAGCTCTTTCTCTTCTCTCTTTGCTGCCAGAGACGTATGGTGGTTTAATGGAGTCTTGAGCTAATTGTTGTTCTGCTTAGTGTGTAAGGGGGTTGTGGGTGCCTGATCTTTGCAGTGTTGAGCTTGGATAAGTTGGTTGTTTCTTCCTCCATGTTCTACCTTTGTTTGCAATGCTGTGCAATTCTTGCCGTCTTTTCTTCTCCTTGATGTGTGCAGTCTCCTCTTCTGGCTTGGCTCTTCTCTACTATTGCTCTCTTCTTTCCTAGGAGAAGCTATGGTGCCTTGGCATTTTTTGTTCTGTGCAGAGCTGGTTGGCATTGCTCATCCCAGGTGGCTTCTCTTTCCAAGCAATGTGGTTTGCTTTGTTGGAGCTCTGCGCCTCTTTGGCATGTTCAACTGGTTTGTTTCTGTTTGGGCTCTACTACAATTGCTTCTCTGAGTAGTTTATTGTCCGTCTAAGAGCTGGGGAAGTTCTTTCTTCTTTGTGGCATTTTCTTTGTATTTCTGTCCTCTCTGTTCATTGTTCTTTCCTTGGCTGGTTTGCTATTTTGGGTTGGCAATCCTTTTTATTAGCCTCCCTCTAATGGTTTTTCTTTGTAAATTTGGGGTCTTATGCCCATCTCCCTCTTCTTCTTCAATACAAATTTACCTTAAAGCAAAGAAAAAATATAAAATATAAAATAAAAACAACACGAACTCCCCAACGTCCTATTTTTTCAATTTTCAACAACACTGACTCCAAGATGTCATGCGAGAAAAAATTTGGATCACGAAATACTCTCTCATTTATTTCCTTCCAAATAACCCAAAGGATGGCATAGGGAGTAAGATTCCAAAGAAACAAATTGCATCCCTTAAAAGGAGCCATATACCAAGCTACAAATACACCACTTATAGTACTAGGAAATTAAAGCACCAAAAAGTTTGCGCCTCACCAAAAAATGCCCCCAAACCCAAGATGAAACCTTATCATGACCCAACATACAATAGATGCTAAGGCTCAAAATGTGACATTCACTCCAACGCCAGCTCGATGCTTCACTCTACATCGTCTACACTCCATTCTACAAAACCCTGTGGTTCTTCTTGGACCGTCTCAATTCCCAGCTCAAAGAGAGTGGGGTTGTGACCTACAACACCAAACGTAGTATTAGAGGATGAATAGGATAAGCAAAGATCAATGTAAATAACATCATTTTGTTGCTTCAAAATAGAGTGTAATGATAGTGGATCAAAGGAAAGTAAATAAGAATGAACTAACCAGGATTAAGTGTGGATCGTAGTAAGCATATTGAATCATCTTAATAGACAAAACATTACAAATCCTTCTAAGCAAACTGGCAAACCACACCGCTAAATTTTTCAAGTTGTCCGGTTGCCCCGACATTGACAGTAGCAATGAGCAAAGCAACTAGAGGAGGGTACCAAGATACCTGAGGTGAGCTTTGGGATGCCTTGGACTTGTTACAACATTGCAATGGATGATATGTACATAAATATATATTAAACAAACTTGAGTGATGCTGACTCAAATTCAACGGACTACATGGTCCAACAAAGGGGAAACTACCCATATACTAAAAAAATCTTCAAACAAAGTTTTTTGACTCACTTTCAAAGTGGCAGCCCTTCTAATGTCTTAAAACTAACTAAAAAGGCAAAACAAACTAAACAAAGCTTATTGAATTTGAAAAGTGGATAACCAAGTGCTAACAGTACGAAAACGACGAATACTGGACAAGATTTAGGAGACTATTTCATTAAACTTAGTTTAGAGTCATAAATTACCTATGTCGGAGTCTAACCCAATTTAAGTAGTATTTCGGTACAAAAAGGGTGGTCCCAAAATGAGTGGAATAGACAAAGTTCCAAGTCATTTAGAAGGTACGTAGCAGGCAACTAGGGCTAGACTCACCAACCAAGAAGACCACAACCATTGATCTTGTCAGATCCAAGGGAAGGAACAAGCAAAGGACTGCCTGCACATCCCAAGGCATGACTTATATATTATAAATTATCTAAACTGTGGCCATTTATGAAAAAGGGTGATCGGATAGTGACTTCATGACACAATAGAGTTACATGTATCCTACATTGAGAATAGACAAGTGGACTAACTAAAACTATATCCCAATTGACTGATCATCAAAGGAACTATTCATTCTAGGTCATGGGATGTCGTCTTCATGTTTGTGTAATTAACCTCATTCATCCTTATTTATCCATTGAGTCCAAATGTCGGGGGTTACTTGTCCTTTGGTGCTTTGAAGGTATTAGACATTCAACACACTTAGGTTAACACATTCACTACTTGAGAACGCACTACACTTGACTCTGGACAATCCAAGGAGTGTATGTCAACTCAAACAACACCTCCTGATAGCTTAAGTCCAAGTATTGGGTACCATTGGGTTACAAGTCCAATTCTATATCCTAAGGTTCAAGGTTCAACTTAAAAGAACTAAGGTTTATAGTCCTCTAGTTGATCAGTTCGAGTGAGCAAACATTGGACCAAAACATGCTACTCTAGTCCCCAAAACATCTCCAAAAGGAATGGAAAGAAGTGGTTCCAACCCCCATCAAAGAAGGCCCCAAAAGGGGTCAACCTTGTGTGTGATCAGACATGAAGACCAAGATGGTTGGACATAGGCCCGTCAGGCGATGTTTGACCGCAGTACTGGTCAGACATGGCCTGATAGGCCTACATCCAAACAGAATTGAAGTCAATCAACATGTGACTGATTTCTAGTGCTATTTCATTCCAACTTTTGGCCTTCTTTTGAGGACCTTTTGGCACATAGTTGGGGTTCTTTTAGTCATCAATTTAAGCCCCTGTTTCGCTTCTCTATTTTTAGACTTTATTTCTTTAAAGGGAGATGCTCATATGAGAGATTGGGTGGAGGCCCTTACATTTAAGTTGTTGGATGTGAGGGCCCCCACCCCTATATCTCATGTAAGGTGAGAGATATCTCTCGTAGGAGTATCTCCCTTCTCTAAATGTCTAAAGCGGGCAAAAGTTTAGAAAATAACAACATTCTGCCCACTTTAGAGAAGTAGAAGAAAAACCTCTTAAAACAACATATCTCTTATGGATGCACTTGAAAACTAGAGGGAAAAAAACAAGAAGCGGATGAATAGCACTCTCAAGTCCACAACTGACCAGTCCATTTATTTTTATTTTTTTAAGTCTGAGGGAGTAAATCAAGATTCAAACCGTTGGAACTGTTTATAAGATCAAACATGGCTATGGGACCAAATTTTAACAATTGGATCATCACCAATCTCGAGATATGTGCAAAAAAAAATGTAAACCATTTGATATTATTTTTCTGGAATCTATGGCCCCTAAACATAAGATCCAAACCATTAGATCTCTTTGGAAGGATGAACACGACTATGAGGTCAAATTTCAAAGCTTGATACCTTGTGGATCTCGAGAAGTTTGTGAAAAACTCTCAACCATTGATTTAAAAAAGTCTATTTAAAATAGATCATAGCATTACCAACATAGTTGTCAATTTCGTTTTGGTCACCATATCGGTCCCGCCTCTAAAATGAAATATTTCGTCATACAAGAATTCGGTAAAAAGTTTTCGAAAAAATTAAAATAAATATAAAATTTTAGAATTAAATTGGAATTTAGCTAAGGACTACACCTAGTAAAAAGCCACATATATCAACACATCAATGGGGGATTGATCGATGAGGTCTTTAAAAAGAAAAGATAAAAATAAAAAAATAAAAAGAGTAAAAGCAAAAGGACAAAAAGGACTCATTTATAATAAAATAGAAAGAAAAGGGCAAAAGGGGAAGTGCCCCTTTAAGGGCATTTGCCCTATCCAATTTCTAAGCAAGCCGTTGCTTCCGAGAAGTCTCGAGAAAAAATGAGGCGGCTTGCCTTCCTGTGATGTTGAGAGAGAGAGAGAGAGAGAGAGAGAGTTAGAAGAAGAAGATGACCATCAGTAGCAGGTAGGTCGTCGGCAACATCGTCGATGAGTGGTGATGCCGTCAAAGTTAGTTCTTTCTATCTGTTTTTTTTTTTTTTTTTTTTTTTTTTTTTTTTTCCCTCTTGCCCTTTTCTTCCTACTACAACCATCTCTATCTTACCTCCTCCTCTTCATTTGTTTTTCTCATTTTCTTTATTGAGCCCCTTTCCCTTTCTATTTTCATTTTTATTTTAAGAAAATCTGAAACCCTATACTTCGGGCATTTCGAACAAAATACCGAGCTCTGGAGCGAAATCTTGGATTTCACCCGAAATGGACCCAAACCTAAACCGAGAATTTTTTATGTCTCATTTCGTTTCGGCAGAATGGCCAGAATGGAATTTTCCGGCCATTTCGGTCGTAACGAAACTGAAATGACAACTATGATTACCAAACACATTTTTCTTTTCGTCTAGTATCATTTTTTATGGCTTTATTTGTAATGGCTCTATTTTAGAGAAGTAAAGGCATACCCTCCAAAAACGAAAGCCCCAAATTCTGGGCGAAAAGTATAGGCAGGTGAATAGTAGACTGGGTGTCCTTTTTGGGCAGTCCATTTTTTCTTTTAAGATTCTTGGACCATAAATCACGATCCAAACTGCTGGAACTGTTCAGAAGATCAATCACGGTTATGGGTCTGATCAAACACAACTATAGGTCTAAATTACAGTCGTTGGATAATTATAGATTTTGAGAGATTTGTAAAAAACAATTTAGACACTTAGAGCCTATTTCTTTGCTGGAATTCCAAGAATTCCTGTTTGGGGAATTCTTGAATTCCTAGACATAGTGGAATTCCTAGAGGCAGCTTAGGCTTGAGCATCCAGGAATTTCACCAAGATACAAAGGGAGTGGAATTCCTGGATTCCCAAACATTAAAAGAGAACTTTCAAGTGGTTGGAATCCAGAAATGCTATTGAAGAAACATGGGATTCAGAAATTCCAGGGGATAACTTGTTACATCATGTCCAAGAATTTCTGGACATGTTGAATTCGTTCATGGCATAAATTCCACTAAAGAAACAGGTCCTCAGACTGTTGAATCCCAAGATCCGAACAATTAAATCTCTCTAAAAGGTTGAATACTACTATGGGGTAAAATCTCAAAGCCTGATTTTTCATGGATCTTGAGGAACTTGCGAAAAACATCAACCATTGATGTACCGTGCTCAGTTTTGAATTGGTCCATAGGCAGTTCAGTTTTATTCTTTTTTTTATTTTATAATAAATCACGATCCAAATTGTTGAAATTGTCCAGAAGGTCAAACATCATTATTGGTCAAGTTTCAATTGTTGGATGATAACCAATCTTGAGATATTTGCAAAAAATATAAACCATGTGATATTATTTTCATAATTTCGTGGACTCCAAATGCAAGATCTGAACCGTTAAATCTCTTTCGAAGGTTAAACACGGATATGGGGTCAAATAATTTTCAACCATTGATTTTAAAAGTCTATTTAAAATAAATCCATGCATTACCAAACACATTTTTTAGTGTAACATCTTTTTTATTGATTTTTTAATGGCTCTATTTTGGATGGGTCTGTTAGAAAAAGAGTAGAGACGTCGAACAAGACCTAGTATGCATCAAATAAATGCTACTAGTCTTAAATTGGTCATCTATGACAATGATAAAATATTGCTTTTCTCTAGAGTTTTTCTCTTTTTTTTTTTTTTTTTTTTTTACATGGGTATTGTTGAAGTCTTTAACCCAAGAGGACTAATCCCTCACCCGTTAAACCAACTCAAATGCACAAGACATGGGGAGGCATTAACTCATAAATATATATATATATATATATATATATATATCAATTTTTTGTAAGTGATTTTTCACGTAGCGAAAGGGTTACGTGCTAATTGATTGTTCAATTGAACTCCTGATTTTGAATCAATTTTGAATTTATCTCCTCAAGGAAAAATTAGATTTCTTTTTCACTAAAGGTGACTTGACCAAGCAAAAGATGTTTTTCTAATAAAAACATGATCCACCTGCGCTTGAGCTTAACCATTTTTAGGTGGGCTTGGCTTCAATCAAACACTTACATACTAAGTCGGGCTAGGGCCAGCTGTCTTAGGCCATTAGTCTAAAAAACGGGCCTGGCCTGGATATTACGCAACCCAAACCATGAAAACCCCTATTATCAGCTTTTCATACTTCAATTTTGAGTAACAAAATCTCACATATTCTAAACTCTTTAGAAAGAAAGAAAGAATCAAGCCTTTTGAAAGAATAAAAAATTTTTGAATTCTTCATCTGTAATTGATTTTTCTTTTTCTATTATAAATAATGTTATTTTACTTCTTTTACTTTTTTCTCTTTTGCTGAAATTCAACATAATCTTTCTCATCTCTATCTCAGCAACGAGCTAGCCTACAAATCCATTAGGTATTTGGCATCTTTTTTATATCTTTTTTTCATTGCTTAATTTAGTTTAATAAAATTCTATTTTACTATTTATCTTATTATTATCTTATCTAGATTTTTAGATTTTTTTTAGTAAGACTATTGATATTTTTTTAATTTCTTTATTTTTCTCCTTATGAAAAAGCAGATCTATTAGCTATCAATGATTTCATATAATAATTATACAAAATTCAGATCATTAAAAAAAAAAAATTTTTACTTATACTTAAAATGTGTAAAAATTAAGTAATATTTTTTCTTTGTATGACTTGCGTTGGCTGTGCTAAGCGTGGATGCATTTTGCCAGCGCAAGCAATTATCAAAATATTTTTTTCTTTAGCACAATCAATACAGCTCATACAAAAAAAAAAAAAAAAAAAAAAAAAATTAAATTGATATTTTTATTAAAATCTCAATATATTATAATGTTCGTAAAATCTTGATTTTGAATGATATGACTGTCATATATTTATTATCTGATATCATGAATAGCAAATAGATTTGTCATTTCCAAATGAAAAAAATAAATAAAGAAATAAAAAGGAGGGCCAATAGTCTTACTATTGTTGGATCTGTCTTAATATTAATGGACTTGTAGAGGGAAAAAATTTGACTTTACTTGGAGTCCCAACCGATAAATAACTTGCATTTTACCCACACTACCCGACGTCTACCTATCCTATATTGGAGAGTGATAGATAGCATAATTTGAGATATTTGACGAAAAGAGCAAAACACGTCCATGTTTGGCACAAGCAATATAAGTCATTCAAAAATATCTATATATTATTTAGAAGTTTAATATATTTTTTTAATATTTTTCTAATTTAAGTAAAAATATAATTTTGAGAGATCTAAATTTCGTATATTTATTATCAAAACTCAAGAGTAGCGAATAGATCCACCATCTTAAAAGGAAAGACAAAGAATTAAAAAGAATCAATATCTTATTTTCGTTGGCTCTCTCGCCCATAACCAACCTACGTTTGAATTAGGAGGAATTTAAAAATTAAGAAGTACATCATGTTCTCCAGTGGTAATTTTTGTTGTAGTTCGATTTAAATGATGAAAGCTACCAAGGAGAAAACTATTTAACTGGCTATTCCATTTGAAAAAAGAAGCTAATTATTAAATAGCTTAATATTATTTCTAATAATAAAAAAGACAAAATCAAAATTCTTATTGCATATCACCAGGTTAATCATACTACTAGTACTAATAAATAAATCACATCAATACAATAAATGCCCTCTCTTCGGATAAATAAGTAAGGAGAACATTCATGTGCATCAATCCCTCACCATAGAGTGAGGGACACTTCCATAAATGAGGATTTTCAAGTACAAAAGTAAATTTTCAATTACATAGGGTGAGGTACACTTGCTTGTCTTCATGTGCAAAAATAGAAAGTGCCCCTCACCCTATGGTGAGGGATAGATACACATGAATATTCTCCAATAAGTAATCCAAGTACGTAACACAAGTACATATGGGTTATCGTCACTCGTATCAAGTGCAAGGATTAATTAATCTTTTCCTTTCAGCATTTACTTGTAACATCTCTTCATTCTATTGATATTTACTCTCTTTTTTTTCTAAATAGGTTGTGTAAATGGCACAATCGCACACAGGATAAACATTCATTTTGGAGGAGTACTTTCATTTTTTTATTTCAAATCTCTTCAAAAAAATAATAATAATAAATAAAACTAGAAACAATCATATCCTATCACAAGGATTAACTAAATCAACTATGCCGTCAAATCAAAGCGTCTAATATCATTGACTTCTTCTACCCAAGTAGTACAATAAATCTTCAATATAAGAACTTAGACCATTACAATTTCTAAATGATATCATTTTATTATTGATTATTTACATACATTTAAAATATTTAGTTCATGTTTTATTAGGTGATTGGTTAGTTTGCAATTATGATTAACTAAAGTTCCCTCTATTTCTTAATTGAATGAGTGTTTAATATATAATTAATGGTCTTCACTCTTTCAATGTATAAGTTTTTAAATGATAGAGAAAAAAAGAAATAAAAAAACTCGGCCATGCTTAGCACAGGCTACGATACTTGTTTTCAAATTAACCCTAAGCTAATTTTGGTTTTTCTACAATGAGTATTCAAATGTCCAAATCTAACATTCAAAGTATCAACAAGGCTAATCAAATATGCAAAAGAAGACTGGGTATTGATATTGATCTTAAACACTCCATTGGAAGCATAATTCATGCCAATATAAGCTTCTTTTTCATCCAAGTAAATTTATCTACGTCGAAAACTAATTTGAAGACATGTTTGACCTATAGGATAGCACCTATGAGATTTAATTTTTTTATATTTCCGGCAAATACATGGGTTCATTCAAGGTGATCGGAAGCTTGGATGAAGACAATTGAAACCGTTTGGACTCAAGCTTGGTCTCACATTTTTTAACTCTTGAGTTTGGGCTCTAGCTAATTATCAACAGGAATTCTGGTCAGGATTGGAATTTTTTCAATATTAATTCCATCCAGACTAAGTTCCACACCTAGGGTTCTGAAAATGTTCTCTAGCTTATCAATATTAATTCGCTGACAATGTTCTCTTACATCTGGTTGGGTGAAATGAAAACTGGGATGTCCACAAATGCAGAGCTAGAGTAAATAGTATCAAACACGAGAACAGTTTTCTGGCAGGTTCAGGGCTGGGTTGGGCCGGACTGAGTTATATCCAGCCCCGGCCCGACTTCTAAAATATATGTCCAATCCCGGCCCAAGCCCTAATCGAGCCTTGAGAGCTGGCCCAAGCCCGGCCAGTCTGAAGAATGAGTCAGCCCGGGCCCAGTCCTAGTTTACTTTATAAAAATAAGTTAGGGCTTTTTTTGTATAATTTCAAGTGGCAGCTCAAGTGGTGGTTACACACAGGGACATTCGAGGTGGAATGTCTTCGGTTATTCGGGCCGGGCCGGGCTTTGGCTTTCTACCACTGAGTCCAGGCCTGACCCATTTATTAAACTGGCTGGTCTAAAGAAAAAGTCCGACCCTGGCCAGAATACAAAGAACTTTGGCCCAAGCCCGGCCCTGCCCCCTCAGGCTGGCCCGATCCATGAGCACCACTAATTGGATTAGTTTTCCTACAGGATTGAGTGTGTGCAAGAGAAGATTTTCCTTTAATACCACTCTTTACTTTGCACTCTCAGGTTTAGGGTTCCAAGTTATAACCCTAGTTTAAATTTCTTCGACCCAAAGCTCGGTAGACTATACTATCCTAGTAAAATTACCAAAAGACCCCTACCCAAAGCAAGGTCCATGGCTAACCCAATAGACCAATCTGATTAACTTACAATAAAAGAGATAAACTCAACACCCACCATGTACATCACATTTCCATTTGATGAAAACATAATGGACCATTCAATCAATGATGGATGCATGACGATGTTCTCTACTGATCAGAATTATTGAATCATGATGCGTGCCACTCATGAAATAATAGAATACTGATTATGTCCATCAACCAATTGATGTGATCAAGATGGCCTTCTAGCAACTCAAATCCAAGAGACCTCATCAATCCAATCTCTTTCATGGGGTCTGAGATCAAATTGTTTAATTTAGTCGTTTGTCAGTAAGGGTTCACATCTTTATAGTGGTATGTCAATGCAACTTCCCTTTTTCTTAAGCAACACTGACCAGCTAAGCTGTTCAGCCATGTGGGACAATAGTCTTCTTCGAGGGCCAGCCTTTAAGAAGGTCAGTTCCAGGAGGCCCATGTGTTGCAGGAAACCAAGATGGACATAAATAAGGATGTTTTGTATGACCCAATGTCACTGTCACCCATTTTCACAAATATCCATTGATTTTTGAAGATGTTCTTGTGTGATGGTGATATAATAACAAATGTAAAATTTCTCTATCACTTTTTTTAAGATGTTCTGATGTTCAAATTCTCTTTAAATATTTATTTTTAATTTTTAATTTTTAAATAATTTAAATATTAATTTACTTTTTACGAAATCTTTTTCAAGCCATCTTGAGAGAGTTAAAATTTGAAAAATATATGAGCCCTGTACCAGTTCAATAACTTCATTGAACTTCAATAAGGAAAACTTTTATTTTTACTTGCCTACAATAAATTCAATCTCTTCACAGAGACTTCCATCTCTTAACTATTGACAACCAACACAATTTAACAAACATTACAATTTTATTGTGGGTTGATCCGAGGCATCTTTGTTTACTAAAATTCTTAGATTCAGCTATATGAATCTCCACCAATAAATCTTTTTTTCTTAAGGAAGTATAGATTATATCTAGCAGTTCCATTACGAAAACGAATGTTCCTTTAGATATAACAAGCTTGTCCATTTTTCGGAGGCTAGATTAGCATCAACCGGATTTTGGTAATTGAGATGCCTATAAAACTCTCACATAAACATTCCACATGTCCTTTTATCAATCAACGACCAAAATTCAAGAATGGTGTCTTACTCCAGTGGGTAAGACGTGTAGTTCTTATTGGGAGGTCAGTGTCGAAACTCAAGCCTCCCCACCTCTTGTGTATGCAAGTCCCTGCTTCTAGCTTGTGTGAGTTACACCCTCTTTGTATGTACGAGTTTCTCAGGTTCCAGATCCATAGTTGGGCTACCAAAAAAAAAAAAAAAAGGAAAATTGAAATTTAGAAACTGAACTTTCACTATGGCAATCTGCCTGGTTAGACCAAATTAGGAGATTTTTTTATGGGAAAATTATGAAGAGAATTTCACAGAATAAAGTGGCATTCAAAAGATTAAAAAAATTTAACAAATTAATATGAAATACTATCAAAATTAATATAGATTTTCCTTATTTCTTAAAGTTTCATTCAGATATTTCACTGATCATTTTTAGAAATTTCATCTTCCAAAGAAAAAAAAACTTATAAATGTCGACACATTTTGATGTAGTGATCCGGAGTCTTTGTCTTGTACAGACCGCAGTAAAAAGGTTGGTTTATGATGTATTTAAGTACATAGACAGGTGCGCCCACAAGTGCTCAGTTGGTTTGTGGCTGTGTGCTCTTGTTACTCTCTTGAGGATTTATAGGACATTGAACGATTTGCAGCTTTCTACTCTCTCGTTCTGCTTGTAGCTATCAAAGAGGAATTATTGGAGCTTTTTGAGTGATAGGAAGTGTACTTTGCAACAACATCCACACTTGGGGACCATGCTGCCCTACTATTTAATGATCGCGAGGGCATATGTGGGCCCCACCACAGATAAGTCTGTGTTGGGTCTGTTAGTACCACTCCTTTTTTTTTTTACTTCAAAAAAAGGAAAGCAATTCTCAAGATGGAGTGTTTTTTTTTTTTTGGATGTTAACAATATTTTTGCAGTTTTAATTATTTAATGTGGGTTAGTTTTTATGATTATCATAGAAAACGGGTTTTAAAGAAATCCATTTCATCAAGAAAATTGATTCAATAAAAGAAATGACTGAATTTCAAGATGCAAAAAATGAAGTCTCACTACAAAAAATATGTGACTTTTAGCAGCGGAAAAAATGATTTTTAATGAAAGTGTTTTCTTGCTGCTAAATGTCACTTTCCACCACTAAAAGTGTCATTTTCCCCTTAAACGGGACGTCTAAGTTTTTAGGGCGGTTTTAATGGCAAAAAGTAATGTTTTTTTTTCCTAGAAATGACTTTAAGAGGTAAAATGAAAAAAAACACAGCTAAAAGTGAAATTTTCCGCCACTGAAAGTCACACTTTCGTAGTGTTCTTTTTATTTGTTTTCACCACTAAAAGTGTCATGTTTCTCCTCAAAAAGGACAGTCTAAGCTTTAGGTATGGTTTTAGCAGTAAAAAATATTTTTTGCAGTTAAAAATAACTTTTAAAGAAAAAAAAAAAAAACCTGCTAAAAGGGAGTTTCTTTACTGCTAAAAGTTACATTTTTTGTAGTGGCCTTTTTATTATTTTGTTTCTGTAAATAAATGAAGTCTTGAGTAGAAATTATTCTAGAGAGAAACTAAGAGGTGAAGTAACATTGCTTGATAGTTAAGGCATATATAGACATTAAACTGCGATCAACTTTATTTTAGTATTTTTTATTGTTTTATTAAAAAAAAAAAAAGGTAAAGTAGCCTCACAGACACCAGAGGAGTATGCCTTAAGCATTGGTTCAGCCATCAGCATTATGTTTTGTATATAATGTGACCACCTTTTGTGGATCTAGAATCTTTCCCCACTCCCCTAGTGAAAATGAATAATCTATCGTGAAATCAATACTGCATTTATAGAACAATCTGAATTTTGAAGCCCTAAGATGATAGCTCTTGCTTGGCTTTCCGTCACTTGTAATTCGTTGTATGCCTTGGCATAGCTGATCACTTTACCAAAGTGTCATAATCGTAATTATTCCCACACAATTGCCCCCTAGCTTCCGACCTCTTAGAGTTCTCTAACTCTTTGAGGTTGGGAGGTAAGTTTTATGATGAGAGAACCTTCTGATCATTGAGCTTGAAGCTTTATTATTTTGTATCTCGGTGTCAGTTGCTGACACCTGATTTCTATCACCATGTCGCTTCTAATGCCGAGATAAAGGTTCAAAAGAAGCGAGCAGCAAAGAAAAGAAAAGGAAGATTGATAGCCGAATACTAGTAATCCACATCTAGCTCCCAAATGATATATGGGAATGAGAGTGGAAAACTTGAATCTGTCTAAGTTGAAACAAATCCATTTTCATTTTAGGTACGTACATGTCTCTTTCGTTGTTGTACAATTTGTTGAACTAATTTTAGAGCATGGCTGCAGCTTCTGTAACTATGAAGTAGACAACTTCTATCAGCTCATTCGTCCTCATTGAGAATATGTATTTGGTGTGTTAGATATATATAGGCCATAATAGGCATCACATTGAGACTTTGTATTAGATGAGACTTTTTTTTTTTTTTGTATTTTTTTTGTATTAGTTTCTCGGAGGATCTTTTACCTTTTAAGGATGGTGTGTGAAAATGTGATTTTCAGATGCATGCTTTTCATTTGTAAAATTTACACATATGAACTAATTACCATGTCTATTACAGACCACCATTTCCACTGGTGTAAATGCTTTCCTTGGAGGGGCCACGGTGCCAACTATAATGAAAAGATTATCCATAGGCACCAAATCAAATCTATAAGAGATCCTTGAAAAAATAACGTTTAGGTTATGTACTTTCTGTAACTTCAAATATTACATTTCATAAGTTGATTCTTTCATGCTTTTGAAAAACTCTCATATTTGTAGATCACAATAAATGTGGTGAGTAAGGATAAAAATAGCGGTAGTAGCCACATAGCATAGCGGTGCGATTTGAAAAACTCGTCAAAAATATCTGAAAATTTTATGGAAAATCTAGAATATTGAAAAATGAGAGAAAATGTATTTTTTTGCGTAAGGTCCCCCTCTCATTGTATGAGGTCCTGTATCACTGTATAAATTAAAAATAATAGTAATGATAATTTTTTTTTACATATATTCATGTCATTTAATTATGCTAACTTAGAAACTAATGAAAGATTTATAGAAAAGCTATGTTATAAAGTCAAGACTTAAGAGTACCTAGAGAAAAGAATACATCTGCCAAAGGGGAAATTTAATTAATAGGATGTACGTAAAGAAGAAACATTTAAGAACTTTCAGTATTGGCTGTAATTCGATGAGATCATGTACTTTTTAGTGTTCTTTTAAATATAAAATGGTTGAATAGTTGCGTAGAAATGTTATTTGGAGAGAAAAAAGAAATAAGTCTTGTGATGCATTTTAATTTTTTTTTGGAAAGTAGGAATCTATCTCACTCTGTAGAGGCCCCGTAGCGGACCATAGTGGCCGCTATGGATGTGAACAGTATTAAACGCCATTTAGACCACTACGCCCGATATAGCAACCGTTACGTTTTTTATCCACGGTGGTGAGTGAGGGAAAGCCCTACCGCAAACAGATAGGCAAGGTAATAGAAACCTGCACATGCAACAGGAGGGCAACTCACACATGTTAGGAAATAGGAACTCACACATGCAAGGATGATAAGCTAGCACAAGCAAGGTAATAGAGACTCGCACATGCAAGGGGGACAACTGACACATGTGAGGTAATACGAACTCACACACGCAAGGAGGTCAACCTCGCACATGAAAGGTTATAAGGACTTGCACATGCAAGGGAGGGAGTGGCTAGATTCAAGACCCGATCACCCCGGTGAAAACTGTTGCATCTTACCATGGGGGTAAGACACCATTCTCAAAATAAATGGTCGCTTTAATGGTTGCCGATAAAACATTCTCCTATGCTCCCAGGCACTACAAGTCATTTGAATCCTTTGAAAATGGGGGGCATTAGGGGGTTGCCGTTGGAGAGAGTGGTTCAACAAAAAATACCCACGATCAACAGTCACAAATATAATGCACAAGACAATCAAACCATCAAGCAATCGTAAGCGTAAACACACTAATTTACATGGTTCGGCAATGTTGCCTACGTCCACAAAAAAGAGAAAGTTACAATACATCATTTAAATAATCCCCACTTTTTGGGCCTCCAAGAAAGTCTTTTTAGCACCTTAAAAAACCTCATACATAATAACTAAAATACCCATTATCCTAATTCTCAGTCCTAGCTAACCCAGACGAACCAACCCAGTTAAATCGAAATACAAGACAATAACCCAACACTTGCTCCCACATAGTTCTAGATGAGTGCTCCCACGGAGCATGGACGGCAGGAGAGAATATTCCATCTCTATTGTGCTTTGTTGTTGGTCATTGTTTGCCTATATATTCCTTCACTATTTCAGTCATTTCAAGCATGTTGGAGCCGATGGCTCACTAAGTCAAATCGATCACAATCTTTCCTAGAAGGATATGCAGTAAGATAGTTCATGTTGAAGAAAAAAAACCTCTCATTGTGAATCACTGGAGAAAAGAAAAGGACAAGATGATGAGGCTTTGACTCTGAAGATAAAGAAGGTTTCTCGATGGATACAGGATGGTAGATTTTCTTTCCCTTCTGGTAGACTTTTAGGGCCAATTTAGTTGAATTGCAATTGAATTCCTAGGAATCTACTTGAAATCTAGTTCTATGAAAGAATCCATTAAAGGGGCAAGGGGCGAACGATACAAGCTGAAGAAGTAGATGGAACGTTAGGTAGAGTTTTATCTAAATAAGCACCTTATATTAGTAAAAAAGAAAGGAGATGCGAGATAAAGGATTGGAGGAGTCACTGGTGTTACTTAGTGTTAGGAATTTTGTATATTGCAATTTGATGGATACATTATCATTTTAGCATCATTCGAATTTTCACACTTGTATTGATTTAGAAAATCTTGAAATCTTGATTTACTCATGCATTGTTTTAAATCTTGTAAATCATATGTTTCATGCATGTTTTGATTGGATGCATTTTAATTTGAAAAGAAGTTTTATGAATCAAGCTAGCCTGTGTTTTAAATCTTTCAAATCATTTTAGGCTTTTATGTTTCATGATTTTAAAAGCACTTAGATTGAATTAAAATCATGTTTCCAAGCTTGATTTAATGGCCCAAAGACCCCACAAGAAAATTACCTTTTAATATGCATTTTTGGGGAATTTGGTCCCTGGGCCCGGGTCGACCTGCAGTGTGCTCGGTCGATCGAGCCCATGGACCCGGTCGACCGCGCACACTGCTGGTCGACCGGGCAAAGAGCTGTTAGGCTTCTTTTCAAACGGTCAGATTTTTTACCGTTAAGGCCGGGTCGACCGGGCAAGGTACCAGGTCGACCGGGGACACGCTAGAACCCACTTTTTGGGTATAAATAGAAGCTCATTCCTAAAGAAATTTTGAGGAACAAAAAGGCCCTCCTTGAGATGTTTTTGAGGCCAATCAAAGGGGAATGAGCTATGGAAGGATAAGGGACATTTGGAAAGCTAAAGCTTGGATTAATGAAATTAAATCTCTAAGTAAACTTTACTTTTCTTAATCATATGTTTTCATGCTTTGTCTTAAATATTGGTAAATCTTTTCTAGCATGATAAACTATGATTTGTTGTGTCCTTAACATGTATATGTTTTGAATTGATTTATTGTTTTGGATGCAACACTTTGATTCAAATCAAGTAGTACTTAAATTGGTATATCTAAGTAAATCATGTTTTGTAAACATCTTTGAAATTATATGTAACATAATTCCTATACTTGGTTGAATCTTTGGTTGTTGTTTTTCATCATAAGAAAATCACTTTCAAATCTATCTTATGTTTTGGATTCAACAACTTCACAAATCATATGTACTTTTGTTTTAAAGTTTCACAACTTACTTAGCTTTGATAGGTATATCATTTTCAAGTTGTATTTTAAGTACATGTAATTTGTCCCTTGATTTCAATCAAATCTATTTTTGTGTTTTACACTTTCAAATGCTTTAAGCATACATCTATTAAGCTTCATTGTTAATTTGATTGAAATCCTTATGCATCACATGTTTTGTTCTTAAACTTTCATAACTTGCTTGAACTAGATAGGTAAATCTTTTACAAGTTGTTTTTAACATGTGATTAGCATTCTTTCCTCAATCATAAATGTTTTTATGAGCTAAAACTTTTAAAAGCCTTTGGCATACATTTATGAGCTTTAATTTTCAAATTGATTGAGGACATTATACATATACATTGTGCATTCATCTTTGCATTTATAGTGTGTGTGTGTGTGTGAATTAGATTTTCACTTTCATATCCGCCTATTTAAGAGGCAATTGTATTGAGCTTAAATTGTATCTCCATCAAGTGTATTTAGACACTACTTAGAGAGATAACCAACATTTTGGTTGTAGAGGTTATTGCTTAGCCTAAGAAAAGCATAGTGTAAAAGGTTATTGCTTAGCCTTGGAAAGTATATTGTAAAGGTTATTGCTTAGCCTATTGAAAAGCATAAATAGTGGAAATCCGGTGGGGTGTTGGATCACAAGCCGGTAGTGGATGTAGGCATTGAGGCCGAACCACTATAAATCCTTGTGTTATGGTGAATGCTTTGTGATGATTGTTTTTGTTATCTTCCGCACTTTAGTACTATATCATCACTTGTGACTAATTGATTTTAAAGAAGTTAGAATTTGGCATAATTGGTCACTTATTAGAAGCTCACCCTATTCACCCCCCCTCTAGGGTTCGGACCTATGGACTTACACTTAGAACCATAGCTAGCCTGATTGCAAGATTAGGATTGGCCTTAGCTTAGATTCCATGTAATCATTGAGATTAAATGTTAATATGTTGACTATGTTAATGGATTGAAAAATTTCCATATTTATAAATTACAATGAATGTAAGAAATAAGGAAATTATCTTCTAAATCCCGATCCTCTCCTCACTGTTTTTTTCAAAGTACCCATTAACTCTCACGCATCTTGGAGTGAGTGACAATGGAGATAGGAGAAAACCAAAAGGTTGTTGATCTATCAGGGGGATAAGCTTTATATCTGTAAGACCCATGGTTTAAAATCGCGGTTCGCGGTCATTGAAAGTCCGGGATCCTTACCGTAGAGAGGGGGGGGGTGAATAGGGTAATCTACACTTTATGACTAATTATGCCCAATTTTAACTTCTTAACAATCAACTAGTCACATGTGATGATTAACAAACAATATGCGGAAGCTTAAACAAAACAATCACCACAAAGCATTCACCATAACACAATGATTTATAGTGGTTCAGCCTCAATGCCTACATCCACTACCAACTTGTGATCCAACACCCCACCGGATTTCCACTATTTATGCTTTTCAAAAGGCTAAGCAATAACCTTTACAATATGTTTTCCTAGGCTAAGCAATAACCTAATAATGTTGTTTTTCTAGGCTTAACAACAACCTATCCAAGATGCTTTTCTATGCTAAGCAATAACCTTTACAATAAAAAGATTTTCTCTCAAGGTAGTGTCTTCACAAAACACTCTAAGAGAATACAATTAAGCTCAATTACAATGCCTCTTAATTAGGCGGATATGAAATTGAAAATCTAACTCACACAAACACTATATGAATGCAAAGGTGTATGTTCATGATTTGTGTGTGTGATAACTTCAATCAAGTTAAAATGAAGGCTCAATTAAAGTATGCTTAGTGCATTTTAAAGTTTAAAGCACACAAAGATTTGATTGAAGTGAAATGCAAATTACATGTATAAAATACTAACTTGTTGATGATATGAAAATCAAAAGCTCACAAGTTATATGAAATTAATTATGTCTAAACATGTGATGCATGTGCAATGTTGTTTTCTAAACCAAACTAATTTAACTAAGGTTCAAATGAATGAAAACAACAAATAAAGATTCAACCAAGTAAATGAAACATGTTATAAAAGAAATCAAAGGTTTTGACAAAACATGTTTTATAAAGTTTTAAAACAAACTTGGTTTGAAATCAAGGTGAGGAATCCAATCCAACTTAGATCAAAGATTAAATGAAGAATGGATTCAGCACATCATAGTTATCATGCTAAAAATCATTTACCAATAATTTAAACAAAGCATATAACATATGATAAATAAAAGTAAAGCTTACTTAGATATTTAACTTCATTAATCCAAGCTTTTAGCTTTACTTTAGACCCCTTGGTCTCTCTTAGTTCATCCCCTTTCTTTTGTCTCCAAACACCTCAAGGAAGACTAAAATGTTCAACACTTTTTCAAAGGAATAAACTTCATTTTATACTCAAAAATTGAGTTCTGACGTGTCCCTGGTCGACCTACACTATACCCCGGTCGACCTGGCCTTAACGGTCAAAAATCTGACCATTTGAAAAAGTAGCCCAACGGCTCTTTGCCCGGTCGACCAGCAGTGTGCGCAGTCGACCGGGTCCATGGGCTCGGTCGACCGAGCACACTGTAGGTCGACCTGGGCCCAGGGACCAAAATTCCCAAAAAAGCATATTTCAAAGATTTTTCTTAAGGGTACTTTTGGGCCATTAAATCAAGCTTGGAAACATAATTTTAATTCAATCTAAGTGCTTTTAAAATCATGAAACATAAAAGCCTAAAATGATTTGAAAGATTTAAAACATAGGCTAGCTTGATTCATAAAACTTCTTTTTTAAATTAAATGCATCCAAGATTAAAAACAAAACATGCATAAATCGATAGTTCTACAAGTCTAAAAAACAATGCATGTGTAAATCAATATTTCAACATTTTCTAAATCAATGCATGTGTGAAAATTCAAATGATGATTAAAATGATAATGCACCCATCAAATTGCAATATACAAAATCCCTAACAGTCATCGTGTCGTAGTTCGTGATTATCGCGGTTCGTGGTCATCGCGTCGCGATTCATAATCATCGAGGCCTATCACTGAACGAATTTTTATTTGACCCCAAAAAAATTTGAAAAAATATCCAAAAAAATCCATAATTTTATAAAATGATAGCAACTAATATTTTTTTTCCATTAGTGAACACTTTAAAGCAAAATAATTGTCCCCTCAAGTTTTAACATCATGTATCATTGTTGTATCGATGTATATACTAAAATAAGCTGAAATATCATAGGCTTTCCCCACATACAAATCCACCCAAAAGTAGCTTAAATCTAAGTTTTTAGGTGCTCCTCTATGCCTTAGAAGTTGTAGCAGGCCTTAGGAAGAAATAGAAAGCTCTCAAAGAAGAAACACAATGAAAGAAGTAAAAGAAGAAGGCCAAAAGGGATGTTTTTAAAAAAAAAAAAATCTCATCGAGCGTTATAACAGCGGTTATTTTGAAAATAACCATTGTTATAGCGGTACGACCGTTATATACAAAATAACAGCCACTATGGACCCTTTTTTTGGCGATTTTTTACCCCATTTTGTATCGCAGTTGTTATATTCAATTTAACGTAACTGTAATGATCGCTACCGTTACATAACGGCCGTTATTTTGAACCATGGTAAGACCCCGACCCAAGTTATCGCGATTAGTGCTAATTAAGACGCTTGTTAGCTCTCTAAGTGAGATTAGTGGATTTTGATTTAGGTTGTGGATTAAAATAACTTCTATATAGCTTTGGGGAGTTTTGAGAGCCTTTTTACTTAGTTTGACTCTTAGAGGGTCTCTTGGTCATTTAAGGTAAGTATGGGGGAGGAGGGTAATCCACGATTTTGAAAAAAACCATGTTTTAACTCCTATTGATAGCTCTAGTTAGCGCCTACAACTTTCGCGTTCCCTCTGTCCCTGTTTGAGGCCTTGAAACCTAGTTTTTCCAACTTTAGGGGCGAAACAGTCTTTTTACACAAAATCTGGGCACAATTTTTAACGTCTCCAAACCTCGCCAAATGTGTACTTTTCGAAAAATAGATTTTATTATAAACATTTTTCTCTTATTCGTTGAACCCGTCCGAGGCCCGAAAACCCCATGTTTTAAACCAGCCAAGTTTGGTTAGTGGTGGGACCCACACCCATCCTCTTTATATACAAGTTTCCCCTCTCTTCTCCTCATGTTTGTTGTGGGAGAGAGTAGAACTCCAACTAAGAGTTAGGGCTATTTTCTCCTTTCTCATTCTTCCTGCTTCTCTCTTCCAATTAGCCCTCAAACTCTACCAATGTGAGGGATTGATCTCCTCTCTTTCTTCCCCAACACCCAAGCTTTCCGTTGATGCCCTTGAGATAGAAATCCAGTTGACGCAAGGTTCTCTTTGAGCTAAGTCTTTCCATTTAAAGGCCCTTCAAGTAAGTAGTCATGCCCATCTCCTAGATTTGGGTTTTTCTAGCCCTAGTGAGTCTTTTCCTCTCTTCTTACAAGCCCTCTCCGTCTCCTTCATTGTCTTGGCTTTTTAGGGTTCTAAATGGGTTTATTTTTTAGGGATTTTGTGTAGCTTGACGATTCTGTCTTGGGAGTGTGTTTGGGAGGTTCTTTAGTGCAATTAGAGACCAATGCAAATGAATGAATTGATTAGCTTGAAATGCGAGCTGTTTAATGAGATTTTTCAAAGGTTTGCTACCATCTGCATTGTGATTTCATGGATATTTGCATATTACATTCTTGTTACATCTTTGATTTGCTTTTTGTATATGCATATTGATGATTTCTCTCAGCTATTTGAGTTTCTCGAGTTTTAGAAATTTCTAGTTTTATGTTTATGTATTTTCTATTGATAATGAATTGAATGTATGGACTATGTTGGTGATTGATTTATGTGTTGAAATGGGTGGGAATCAAGGAGGATGAGTTGTAGCTTTTAAAAAAGCAAAGGAGGCATATTTTTATGCAGGTTTTTGGAATTAGAAGGGGCCAAAGGCTGAGGTTGGAAAGAAATAGAAAATGGAGAAAATGGACATGGCAACTCGCTGCCAGCAAGCAAAGGCAAAGCCTTGGTCGCTTGAGTGGGCAGGTCATCTGATGCCCAAGTCCATCCTGACAAGCAGGCAAAGCAATTGATACCCAGGCCTCTTCTAACGAGCATCCAAAAGCCCCGCTCAAACGGACCGGTATTTGGCCCCTGGGACTTGTATGTGGTATGGGAATGGTTTTTAACATGGGAGATGGACTACTTTGGGTTGGTAACCCATATATGGATCAAGGTTGGTGAAAGGAAAATAGAATGGGAAGGAACCTCACCCCAGGAGGCATGTTGAAAATTCTTGGGTTTAGTAATCTGTACGAGGTACTTGGAATGCCCCGATCTTCGGGAGTGCCAAGCCATGATAAATTTGACACACAGGATTTCCGTACACATTATGCTAAATCTTGGAGTCTCAACACGAGGTCGGTGCATACATTTGGAAAGCCACTTTTCTTTTTATTTTCACTCAAATGACATGGTTTTCTCCCATTTTGATTGTCATTGCTAGTCTTACTTAGCAGCCCACTCGTATCATGCAATTGAGTGCTAAGTTAGTCATGTGTACCAATGGGAATTATCTTAGTGAGGTATATGTGTGTGTGCATGCGTGCGCGCTCTTACCTTAGTCTGTTTTGGTGTTAAACACCTTATTACGTTTTGTTTTCATCATGGAACCCATTAGTCAGCACCAATAAGCTTGGGCAACCTTGTCGACTTGATCCACCAACTTAGGGTCATTAAATAGTCTTAGCTAGCTATAGTTTGGGTTTACTTAGTGTGATATATGTAAACGGTTCCGCGGCCGATACTTAGTGTGATATCCAAGTATATTGGCATGACTATGTTTATCTAGTTTGCTCTCGTCACTTCGCGTGTCCGAGAGTTATATCTTAGTGTGCTCTTGTCACATTAGTGATGGAGAATTTAGCTTTATGTGGTTGTCACCTTGTTAGTTACCTATTCCTTTGTATCTAGTCATGTTTTTATGCTTATCACCTATTTTTATAAGTATGCGTTAGATTTTATGACACTTACTGTTTTACGCATGTTTTAATGTTTCCAACACAAATTGCATCTATTATTATGTTTTATATCTCTTCAGTCACCTGCCAGACCATCGTGTCTGACCCACTATTCTTGATATTAATATACAAACCTCGTTGCCCCTGAGGAAGAGCCAGAGGAGGCGGCCGGAGAGCAAGAACTTGTAGGAGAATGGCAACCCAACGAAGTTATCTAGACATTGAGCCGGGTGATGAGCTGCGTAACATCTTTTCGGAGGGTGATATTTATATTTTGGGCTTTTTTATGAAATGGCCTTTGTTGACCTTTATTTTGGGAATGTTATAATTAAACTCATCTTTTGTCTAAATATTTAACTCTTATGCTTGAGAATGATATATGATACATCGCTCACTTTGACATCATGTTTTTAATTGTGTTCCTCAATCTTCTAATCATGAAATGGTTTTATGGATGAGATTTGATACATGCTTCTGCAATACGATCATATTTTGCTTGTAAGTGTGACATCCTCACTGGGAAAACTTGTGAGAAATCACCTATGCAGACGTTGTGTTCCATCTCGTTCTGCGTGTGAAAAGTGCAAACACCCCGGTGATCCCGGATCAGGAGTGTCATTGGCACTAACACGGTCCGAGGTCGCAACAATATCAATCCATACCGCTCATCATCAAGATCATGGCTCCAAATATGTTTTTAGTTATTCAGATTATTTATCGTTAATGCATAAATCAAGATTCTTAGGTTTATTCATGTTCAAAACCTTTTTTTTCAGATCTTACAAATGGTGTCAGAGCATTAGGTTTCTAATCTACGCATTAAGCTATTTTCGATGGGTAGTTAGTGATGCTATTGTTTGTCTGGGAGCTCAAATTACCTATAATCCGCCATCACCTAATCTCGGCATGATTTGAGTCTGGGTTTGTACACTGTGTTTTTTGAACGAGATCTCGTCTCATCAATCAATCTAGAATTATTAAACAATTAGAAGTTGATCAATGGATCACATGATGGGCCTCAGTTTCTCGAAGTATTCCGTTTTGTGCACAACTCATTTACGTGTGCACAGTTCTTTTCTCTTCTTGAAACATGTGTTTCCCTTGATGGCCCTCAAATTAGGGCAACTATAACATTAATATCATTTTGTGATGAACTTTTGATCGATGAAAGGATGAGAAAACACGACTTCATGTGCAAGTATTGAGACGTCAAAGAGGTGTTCCGCCTAGTTCCACATGCGCAAACACCCCCGCAATCTTGGACCAAGAGCGTCATTGGCACTAACTTGGTCAGGGGTCATGACGGACTAGTATCAGAGT
The DNA here is from genome assembly GCA_003546025.1 of Camphora micrantha. Classification (NCBI taxonomy): domain Eukaryota; kingdom Viridiplantae; phylum Streptophyta; class Magnoliopsida; order Laurales; family Lauraceae; genus Camphora; species Camphora micrantha. Next base: position 32,741,843 of record QPKB01000003.1, on the reverse strand, counting down.
GAGACATGTTTCATGCAAGTAAAAGAAACTAGAAATTATAGGAACGTGGTGAGGATCCGTTAGACTTTTCGTTAGGCTGGGCATATAGTAGTTATTTGATTTTATCACACTAGCTCTATGTTTTGCATTGATATGCCACTACGTAAGAGGCCTGTGAACACCAATCCCACAGCCGGCAATAGTGAACATACTGGGCTGAATAAGGTAAACCCTTCAGTTATGACAATGCATAACCAGTTAAAAAAAAAAGAAACATGTAGACTGTGATTGACCAGCAGCTTCAAGAGAATGAAAATCAAGCTTGACTATGGTAACAATTGGCCAAAAAGGATGAAGACCATGGACGAGAAATGGCACAAATAAAGATTCAGCTATTGCAAGTCTTAGAAAGAATGCCAAAACCGGTACCAGCTCAACCACAAGGCACTCAGATTGTCATTGACAACATAGAAAATGATTCCAACCCATTGTTTGAGCGTTTCTTAAAAGGGGTCCAAAGGAATTCACCAATTAAGAGGATCCATTGGCTGAAGATGATTGGCTAGAGCATACAGGGACTATCTTTGAAGTGTTCCGATACACAGGATGACAACAAGTGGCCTCACAGCATCCATGTTTATTGGATTAGCTGACATCTAGTGGAAGACAATCAAGGCAGAATATAGAACCATGGCAGATGCTCGGCATAGGAGAACTTCAAGAAAAAATTCAGTGACAAATATGTTCCCACACATATCAAGAGACGAAAGGCCATCGAGTTCCAGCAACTTAAGCAGGGAAATATGACGGTTCTTGAGTATCTCACCAAGTTTGAAAGATTGTCTAGATATGCTACATATTTGATCAAGACAGAGGAGAAGAAGATATCCAAGTTTCTCGAAGGACCGCACCCGGTCAAAGAGAAGGATGATACTGGGGTTGTGCCACCTACAACGTTCGAAGATGCAGTTAAAAGGGCCTACAAGTTTGAGAATATGAACAGCAAGATTCTCCAAATTCAAGACCCACACAGAAGGAATCAATCTCAACAGCAGAATTAGTAGCATAAATCTCAGCAGAATAAAAGGTAGAGACAAGAACAGAATGCTCCTAGACAAGTGGTTTGCATTCATTGTGGCAAAAATCATGATAGTAGTCAGTGTCACCGGATGAATGGGGCATGCTTCAAGTGTGGTTCGGATAATTACCTACTAAAAGATTGTCCAAAGAACAATGAGCAAGGTAACAGGCAATACCAACAGTGTCCAACATGCTACACCACCTCAAAATCAACCAGTTGTTCAAAGTCAGGCAAGGCCACCACAGCAACAATTCAAGCCCCAACAACAGCAGCAAGCTCGTCAACAAGTGTAAAATCAGAATCTATGTGCTCCACAATAGAACTGGAATGCATTACAAGGCAGGCAACAACATGCTTAGAATAGGCCACATCTACAGAGGTAGGTCTATGCAGTCAATCGGGCTAATGCAGGTGCCACAGGCATGCGGTAGAAGGTAAACTCCCTGTCTATGGAATTGAAGCTACGATTTATTTTTTTTTACCCCGACTCTACACATTCATTCTTGTCTTCTATTTTTGCTAAGTTGATTGATATACCTCTTAAAGAGCTTGAGTTTATTTTGACCGTAACCACTCCAGTAGGTAAACAAGTTGTGTGTAGGACTTATTACCCTAATAGTGCAGTTAAGTTATAAAGCCTAGTGAATTCCATTCATACTATCACATTAGCCTTATGAACGAATAGGATTCATCCACGAACAATCCTATTGCATGTTGTAGTCTCGACCCAAGGGGGGGACTACGATGATGAACTAAATCACTCACCAAATATGCTTCATTTATGCAACGAATCATTCTGGATTAGTCTTTAGCGTGAACTCAAAGCATTAAAGTAATTGAGCATTTTCCCCATTTATATTTCAACTTTGACTCTCGTTACATTGAATGGACATCTCTCGAGCATACCAATATTAAATGGCTCAAATTTTACAAATTGGAAAGATGAACTTTTATTAACCTTGGGTTGCTTAAACTTGGGCACTGCAATAATAAAATCCAAACCCGCTAATCTTACTGAAAATAGCTCTCAAGCTTAAAGAGCATATTATGAAAAATGGACCAAGGCCAACCGTTTAAGCCTCATGATGATCAAAAGATCCATTGCTAAAAATATCCGTGGTTCTAACTCGGATAATGAAAATACAAAGGCCTATCTCAAATCTGTGGTGCACAAATTTCAACCGTCTAATAAGGCTTTAGTAGCTACTTTGATTGCCAAATAGTCCTCAATGAAATATGATGGATCCAACAGTGTCAAGGAACATATCATGGAGATGAGGGATATAGTGACCCAACTCAATTCACTAGAAATGGCAAATTTTGATAATCATATAGTCCAATTTATTTTGAACTCCTTGCCCCTCAATTTGGGCCTTTCAAAATTTCGTATAATACTTATAAAGAGAAATGGGCTACGAACGAGTTGGTCTCAATGTGTGTCCAAGTAAACGGCAGACTTAGGTAGGAAGGGTAGTTACACAAAGTAAATTTTATCTCCAATACCTCTTCGAACAAGAAACAACATCTCAATGGTAAGACAGGTCTGAAAAAGAAAGGCAAAAAACCTGCTTCGACTAATTAAGTCGGGAAAAAAGGTAGTAAACCAAGGTGCTTCTTCTGTTGTAAAAAGGTATACCTGAATAAACACTGCTTGAAAAGATAGAAATTGTTTGAATCTAGAGGTATAAATAATTTATTTATTTTTGTTATGAAGCAAATCTTTTAGATGTTCCTTCAAATACTTTGTTGATTGATTCTGGTGTCACTGTTCATGTGGCAAATTCCGTGCAGGGCTTTCACTCAAGCTAGAGTCCAAGTAATGACCAAAGAAATTTTTTAATGGGCAACCGATTAGAGGCTGAAGTGAAAGCAGTGGGGACTTGCAGATTGATTCTTGATTCTGAATTCCAATTGGACCTTACCTTTTATGTTCTTGCAATAAGTAGAAATTTAATTTTTTTAGCTAGACTTGATTTGGAAGCTTATACCTTTTCTTTTGGACAAAGTACTTTAAGTATTTATAAGAATCAAGTTTTAATTGGTGGTGGTATTTTATGTAACGGTCTTTATATATTAAATCTGGATCCATGTTTTGCTAGTTCCTCAAGAGAGGAATTTTGAACGAGGATTCCTCAATTTTGTGGCGTAAAAGGCTTGGTCACATCTCTTAAGAGATATTAAAAAGACTAATAAATGATGGAGTATTACGAGCCCAAGATTTTACTGATTTTGGTGTCTGCATGGAATGCATAAAAGGCAAGGAAATCAAAGATATTAATAAACATGAGGTCACAAAACGTTTAGAACCACTTGAATTAATCCACACAGATATTTGTAGTTATTTTCCCACGCCATGTCATAGTGGTCAAAAACACTTTATCACATTTATTAATGATTTCACTAGATATGGATATGTCTAACTGTTAAATGAGAAATTAGAATCTTTGAAAGCCTTTAAAATTTATAAGGCTGAAGTTGAAAAACAGTTAGATAGGAAAATAAAAGTTGTGAGGTCTGATAAGGGTGGAGAGTATTATGCGTGGTATGATGAATCGGGTCAAAATCCTGGCCCATTTGACAAATTCCTGGAAAGTCATGGCATTCATACTTAATATACATTGCCTGACCCTCCACATCAAAATGGTGTGGTTGAAAGACGTAATAGAACCCTTATGGAAATAGTACGAAGTATGTTAAGTAACTCTAAATTACGTGACTCTATGTGGGGAGAAGCCCTAAAAACAGCTATGTACCCACTAAGGTTGTTCTTAAAACTCCTTACGAGTTATGGACAGGTAAAAAGCCAAGTTTAGGACATCTACATATTTGAGGTTGTCCAGTGAACGCTATAATTTATAATCAGTAAGAGAGGGAATTGGACCCTATAGGACTATCAGTGGATATTTTATTGAATATTCTGAAACGTATAAAGGTTTTAGATTTTATTATCCTACTTATTCCACTAAAATTATTGAAACCAGAAATACCAGATTCATAGAAAGTGATGACATTAGTGGGACCATTGCACCACAAAATGTAGTATTTAAAGAACATCATATACATGTTCAAGTACCAATTGAAACAGTTAGAGTTGGTATTCGAAATGACTTCGTTCAGAATAATACGATGGAAATACAACCTACCATATCAGATGCACCACTATATGAGATTGTCACTTATAATGATATGATTGAAGATATTACTCGTCCTAATCAAAATTTAGCAGAACTTTAAGAAGATCTCAAAGATCTAGGAGGCCTGCTATATCGGATAACTATATTATTTATCTTCAAGAATCTGACTTTGATGTAGGTTTTAAAAAAGATCCGGTAATATTTTCACAAGCCATTAAAAGTGATGATTTGAAATAATGAATTGATGTCATTCAAGAAGAGTTAAAATCCATGTCGGTAAATAAAGTCCGAGATCTCATCGAATTGCTTCAAGGGTCTACGATTATAGTATGTAAACGGGTCTTTAAGACCAAGCAAGAATCAAAGGGCAAAATCGAACGAATTAAGGCCAGACTTGTAGCTAAGGGATTTACTCAAAGGCAAAATATTAATTATAAAGAGACATTTTCACCAGTTTCTTCCAAGGATTCTTTTCAAATCATAATGGCACTAGTAGCTCATTTTAATTTAGAGTTACATCAAAGGGATTTGAAAACGGCGTTCTTAAATGAGAATTTAGCTTAAGAGGTATATATAAAACAACCAGAAGGATTTGAGTAAAAATGCCAAGAAATTATAATTCGTAGATTACAGAAATCTATATGTGGGCTTAAACAAGCTTTAAGGCAATAGTATATTAAGTTCAAGGATACTATTACCTCCTTCAGGTTCAAGGAGAACATTGTTGATCAATGTATATACCTGAAGATCAATGGGACAAAGTTCGTTATTTTAGTCATATATGTAGATGACATTCTACTTGTTAGTAGTGATCTAGGCTTACTATGTAAAACAAAAGATACCTCACACAGAACTTTGAAATGAAAGATGTGGGCGAAGCATCCTTTGTGGTTGGAATTGCGATTTCTAGAGACTGATTTCGAGGACTTCTAGGACTTTCATAGAAAGCCTATATCAATAGAGTTCTTAAATGATTTAATATGGAGAACTGTTTTGGAGGAAAAGAACATATATTCAGAGGTGATCAATTCTCTAAGGATCAATGTCCCATAAATGACATCAAGAGAGGACAGATGCAGAACATTCCATACACTTCCATAGTAGGAAGTCTTCTATACGCACAGACTTGTACCGTCCGGACATCAGTTTTATAGTGAGCATGCTACGAAGATATCAGTCTAACCTTGGCATGGCACATTGGAAGGTAGCAAAGAAAGTCATGAGATATTTACAGTGGACTAAAGAACATGTGCTCACTTACTGAAAAACTGATCACTTGGAAGTGATTGGATATTCAGATTCAGATTTTGCTGACTGCCTCGGCACGAGGAGATCTGCATCTGGATACATCTTTCTCCTTGTTGATGGGGTTGTTTTGTGTAAAAGCGTCAAACAAACAACAATTCCTTCTTCCACATTTGAAGCTGAGTTTGTGGCATGCTTTGAGGCCACTACTCAAGCTATATGGCTGCGAAATCTCATTACAGGGCTTCAGATCATGGACTCTATTTCTAAGCCGTTGAGAATTTATTATGACAATACCTCAGTTGCTCCCTTCACTCACAACAAGAGTTTCAGCTTTGCAAGACATTTTCAAATAAAATATCTAGCCGTTATAAAGAAAGTTTGTAGTGTCTATAGAGAAAATCAGTACAAGACATCAGTACAAGGCTCATGATAATAGATCCTATGACCAAGCATTACCCGTAGAAGCTTATAATGACCATGTTAGAGAAATGGGCATGATTGTATTACCTTAATGTATTTGGTTGAAAGGAAAATGATGCTAATTTATTAGACACCTTTTTACGTTGATCAATTTTCATTAATGATGATTCCATTTTCTTGCTTAATTTTGTGCACATTTAGTGAATTATTGAAAAACAAGATTAATTTAATTTGGACCAACAAATAGGAATCTTTTGGAACCCTCCTAAATTTATGACTTGATTAAATGGAATTATTACTGTTGTGGTACATGGAAGGAATTATGTCGCATAATTGATGTTTTGCTGCCATGATCCACATTAATGGTTTCATTTAGTTACAGTAAATAAGACTTAGTATTAATAAGGTTGACTGGGTTGCTTTTTAAATGAGTGGCCACTCATCAAGATTTTGAAATTAGTTAAATCCAAGTTGTGTCAATTTATAAAACGTAGTTTTCAAAATACTAATAATAACAAAATGATGGATTTCATATTGGTGGTTATTATGACCAAGTGAGAGATCACGTATGTATGATATTCAGACCAAGTGAGAGATGGTTAGACGTAAGTAGTCCCAATGACCACATGTCTGATAATCTTAGGGCCCCACTTTGAGTCAAATGATAAGCTTTCCCCTTTAGGTTTTAATTTGAAAAATCATTTTTGGATTCATTTTAAGAAAGCCCAATCAATTAGAATTTTTGTTTGACTAATCATTAAAAAAAATTAAGGAAACTTACTGCTAATTGATTTCTTTGATGGGAAGAAATCTCTCTTGAGTGATTTATAAAAAGAGATAATTAGCGAAAGGTCCCTAGAATTTAATCTATCCAGCCTCCAGTCCAAGCAAATTCTTTCTAAGGGCTCTAGTCCAAGCAACTAGACTGTTTGCAGCCAGAGGTTCCGGGATACATTTTACATGACTAATTTGCCCTCTTTCAACTGTTTAGGCAACTAATTTTGAATTTTAAAATTTTAAATCTTCCATTCTCCCACTCATTACTTCAAACCGGACATGGACATTGACGAATTGGATCTCAGCAGTAAAGATCGATCTCTGAAGAAGAAGACCCTTGCAGCGAAGAAGAAGAAGAAGAAAAAGATTGCAACGAAGAAGAAGACCCCTGCAAAGAAGATGAAAAAGAAGAAGAAGAAGACCACTGCAAAAAAGAAGAAGAAAACCCCTGCAAAAAAGAAGAAGAAGAAGACCTGCAGAACACGAAACGAAAAAGAAGAAGACGATCTTCTGCGCCATCGCCGGATTTCTTGCGCCACCGTCGTTCCTGCTTGTTGCCGGAGAAGGGGAATCGCCACCGAACGCCACGCCATGCATCGCCAGAATCGAGGAAAAAGGCGAATGGAAGATGGCTTCCGTGTTTCTGATTCCCGAACGAAGAAGAAGAAGAAAGTGGGCCTAGGATCTGCAGCAATTCCGAGTTGGTTCTAGGTCAGGTTTAACCTGACCCATTCCAAAAGTCCATCCACATTCCAGTCAAAGTTAAATTTATCTGAGTTTTGTATTTTTTCCTAATCCGAGAAGGAGCTTGCTTCTGGTCCTTGACCTGCTTCTTTCATTGCACGTAAAATGGAAGGAACTTCATAAATGGCTAATTTACATCATGAAATCTTGTCCTTGATATTTCTTCATTAGATCAATAATCCTCACATCTTTTTATCATTGGATCAATAATAAGAGGTGCCTCCACTATTGAACCAAGGATCTATGTATTTCTCCATTTTCTTCATTTAAGCATATCCTGATAGATTTATCAGTTCTACTGCACACGAGCAATGGTGAATTTGTAAGAACTCATGATTCACAAATATGGGAAAGAATTTGAATGGGTAGCCCAAACTCATTAGAGGTCATATTGTGTTATTTAAAACCTATGTCCAAAATACTTCCCAAAGCCAACATATTAAACCTATGTGCAGATCATATATATATATATATATATATGGACTAATGTAGTGACTTGTTGATACCCATTTTACAGTCACCGTTACTATAATCAATCAGTCTGATTCTGACCATTGTTTAGGCCATGATCCAACCCAATGTCAGTCACTATTTGGGCTGAAATCTAGCCTAATTCAGTATGTATTTGGGTTAGACCCAACCTAATTCCAGTCGCCGACTGTGGCTGTCTCTTGACCCATTCAGAACCATCATTTAGACTGAGTTTTCTGTCTACTTTCAGCCATTAAGTGATTTCATGGCATCTAATTTAACAAAATTAAAGTCATTATTTAGGCTGATTTTTTATCAATAATTCTGGCCCAATTTTGACCCAATAGTTTGTTCTGTTTTAGAATTATAGGTCTGGACTGGTTCTGACATTTATAATTCTGGCTTGACTCCGACTGCAATTCTGTCATGGGTCAGACCCAGAATTATGGCCTGAGTCAGGCCCAAAATCTGTCTTGGATTAGACCCAATATTCTAGCCTGATTCAAACCCAAAACCTGATTTAGACTGCATTCTGGCCTAATTTTGGCCTCTCTTTTTTTTTTTTTAGTTTTCATTTGGACTGATTTCTTGGCTCATTTATAGTCAATAAATTTGCAAATGTTATTTTCAGACCATTCATAGTTGCTGCATGGGCTGGTTTTCAACTTAACCATTTTAGGCTGGGCGTTTAACCATTTAAAACCATTGTTCGGGTTTTCTGCACCCACTTGCAACCATTCTTCTTGTTGTGTCGTAGCCAAGTTCAGCCAATATTTGGGCTATCTCCTGATCCATTTAGAGCCCCAGCCTTGACTGAATTTTCAACCCATTTGCAGCCAATATCTGACTGTAACTCAGCCCAGTTTCAGCAGTGCTTAGGCCAAAATCTAGCTCAATTTTACACATTTGTTTGAGCCAATTCTTGAACCCATTTATATCCACTACTCAGGTTGTTTAGATGTGGAAATTCAGGCTATTTGTTTGGATGGATTCATTTTTATGAGTTGTTTGTTTGTTGAGATTTTCCAACATGGCTGTCTTTTTTTTTTTTTTTTTTTTTTTTTTGTATTTATAGTAACAATCAAGTGACTGTGTGGAACTCTTTAACCTCCATGGCATGCGTGTTTGGCAATCAACATATCTATACTTGTGGCCCCACTTTAGATATGTTGGGACCAGGATAACCATTTTGTAAAGACCACTAATGGCCTCGTTATACCCAGTAATGTTTAGCCTACATGGGTTTTGCATCATTACGCATGTGTGACTGTGACAACCCATTAACCACTAAGAGCTTATTAATTTCAGCCCATTTATCATTGCTACTCAGGCTGTTTGTTTGTGGGAATTGCAACTGTTTGATTATGAGAATTAAGGCTGTTTGGGGGATTAATCATAGAGATTCCAAGCCTTGTTTGGCTGTTGGGTTCTTGAGTTTGTTATACCCATAATAGCAGCCTGTTCATCCTCTGAATTCAGACATGGCTTTCACTCTACACAAAAGAGTATGAAGAGTGGCTGGGTGTCAGGAATTCAAATATTTATTCAATGTTACATGTTGAATTTCAGTCATTTCAAACATGGGTATATACGCTGAAATTTCTTCGTTTTGGTGGAGGGCAGAGACCTTTTTAAGTAAGGCTCTGAATCTCCATTTTAATGAAGTGGTGGGAAAGATGAAGATGGAGTGGGTACCCATTTGATAGGATGGCGGAAACCTTCCTTAAGGATCCGAATCTCCATTTTAATGGGAGGAAAGTTGCAGCATGCGAGGATGATGAAATGACGAAGATGAGACGAGGGAGATGAAATGATGGAGATGTAATGGAGGTGATATGGTGGCTGGAGGGCAAAATCCTTTTAAAGAGGACTTCGAATCTCCAATACATGGTAGTGAGGAAGATGGTGGAATGGGTGAACTACATGGAAAATATGAGATGCGAAGATAGAGTAGCCGGATATGATGGAGAAGATAAAAGAGAACAACAGCCTCATTACCTTCTTCTTCTTTCTCTTCTCTCTTTCTCTTGCTCTCTTTTTCTTTTGTTCTTCTCCTCTCTAGGCCAAAACCAACGGAACCCTCCCTCCCCCCCTATTTCTCCTCCTTTTATTTCCTCTGTTTGAGAAGTTATGTAACTTCTAAACATGATGAGATGGTGAGAATGGGAGCGGAGTTTTAAAAACTTCCCACAACGATCTCTTTTAAATGTTTGAGTGGGTCAAATGGCCTAGATCATTTTGTGGGGCCTGCATTTGAATATGCAGGGATTCGAATACCCGCCATTTCAAATATTATAAGGACCATCAACCAATTCACTTAAATGCCATTGCTTTTATAAAATTAGCTAAAAATATCTTTTAATAAGAATTTACTCCATCTTGATTTATTCTCATGGCTCATAGGTGAAGCCTTGATATTTTTTCTTGTCAATAGACTTGGGTCCAATTTGTGCATAAGCGAGCTCAAATGAATTATTGGGTTCGAGCCCATTTGATCATAACCCCAACTAAGTCCACATAGAATAGAACTTTGGCAGGAATTTTTTTTAATGCCAACATCTATCTGAGTTTTTGGCTATTTATATGACTTCTAGCTCAAATTTATCTGAGTTCTGGATGAATTTATTTGAGTTATGGACAAATCTGTCTAAGTTCTGAATGAATTTATCTGAATTCTGGACAAATATGTCTTAGTTTCTAGCTAGTTATCTGATTTCTAGAAAAAAATTATCTGAGTTCTGGACAAATTTAGCTGATTTCTGGACAAATTTATCCGAGTTTTAGGCTATTTATCTGAGTTCTAGAACAAATTTATCTGAGTTATAAACAAGTTTATATGAGTTTTTGGCAGATTTATTTGTGTTTTTGAATTTTATTTGTGTCTTTTGAAATTTATTTGTATTTTTCAAAATAAATTTAGCTAAGTTTTTGACAAAAAGACTTGAATTTTTTGCCACATTATTTGCTAATTTGGAAAATTGGGTTGTCTTAGTTTTGGTAAATGTATTTGCGTTTTTTTTAATTTATTTGCATTTTTTAATTTTATTTACTTCTTTTGAAATTTAGTTGAGCATTTTGAACTTTATTTATATTTTTTTTTAATATATTTGGATCTTTTGAAATTGATCTTCATCTTTTGAAAATTATTTATATTTTTTGAAATTTATTTGTGTCTTTTTCAATTTATTTGCATTCTTTTGAAATTTATTGATTTTTTTAAAATTTATTGTGTTTTTGCTTTCTTTTGACATTAATTTGGGTTTTTTAAATTCATTTCATTTTTTGAATTTTATTTGCGTTTTTTTTAATTTATCTCATTTTTAGAAATTTGTTTCCTGTTTTTTGAAAATTATTTGTTGTTTTTTTTTTAAATTTATTTGAAAATCTCATTAGTGGAATTTTATTAATCGTGCCTAATTTAATGGTAGTTGACCGTTATTAATGGCTTATCCCACTAATCATGGGATATGATTTGAAGAAAGGGTAAATTAGACATTTTAGGTTTCCAAATTTGAAAAAGGGACCTATCACACTATAAGAAAAGATTGTAGACCTAAGGCAATAAAGTGAAATGTTCAGGGACCCGTCGCCGAATACCCCTTATAAAAAAAGGTTTTTCAGTCCCCTTTGTTGACTCACGGTTTTTGCAAATTACCAATTAACTCTCACGCATCTTTATAGTGATAGACAAGGGACATAGGAGACTACCCAAAGGCTATTGATCTATCAGTGGGATAAGCTTAATATCAATCCATACCACTCATCATCAAGAGCATGGCGGTATGTTTTCAGTTATTCATATTACTCATTGTTAATGTATAAATCAAGATCCTTAGGTTTATTTATGTTCTAAACCTTTTTTTTTTTTTTTTTTTTTTCCAGATCTTACATAGGAATGATTGGTAAAGATCCCCGTACTTTTTCCTTTTTTTTAATACCCAGGATATCTCTCGCACAGCCCAACCTAGCTAGCAACCTTTAGCACTAAGCCCAAAGGATGCTCGATTCTTGATAGCCGATAACTAATCTCTTGGGG